>OY992508.1:29746123-30346123 GCA_963921215.1 Scoparia ambigualis
TATATGTGTCAAGAAGGATCCAATACAGTTTTCAGTGAGCTTATACGTTTTCTCGTTTAGGCGCTGCGAATTATTTTCGGTTTTAAAAAAGCGCGATTACTTGAACTTTTGTGAATATTTTCGTAAATCTAATTCTGTCGCTAATACGCACAAATCAAGAGCTACTCGTGTATGTTTATTCTACAGGCGCACATACAATGGCTTTAGAGATCCACGATTCTGCAAAACGTTACTCCAGCAGGAAATGCAATATCTCGAAAACCTAAAGAGGCACAAATTTTATTTTCAGCGCACATATTTGCACTAATGCTCTCTACTTTTTTCTCACTCCGATCATTTGTTTAGAATTTTCCTGCTGGAACAACGTTACTACAGCAGGAATTGTTATTTTCGTTTTTCCCCAAAATGACAACACGGTACTAATTTTTTATGCGGCGCACATACACAGCAGATTACGCACTAATTATACGTTCCACTCATTTACTACTTTCCTGCTGCGGTAACGTACACGAGCTCGAGATGTTTTAAATTTGGCCACCCATCTAGCGACCCGGCATTGCGAAAGTTGCTTAGCGTGCAAGATCGCAAGCCGAACGCGCTAGCCGCAGCCTTATCGAGCTCCTCCTTCAGGGATAACAGTCGTGATTATATATTACTAGCGGCCGCTCGCGGTTTCACCCGCGGGGTTCCCGTTCCCGTGGCAATATCGGGATAAAAAGTATCCTATGTGTTAAACCAGGTTATAAACTATCTGTATGCCGAATTTCATCCAAATCCATTTAGTAGTATTTACGTGAAGAAGTAACAAACATACACACTCACAAACTTTCGCCTTTATAATATTAGTGTGATATATATGTATCGTGTGTTAACCTCCGTGGTGGCCGGCAGGTGGTGGCGCTGGGCCCGCGCCCCTAGGGCCGCGGGCGCCTGCCCGACCTGGTGCCGTGAGCGTGAGCCGCCCCAGCCCGCCCGCGAGCGCGCTAGCCCCACGCCCGCCCGCCACCGCCATCACGGCTTGACGCGTGCACGATGTTAATTAGGTTGGTTTTATTTTTTTTTGTTTCACTGTGATTAGGAAACTTTTGGAGGATCTTTCTCGTTTGATAAAATTAGGAGTATTCTTCATTAGTTTAGCAATTTAGCAGCTTGCGTTTAAATTGTAATTTTTAACAGACACAAATTTTTTATCATTCGCGAAATGATATAGATTTTTTGTAAGTTTAATTATTCGGTCGGTAATTAGGACAGTCTTTGACAGATTTTATTTTTACCATTCGCTAAAAAATGTGAACGTATAAATAATGAAAATTTACATCTGAATACTGGGTTAATGTTAATAATTGCAAATATACTAATGTAACCACGTCAAATTAAAATCAAAGTCTGAATTTCGAATCTCATCGTAGGTTTGTAATCGAATTTTAATTCGACTGTTTCGGCCACGTTTTTAATAGTTTTGATAATTTTTAATTATTTATTATAATTTTATTCGATTAGTTTTATTTTTAAAGTACTCAGCGTTACGCGCAAACCACAATACTAGTGAGAGGTAGCCCAACGGAGGCCATATATTTATTATTGTACAGCCCTTTAGTTTTACGTACGGTTAGTTAGGCGTCGCGCAGGCGCATTCGCTCGGAGCACGCTGACGTGCTTTGGGTCTGTTCCAAAGAGGCGTCGCATTTATTTATTCGCTTTGATGTATTGTTTGTTGTCGAGTCGTGTGTGGTGGGGCGCGGGCGCGGGGGCGCGCGGGCGGCGGCGGCGCGCAGGCCCGGCCGGCCGAGCGCTGACCAAGGCAGGAGGACTATAGGGGGCTAACCCCCCGACCTAGGGCGGAGCTTATCCGCCGACACTGTTCAGTGCGATCCTGTGTACTATCTATTTTAGTAATGTTTACACGCCGCCGTCGATGTATGTCGGTATGTACGCGACGACGGGCGTCTTACAGTCTACTTCTATCGGTGATAATGATAATATATAGAATCTCGTCCCGGTTTAGTTTGTGAATTGCATATTTTATACGATAACGAGTGACGTAATTGATTTGGAATTGAATCGAAAATTTATTTAAAAGTGAACATGATATTTTCTTAATGTTTATTCTAAAAGTAATCTCTGATGCGAACGATTGTCGATACTCAAGTGTTATATGATAATGTACCTATAAGTAAGTGTAATGTTAACGTTACGGCCGCGGCGCGGCGGCGGGAGCGTCGCCGGCGCCAGTAAGATTAATCCGATGTCTTCAGTAAAAGTTCCGACGGTGAATCTAGATGATAGTGTGATTCTGGAATGTTTGTAATCTGTATGTGTAAATGTATTTATAATCTCTCGGTTATGGCTTTAATTTGATATTTTGTGTAAACGATTTGTACACTATGTTGTGATAGTTTGGTAACTAATATCAAGGCCTTTGTTATATTTATTGATGATTTACGAGCGAGGGCTTAATTTATTCACTACTGTTTATCTAGTACACAATATTTTTAATAGAATTTAGTCACTAACGATGTAATGTTTAAGTCTGACTTGTATTGCCAATTTTTATTTGCCATTTACCTATTTATAAAACTAATCAATTTACAATTTTATTGTTAGCGCAAGTCGGTCTCTATATTTTCACCTAACTCTTATTAATTAAGCCATGAAATTCGTCAATTCTGTCATTTTGATACTCACTATTTAGTTTTTTGATACTTTTTAAGGTAAGATTTTTCAATCCTTAGATAAAATGTAAGTCTGATATTCGTATTATCAAGCCACTTTGAAACTAGAATAATTGTCATTTGCTTTTCTCTCATTGCATGTGACATTCTAATTTTATGGGATAATACGAGTACATAATCAAATGTACAATATTAAGGATTGAACAGTCGGCCCTTAATTATATTTTTAAGCACAATGATAATCATTATGTTAAACTTAATGTAAATGATGTAGATAACACAACAATGGTTACTTTTATGGTCTAGTGGAAATCTTGTATTTACTGAGTTTACCTGAGAAATGATAAACATTATTATATTACAACACTATGTAACAACGACTTCGGTTTGTTTTTCAATATTCGGATATATTCGCCTATATACGGATACTTATAACATTATATAAATGTGTTACAACATTTACAACAGATTAATATGTTACATCTGATTATTGAAATATCTACATTTAGTAAGATTTACAAAATATAATGTTGAGTGTAGACGTCCGAGATGCTATGAAATGACAAATATATGAACCTATTGAAATTGCCAGCACTATCAAATCATTTTATGAAGAGAGATTGATGCTCGCGTTGGCACAAACCTTTGTGGTTCAAACCCCATAATTCCGAAATGTACGAATTCTTATTTAGTACGAATAAATAATTTTGATGATAGATATGTAAACAAAAATAAACAATGACACTAATTTATTGATAAATTGACTTACAAATAAACAGAGAATAAGCTACGAATAGTTATTCCGTGTTTTGTTCCTGTCATGTAAACGTAATTTCTTCTTAGAGTAAAAGAGACAAAACACGGAATAACTATTGTGACCTTATTCTCTGTTTATTTGTAAGACACATAGTGTAAAGGGCATAATATTAGAAGTGACTTTAATGTTAATACAAAAAATTCCAGTGTTGAGATTGATTTAGTAATACCGGGTCAACAAACTGAGTTTGTGGATGGCTGGCCTTCCGATAGCTCATGAATAAAAGAAAATCGGGCGAGTTTTGATATTGCAAACGTCGATAAGCACGTCTGCTCTCTAAATATTACTTATGTGAAATATTTAAAAAAATAAGTAAAATTTCCACTTCTTCACCACGTGACGTAAGTTTGCGGCTGTGATCGATCATGCAACAGATCTTTTAGGATGTGAGAATAAAGTTATTATTTTTTGTAAATGTTTGTCTGCTTTGGACAGATTGTTTTTAACACTATCTTCTTTCCAACCGCAAAGTTACATTGCGCACATTATATTGAACGTACAATTATAACGTTGGTGTTATACGAGATGTTTTATCCACACTGCCACGTGTTTTATTAGCAACTACAGCTAATCTGTTGTACTAACCTTTATTGTAATTATCACAATAGTGTTTAATATGTATGTACATCTTTTGTAATTCATGGTAAGTGTACATTCGACATAGAATTAAATAATCCCTGTAATTATTGAAGACGTTAGCTACTTAATTTTATGCACCATCATGCAGTCATCACATGCTCAGGCAATTTACATTTTACACGAAGTCTATTATTACTTTGCTTAAAGTCGACTCAAAGGAAACAAATTGATATAACTTGAATCTCATAAAAGAATCTGATTTGTTTTGCCTGTGCATGTGTCCATAAAATGTCCATTTTCTTAGCTAAAATTATGAGTCATATCAATGAGATTCAATAAAGTACCTAGTGAAAAAATATTTTATTTTTATTTTTTAAACCTGGGAACTAATTCTCTAACTTAGAGATGAGCCAAGTACTCGGTTACTACTCGGTACTTGGCGTCTTTAGTGTTTTTTTTTACTCATACTCAGCCGAATAACTCGGTTCAAGTGGTGAGTACTCAGTGTAAGAAATGTAGTGAAAACAAACTTGTCAATTAGGCAAGGAAGAAGTTTTTTTTTAATCAAAAATTCAGGTACTTTAGTATTAAAAAAATATATAATTACATGTAACAAACAAATTGCAATACATGTAATGTAAATAATATTTAAAAAGAAACAATTAATATTTGAAATTTAGCAAAGGCAAGTAAGTTTTTAGTCAACATTGCTTTATCAAATCTAAGAAGTTTTCACCTCTGAGATCCGAAAGAAATATTTGAACATTCGGTTGAGATGAAGCTGCTCTCAGAGGTGAAAACATCTAAAATTTTAATGAAGCCATGTTGACTAAAACATAAGCATCAAGCACTGACAAATTTCGACGGTTGAAAGCCAGACCTCGGTAGCCAAGTGGTTAAGGCAGCCGCCCGGAATGCGGAAGGTGCGTGGTTCGATTCCCGCCTGAGGTTGTCGCTTTTTTTCAGTGTTTAAAATTTTACTTCAGTCAAATATTTTTGAAAGCAGGGAATCTAGGTTGTTATTTAGACCTACAGTATTTTCGCATGTGGTAAGGAGTGATATGTCATCTGCGAACAAAACACACTGATCCGCCATAACTTTTCGTTGATGTAAATTAGGAATAAGAGACATCCAACAACACTGCCCTGGGGTATGGAGGCGTTTATGGTTCTGCCCTCGGATTGCACATTTATAATGTTTTTGTTTTTGTGGTCAAAGTATTCTATTTCTACGCATTGTTGTCTGTCTTTTAAATAAGACATAAACCATTTATGGGCCATTCCACGAACGCCTATTCCAAATAATTTATTTAGGAGCAGGTTATGCTGTACCCTGTCATATGCCTTAGTCAAATCCAATAAAATCCCGATAGCATATTTTTTATTATCTAATATCTTAATTATATCTTGGGACATATTTGTTCACGGCTAAAATAGTTGATTTGTTTTTGCGGAACCCGTTTTGACACTCATTAAAAATCATAAACTTTTCGCAAAACACTCTTACGCGATCGCACATAGCCTTCTCGAAAATCTTTGACGAAGTAGGCAAAAGAGCGATGAGGCGGTAGTTGTTTGGATCAGATTTACTATTTTTCTTGTATATTGGTCTACAATTATTGTTGTTTTTAGTAAAGGACACCTTCGTTAAAAGATTGATTAATTAATGTAGTGAATGGAATGGTTAGTTCATCGGCACAGTGTTTCATTAAGATAAGTGGTAGTTCGTCAAAACCATAACTGTTTTTATTTTTCAATTTTTTTATGATTTTATTAACTTCATACATATCAACTGGGCTCACAAACATCGTATTTTGAGTAGGACAGAGCACCGAAGCGTTGGCACCTCCACTTGTCGGGCTATTAGTTTCACCAATATTGCGAAAAAGTTATTTAAACAATTTGCATTTGATTTTGGATCTGAACATATGGAGTCGTTATTCGAAGCTGCATGTTACTTTTTTCCTTTCTAGTTTTTTTGTTTTTCGTTAATAATGCTCCACATAGTTTTGACTTTATTACAAGAATAGCCACGTTTTCCCTCCGAAGGGTAGAAAACGTATATTTAGGTGTTCGAGCTTTCGCTTGATCCACCTATGAGATTACCCCTTAGAATTTCACGTATGTGCAGTGTGTTTTCTACCCTTTCTACCTTGATTATTCTAGTGCGTCCATTGTCCGGTAGGTGGCGTTGCGTGCATGACTTCCGTCGCCATCGACAGTCGACCATTTTGTCAGTACTCATTTTGCCGTCAAGATCGGTAAATTTTGGTGGATCAAGCTACGGCTAAAACCTAAATATACGTGTTCTACCCTTCGGGGGGAATACGTGGCTATTTAGGTGTTCGAGCCTTCGCTTGATCCACCTATGAGAGAAGTTTATAATCTGACGGCGATGGCTGGTCGTACTGTGCGAAGGTCATGTTGTAGGATCAATGATGTTACAATACCTCTTTTTAATATAATATCATTGTGTAGGATAGTAAAAAGAGTAATTACACAATCAATTATTACAGAAAAAATAAATAATTGTATTTGGCAAAATAATCTTTGGTCAGTTTTACAAAAGTTATGTCAGTCTCTTACATTTCACTAAATTAATTTAACATACTACTTAATTATATTATGAACTAGAGGCCGCTCGCGGTTTCACCCGCGTGATTCCCGTTCCCGTGGGAATATCGGGATAAAAGTATCCTATGTGTTAATCCAGGTGGATCAACTTCCCAAAGGTGTTATAGACTGTAATAAGTCGTTTAGAGTTTTGTTCAAGGGCTTATAGGTATTACGGCGCTGTTGTATAATTTCCGCCCTCTTTCCTCATGTATATTGTAGCAGCGTATCAGAAGTGCATCGAAAAGAGGATACCTCCTTTAAATAGTGTTTGCTTATGTGCGCTTGTATTTCTAACGGTGCCCTGTCCTCTGTCCTGTGTCTTGAAAAACTTTCCTTTGCTGCAGTAGACCGTGTGTTATGGCGCCAAGACACAAATCCATTTTTTCCAATGCTGCTACAAGTTGCCACGGGGGAGTTACGGTAGCGAGGTTGGAGTTTACTTTAAGGTTTGTGAAGACTGGCGTGGCCTGAAAACGCTTTTGGACATCAGCATAGCGTATATTTTGCCGTGACTCCTTTCCGAGTTTTTGGAATTGAATCCCTTGGTTGACAAAGGTCTCATCCGCTGAGCCAACTTTTATTTATTTATTTTTATTTTATATTCACAGGTGAATCGACAGTTCTATAAAAAGTACAACACTGAAAATGTGAAACAGCAAACCATTTACAGATTCACACAAATAAAAATGTGATAGTAACATTACAAACTCAAGCAACAAATACAATCGATTACTTCACAATCGCCAAATTGATAATAACTAAACTATTACAGAGCATGCTAGATATGGAACTTAATTTGTATTATATGTATAACAAGCCACCTTATATTAAACCATCTATTTAAAGAACAAACAATATTATAACAAACACAATAGAACCCGCCAGATTTAATAATCGGATAGTAATAATGCAAGTTTACGCCTCACGCCTAGAACCGAAAAGATCCATATTAAGTCTCTCGCACAGTTCGTTGAAACATTTGCCTGCACGGAGAAAGAAGGAATTTTGCCTATAGTTAGTATTTGAAAGTGGAAGATGAATTGGTTTATAGTGACGCAGGTTTTTATTTGGAACATTCAGAGTTAATAAAGATAGGAGCTCGGGGCAATCGATAGCACTTGTGGCAATTTTTATTAAAAAGGTGATGTCAGCTATGGTTCTACGACTTTCCAAAGTTAAAAGATGATGTTTGCTACATAATTGGAGATAATCACTAGAATGGTATCGCGTTCCAATGCGGTAGCACAGATACTTTAAAAACTTTTTCTATATATTTTCAATTCTGTTGATATAAACAGCGTATCTTGAATTCCATATTTGCGAACCATATTCCAAATGACTTCGAACGAGCAAACAGTACAGAATTTTAAATGTTTTTGCATTTGTAAAGTCTTTGCAATTGCGAATCAAAAATCCAAGAGCCTTACCTTAGAAATGACAAGGTTTATGTGCTCATCAAAGAGCAACTTACAATCATGCGTTACTCCAAGGTCTCTCATAGAAAAAACACGCTTGAGGCTGTTCCGATGTAGTGCATAACTGTAGGTTATCGGATTCTTTTTTCGACTGAAGGTCATGACTGTGCATTTTGTTGAGTTAAGGTCTAGATTATGATCATTGCAGTAGGTCTCAAGACGATTCAGGTCACATTGGAGCAATTTAGCGTCGTCAAGGTTACGAACTCTAGCAAATATTTTCATATCATCTGCAAAGCAGAGAAGATTCGAACTATGAAAGCATAACTCAATATCATTGACGAAAATAATAAACAGCAACGGACCGATTAACGAGCCTTGAGGCACGCCACTAGGAATTGGAACCCAGCTAGAGATATAATTATTTATGACCACAGCCTGGCAGCGATTGCTGATATAAGAGGCAAACTAGCGCAACAGGTCACCATGAATACCGACTAATTTAAGTTTTTTAAGGAGGATAGAGTGCGGAATTCGGTCGAATGCCTTGCTGTAATCTGTGTAGATTACATCTACTTGACACCCATCATCCATCGCTTCAGTGAGGTAATTATTTAAGAGTGCCAAGTTAGATATCGTAGAGCGTCCCTTGAGAAAGCCGTGCTGAGACAAACTGAAACCGTGTGCCAGAGCTGAATATACTTGTCTGTAGACCAATTTTTCGAGAACTTTAGCAATTATACATAATTTTGAGATTGGTCTATAGTTTGATACCTCCGCCCTGGAACCTTTTTTGTGGACTGGGGTGATGTAAGCACGTTTCCAAATAGACGGCACAGAACTTTGAGCCAAAGACAGTTTAAATAGAATCGTAATTGGCTTCGCCAGAGTCTGTGAGCAGTTGATTAGAAACCGCGACGGTAGCTTGTCAGGTCCTGCCGATTTATAAGGATCTAAGCTTTCAAGTAGCTTGCATACCTCAGCTTCCGATACCTAATGAAGGATATGTCACCCACGCACGACACTTCAGGCTCGTTAACTAACAGAAAGGAGTCGCTATTACTATCGAGATGGAGAAACGAGGATTTGAAAAACTCCGAGAAAGCATTACATATTGACTCACCTGTCATACTCAGATCCTTCATGATTAAGGCTAGATGGTATTTGTGACCCTTTTGACTTAGATTTAATGTGTGTCCATAACTGTTTCGGGTTGTCCTTAATAGACGCTTCAACGGATTTTATATAATTTTCATAACAAATTATTTCTAAAGTTTTAAATCTATCTCTTAGTAATTTAAAGGATATTGGTCAGCAAGGTTACCATATAACTTAAATTTACGAAAATACTTGTGCTTAACCCTAAGAAGCTTTTTCAATGGCGTGGTATACCACGGCGGGAAAAACGAATCTGTCACTAATTTAGAAGGAACATACTTTTCTACGAGTTTATATAAAATTGAGTAAAAATAATCTATGGAATCATCTTAACCTCTCGTCGAAAGTTCCACATCCCAGTCAATCTCGCTAATTCCACTATTTATTGTCATATAGTTAGCACGGTTAAATAAAAATTTAGTTCTTGGCGCAGTACTTAGTGGTTTTAAGTTGAAGTTTGGAATATTAAGTGCCAGAGCACCATAATGGTTGTCTATAGGCACTAATGCGCCGCCACTGCAGTCAGTTACATTAATCGCAATATTAGAAAGCACCAGCGGGTCTATCGGCTAAAAAATTATGATATGGACATGGGCTTCATTTGACATCTGAAGCCCATATTTTGTCCTTATATGGGCATATTATGGGCTTCAAATGTCAAATGAAGCCCATGTCCATATTCATATTTTTTAGCCGATACGGGGGCAGATCAAGGATCCTACCATGACTATTTAAGTTTCCATTATACTGACGCAGATTTAACATATTAATTTCGACAATCAGCAAAGTTTCATTTTGTGAATTATAGTAATTAGGTTCATATGACATATCTGCGCTCGTACTAGTTGACCAGGTTTACTGAGTGGATTAGTCATTATGACATTGTTTAGGGAAGCCAAAAAGTTTTATAGTTGTTGCGAAAACGATAAGCCGTGACCCTCCTTGCATAAGTATAGAACACATAGATTTATGTCTAAGAAACGCTTTGCGGTAGAATCATGTGCGCTAATCGAAACCCATAAGTCCTCTGCGGAGGAACAATAAGTCAACTTCGGCAGGACTTGAAGGTCACGACGCACCGCGACCAGCACGCCACCACCTCTAGTTAGTCCTGTAGCGGCATAATCCCGATCCCGACGAAAAACAACATAGCGTTGGTCAAACAACTCAGCATCTAAAATACTCTCAAGAAGCCACGTCTCCGTTATTACAATAACGTCAAATGCGGTAGAACACACATTACGGTAAAAAATATTCGTTTTTGAGCGAAGACCCCGAGCGTTTTGATAAAAGATACTAAGATTATTTAAACTATTCGCTATTCATAAAAAAGGAAACATAAAAGTCAAATAATTGGCATAATAAGTTAATTAATAGCGAATATTCCAATAAAATAGTATGCAAGAGGCAAATAAAACAGCTATGGTAAACCCAGTCACTATCACTCAATAAGCAAACAAAAATTATTGCACGGATAGAAATAGCTAACCAACAGCAGTTAGTGCATAGAGGCAGGTAAAAAAGCAACCGCACATAGGTGGGAGCAGCAAGGCACTTGTCACAACGAATGCGCGCGAGCAGGTAAAGTGATCCATTCAATGCCAAGGACACGGATGGCAGCCGGCAATAGAAGCGGTCGTAACGAACAGGTAAAGCTATGGTTCTCAAACTTTTATCAATGATAATAACTAATAAATATCGTAGATAGATAATATACGCAAAAATAAACGTGAAATCAATTTTTTCTAAAAAGTAAACTATGCAATTCGGTTTAAATCCGATTCTTTAGTTATTATATAAACCGGAGAAGTACCATTTTTGCGTATATGTATTTTCGAATATTTCACCCACACATACATAAAGTTCCTCTCTTTAGCCACAGTCTTTGCCGTTTTCAGTAGTTTCTTGTTCTGAGCAGTCAGATGGTCATTCACAAATATTCTCGCTGAAGAATCCCCAAGACCGATATCGGAAGCAGTAATTAACTTCTTTGATCGTGCTGTGGCAACAAACTCCTCCTTAATATATCTGTTTAAAAAGCTAACAATGATATGTTTGTTTTTAGAGTCGTGGGTGGGAACTCTCGCTATGTAGTTTACTTGTGACTTCGGAAACGGGTATTTGGTAGTTTTCGATAACTTCTCCAACACAGAAAAAAGGTTTTCATCCTTTTTCACGGGGACGCCTTTAATCTCCACATTATTGAGCCTAACCCACTGCTCTCTTGAAGCGTTTTCACGCTTGAGTGTCGAGATTCCCTGCGTAGTTGCGTCAAGATGGTCACGTACCTTCTGCAATTCAGATGTCTGTATTTCAACCTTCGTTAGCCTAGCTTCAAATTCTACTAACTTAGCGCTGTTGAACTCGCAGGATGATTTGAGATCAGAAAGCTCTTCTTTAACCGACTCGACGGCGACAACTAGAGTAGGTATCTTGCCTAGTAGTTTTTTCATACTTTGCATCTCTTGGAAAAGCAGTTCAAGTGTGACTGGACCTGATGGGACATCACTGGGACTGGTTGCTGGTGTATTGTCAGCAGGCGAAGAATCACTGCAGGTGTTGTCAGGATTGTTGACAGATAAGCGGAATGGTGTGGTTGGCACGCCTTTAGCTCCGGATACTTTACACTGAGGACAGCACCAGGAAGCTTGGCGGTCACGCCCGAGCCTTCGATATCCGACTTCCGCAATATTGGCGCATCCAAAATCAAGGTGTCTGTTACAACCCTTGCAGAACGCACCATCGTTAAAGTCATCACCACAAGCTGCACACTTCATTGTTCTTTCAAGATAAAGGTTTAAGAATCACTGACTTTTTGACGATTGTGGTTACGTCCGAACCGATTGCGTGCTTGACGGGGACTTTTGCTTCAGATTCTTTAGTATTTGGCAGGAAATCCAGAAGATCTTCGTCCGGTATTTTGGGTTCTCCTTCTTCATCGCTAAAAACAATTACGTTGTTTTCCTTTTCAGACTCATCCTTCTCACCGAAGGATGGTGCAACCCACGAGTCTTCCTCACTTGGGCAAGCATTTTCGATGTAGTCTATCTGGGAATCATGTGGATTTTGAATGGAGAGCTTTCCCATCATTATGTTTTGTTGCTTTACCAAATTTGCTAAAATATTACTCTGATGTTTTATGTAGTTTGCCAATGTATCGTCACTCTCATTTCTGGCTCTTATATTATGATCCGATGAATTAATCGGGCTGTGTGGACGCTTACTGCTTACCGAAGAGCATGTAGAAGTTGATAGGGAACCTTCTTTCTGATAATGTTCTTAAGCAAGTCTGACACTTGATTGCGGGATAGAAGTTTCGGTTTCAAGCTTGCGACAAGATCTCCAAGTTTGTTATAGGCATCTACGGGATGAACCATTTTCATTGTAGCGAACGGTGAATAAATCAGAGCTCGAGCTAATGGCCATGTAATAAGCGTTCTTTTTATTTTCATATAACGCTTCTCGCTTATAGATTTAAGCGTCGACTCGCTAAAAGTGAGAACCAAATCTAAGGTCGGAATAGCGAATCGCAGTCGGTATTCATCGTCCGATGAAATTTTTTCACCGAACATGTCTTCGTATGAAATTTATTACCCAAGATCTCCATTCCTTTAGGTAGGTGTTATCTAATATCTTGATAAACCTTTTGTAAATTGTTTCATCTTCTGGAGGGGGCTCCCACTCCGCCAGTTACGCCATTGTCAAACGGTTTATCTCCATGATCTGCAAGATCAAGAAATTAAAGCATCAGTACAGGCTACTGAATGTATTTCGAGAGCGTTCGAGCCGTCGTCGATGGCGGCTGATCAGCTGAACATCCGTCGACTTATAAAAAATAAGGACGGTTGCACAGACGGCTGAGCAGCCGTCTCGATGACGGCTGCCTTAACAGACAGCTTAGCAGACGGCTGAGCAGGCAGCTAACCAGACGGCTAAGCAGGCAGCTAACCAGACGGCTGAGCAGCCGTCGCGACTGACTGCTGTCGATATTGTATTCGATTAACAAAAAGACCGGCTTTCGGTCGCGCAAGATTGGATGTTGCGAGTCTGCCGTCGGGTGAGCGGGCATTCGCAATTCATACAATAGGATATAGTATGAATTTAAGCTATTAAAATAGCGCATAATATTCAGATAATATAGATAGCACTTCACTTATAAAACAATGATATCTTACCTTAGTTTTAATCACGAAGTGAGTAAAACAATGAGTATTATGAGTCCAAGATTCCAAATATCTAAAGAAATTACACAATTTCGAATATTAACAATTTTAGCACACTCCTTAAGCACAATTCTAAGACGTACTGACAAAATGGCTGACTGTCGATGGCGACGGAAGTCATGCACGCAACGCCACCTACCGGACAAATGGGCGCACTAGCATAAACAAGGTAGAAAGGGTAGGAAACACACTGCACATACGTGAAATTCTAAGGGGTAATCTCATAGGTGGATCAAGCGTAGGCTCGAACACCTAAATGTTTTATTTTATTGATATATTGTAGTTTTTTAGAATTTTTTTTTAGTTTTTTAGAATTACAGACTTTTTTAGAATTTTTTCATATTTTTTGTAATAAAGTTTAATCATAGGGTCACTAGATTTTGTACTTTGTATCTTTAATAATCATTTCTTTCTTATGCCTGTGGTTAACCAGAATTTTGTATGCTTAGTTAATTTTAATTTTCTTTTATGTTATGAAATGCATTATAATTTTCGTTTATATTTTTATTTTAACACAGTATTTTGTTCCATTTAATTGACTTTATTTGACTTTTAAATTGAGACATTTACGACCTCCTTGGTCGAGTGGTTTGTACACCGGTTTTCATGGTGTCGCCATCTCTGAGGTCCCGGGTTCGATCCCCGGTCGGGTCAATTTAGAGAAAAACTGTTTTTCTAAATTGATTTCGGGTCTGGGTGTTTTTCTATGTTTATGTATATTTATCCGTTATCTTACCATATAAACGAGTTTCACAAGAATACTCATCTTGGTCTAGATAATTGGTGTGAGCGTAAACAAAATTTATTATTATTATTTATTAGACATCGTATTTTTATTGTATATGCGCTTCATTATGAACCAGTTAGTTTCTGTAGTTCTTTGAGGTATTTTTATGTTTATAATCGTTCCCATATGATCAGAGAATCCCAGTTCTTTTACCGAAGTTTTTAAATAGTTATCTTTAAAGTTTGTGAAAATGTGATCTAAACACGTTGAAGTAGTTTTAATATGTTGAGTTAATTTATATTCCAGTTTTTCAGTTTCAGTTTCTAACAAGTTAATGTTGAAATCTCCACCCAATATGACATTATGTTTATTATATTTACTATTTATATGTTCAAGGATTAATCTTAATTGCTTATAAAATATGACTTCCTCTCTCCTATTCCATACATAAAAATGATTAATATATTATATTTAATCAATTCAATACCGCACATTTCAATAATATACTCTATAGACATCTCAGAGATATCTGTTTTCTCAATAGCTTCTATCTGCTCCTGTAGTAAGACACCGCCCCCTCCAGTTCGGTTTTTTCTGCAAAAAGAGGTTGCTATTCCATACCCACTTAATTCTAGTAACTGTAGTTTTTCTTGCTTCAGCCATGTTTCGGATATACATAAAGCTTGGTAGGTATTGTTTGTGTCTAAAAATGCTTCTAAGATGTGCTGTTTGTTGTATATACTTTGCATATTTTGGTAGAGTATGCTAAAGTGTAACTCTGTAGTCACGAAAGTTATAGTTGTTAATCGTTAGAGATACTTGGGTTTCGAACTTGGTTAGCTTCAGGTGTTATTTCTTTATTTCTGTTATAGTTTGCATCTCGAGAATAATCACTCTTCGATTGAGAGTGTATCCATTTTCTTTAAAAATGGTTTTGTACTGCAAAGGATAATTCTTTAATGTTTATTTTTCTACCTTCTACATACAGTTCATCGTTTTGTATTACAGCATATAGGCCTTCCTTTCGTGCTAACATCATTTTATCACGCATAATTTTCTGTATTTTACAGTTATCTTTATCCAGAAATTCTGAGATATGCATTCCAGTCCTATAGAAGCAACTGCTATTATCTGTTAGGTATTTGGCCATCCTCTTGCTAAGCAACTCTATGACAAGCGGTCTATTTATTTTACTACTATATTTGTTAATTCTGTAAGTGTGCTCTATATAGCCTGTTAAGTCTATTTGTTGCAGTTCCCAAAACAATCCGGTTATTCGGTTGTATAGGTCATTTTCACATTCCTTGTAGTACTTAGCAAAGCTATAAATAACTATCTTTTTACGATTTGTTCGCCTCTTTGGTCTAGTTGGCTAAACCACCGGTTTCAGGTTCAGAGATCCCTGGTTCGATTCCCAGCAGGGGGTACATCTTTGTGTGCTCGGTTTGGTTGGTGGTAGGGCTGTTGAGTCGCCTGGCTAGCTACCACCATCTTATCTAAGTCTGTCGCCATAACAACGATGTTTATAGCATTGTTGTGTTCCGACAGTTTAAGATAAGATAGCCAGTTCCTCAGTGGTTGAGGATTCCGGGTGAAGCGCGCTTCCACCTTCGGCCTTATCCTCACTTACCATCAGGTGAGATAAAGGCCAAGCGCCTACACGTTGTAGAATAAAATAAAAAAAATTGTTTCAGGGTTAAAGTTTTTCTCACTTGACTCAATTTTTGTTTCTATCGCTTTCATTTATTTTCTTATTGCTTGATTTTCTTGTTTTAGTTCTTCAATTTTATCATTAAGTTTTTGAATATCTTCTTGTCTTGCTTCATTTTGTTCATTTAGGTATGTTGATTCTTGTTTTAGCTCTTCTCGTAAATGTTTGATTGCGGTGGATATTTCAATTTGTATTGACTTTTGTAACTCTTGTATAATACTTTTATTATTTTCTTGTAGTTTTTGTATTACAATTTTACTAATATTTTGCAGGGTTACGGGTGAGAGGTTTATATTTGTTGTGTTTTCAATATCGATTGAGTCCCCAAGAATACTGAGGTCATTAGAACTTTATGAATCGTTATTTTGAACGGTGGTGTTTTTTCTGGTTGTTACGAAGCTGACCTCGGAAGCTTTTGGATCAGTTAATCCGCGCTCTGCGTGACGCACGGGTGCTTCTGTATTATTGCCACTTTTCGGCATTTAGCAGTGGCAAGCAGAGCATTTCCATACCTTTTTATATTCAGTAGTCAAAGTATTATTAAAGCGCTGTACAGATACATTTGCACAATCTAAATCATAGTAGCAATTACATTTCGAGCAAGTAAGAAAATATCCTTTAGGTAGATTTTGTTTACATACCGTACATACACTGGGTGCCATTATTTTTGTATGCGTCGCCCTCTTTTGGTCCTTGTAAGTACTACTACTTGGTTGCAATCTTGCTTCCTTCTTCAAAGACGTATCGATTCTAAACTCGTTAGTACGAGTGTTCTCACATAGATGGCGCTCACACGGATATTACTTTTATAGAAAGTATAGGTGTTGTAATACATTTAAAAAAAATATTATTATTGTATTAAATGTCTATTTACACAAATCACTCGTCAGTGACTGACCGTCGTCAGCGGTATTTACTCACTATACATTCAGTTTCACTTCAGTGTAAGTAGTTCACTTATGTAGTTACGTATTTAGTTTGAAAATTTCAAACGGCTGGTATAGGTAGTGCCAAACTTCTAGCTCGCTCTGAAGTTGCGACGCGCAGGTGTACAGTTAGCAACATTATAATTAGAGCTTTCTAATATTTATACAATAACACATCAAGATAATTTATAAATTAGGCGTTTTATTTATTTTTTAATACCCAAAATTAACCAGGATAAATTAATAACGATTAAATTATAAGCATAAGCATATATTTAAAAAAAAAACATTTTAAGAAGCTGTGGAAGCTGTGTGTTTCCTTATAGGGAGTACGGAAAACTGTCTAAGATCCTACTTATTTGCTTCTGCATTAATTCTGCGCACCGTCCATAGTCCATACTGAATCCAGTAGCAGCCAAAATTCTTTTTTGTGCATGTTTAAGGTCAATTTGTATACCTTTGTCAGCTTCTTTCTTCATAAACTCCAATACGTTATAAATTTTTTTTCTAGCTTGCCGAAGTAAAACTGTCTAGGCGGCCGCAGGCACGTTGAGGTGTGTTGAGGTGTTGACGTGCAAACGCGTGACGTCCCCACCGGGGCGGAGGGGCGGGTGGCGGGGCGCGGGGCATCGCGCGCAGTGACAGCGGCCGGTGAAGCATCCGTATGCGCCGACTCGAAACTGCTGATGGATGCATTTTGCGCCCCGCGACGAGTGTTTACGTAAGAGGCCTCGGGTGACCTACATACCGAAGCAGTGTTGCTTAGTAACACTACCTGGGCGCGCAACTCACCAATGGTGTTATTTGAAGCATCCAACTTCTCCACTACTTCGGCCAGGCTTGATTTGAGGAAGTTGATGTCCTTTAACAGCCTGGTGACATCTACATGGTCGAACGTGACGGGAGGCAGCTTGTGAAGCTCTTTTGCCACGAACGAAGGCACGTGGTCCGGGTCGGTCTCCTTCAGCAGGCTGATGATGTTCTGGAGACTCCTTTCTGTTCCATCCCTCCTGAGATGGCATCTGGTTGGCTTTACCAAGCGTCTGGAATAGCAGCGCCTTGCCACTGCAAATCTCGTCCTCCTTGAAGTTGGACTTGCAGATCTGCAAGATGCTGACCTCGTCCATGGTGTCAATGGCGTTTTGTATAAACGCCAACACCTCGTTGACTATGAGTTGGGAACTCATTGTCACACTGACGTGCAACGGCTATTGCCGCGCAAATCGCGAATTAATAATTATTCTTACTGCACAATGGAGCGCGTCCATTTCCGAGCGCGCATCGCACTTTAGTCGACAAAACAGTAGCTACTCCTACAATAACGGTAAGTAACAAAAAAACATAGATCGACAACTTAAAACAGTAACGTAACAACAAACAATAACAAACACCTAATATCGCGACGCGACCAAATAAAATATACTCGTGACTGTACTGCTAAACCAAAACAAACGAATACGCACGTTGGGCGGGGGTGTGCCCCGCCTCCCTAACCGCTTATGTCCGTGATCCCAGCGGGATAACCCCTTCAGATCGGCTTCAAATTACGCACCGATTTAGTTGATAATATGTTTAAATTTGTTAGCAAATACCAGAATTTGTTGATCAATAGTTATCGAGATATCCCATATTAAAGGGTATCCCGCTGGAGTCACGCTCGTCAAAGTTATTTGACCTAAAACGAGCAACAACGAGACACGCTACTGATATAGTTATTGTGCTAAGTTTTTGTTGATTCAATTACGAACCCATCCGTGAAAAGTCTAGGATTCTACCTTCTGTAGTTACCGAGTAATCAAATACCTATTCTTCGTCAAAATTCCTCCGAAAAGTAAGTTCTAGTTGAGGTATAAGAAAAAAGGCTACATTCATGAAATTTGGGGAAGATTTTGTTGACTCTGAGAGAAAATTTGTTAGACAAAAACGAGAACTCTAGCTACAGTACATCCTGAGATATAACATCAGAGATGTGTGTATATTAATAATAATAATTATGATAATTTTTGTTCTAGCTAATTTCATTTATATTTCTATTTTGTTAACATTTATATTTCTTTTTTATTATTATTAACATATTGATTGTATTAGCGAATTCGGTAATGTTTTTTAAAATTGATTATTAACTTATATGTATTTTAAATCTGAACTATTATTATTAGTTTTTTTGATACTGTAGTTTATTATTATCGTTTTTTTTATGTAGTGTTAAGTTTTCTATTATGCATGCTGTTTGCACAAATTAGTGGAGATCCAGCATACCTATGTTAGATAATGTTGCTATTGTTATTTTTAATTTTTGTTGAGACTCTGTTTTGTGTATAAATAAAATAAATAAATAACGCTAATTATGGTTATCCCGCTGGAGTCACGGTGTTGATACCTAAACATGGTTTTTTGGTCAGATATGGAGCAAGTAGCGAGTTTATGACTATAGCCAAGATTTTGGTGATGTAAAAATCTAATCAGTTTCTACTTTTCAGTTTCCTAGGTACAGTATTTTAGGAGAAATTAAAGTTAATAACTTTTCCATACTAAAAGTACGCGTATAAGCCGACCAAATTAAGTTGATTCCTTAAAAAGACCAAGATAGCGGCCAATTATTTTGTTTATGGGCCGATTCCAATAAAATGTGGTTGGCCATTATATTCAAATATTGGTACACCATAATTCAATACATACACCTAATATCACCATAAGTATACCTAATGTAATGCATGAATAACAATTCATATCAATACCTATACTAATAGTAGATAGATAGATTTACCCTTTTATGATTTACTATCTAATCTATTTATTTTATTTTTATTATTAAACATAATTAAACGGGTATAAACCCAATTACATAATTATGTAAACTAGAATGCTTATTTAATATATACTTAGAGTCGAATTTTACTTACAATCGATTTTGGTTCATCCACAAATATATCAATGTCTGGGAAGTTAACAAGAAGTGCGTTTAGTGCTTCATGCATTCGACATAATGGCGACTGCGCGCGCGCCACTGTGCGACACGGTGGATTCGCAAACAGTCTATGTCTACGACCGGCACGTATTCGTGAATAATTATTAGGAACATAAAGGCGACACAACTGTTCGACACATTCAGGCGAGTCAATCACTCCCCGCAAAATCGACAGAGCGGTTGAAATATCCGTACGAGTTCTTCTGAGTTCTAAGGAGTCCATTCCCAACATACCCAATAAATACTTTGTAGGATACATAAACGGATAGTAGCCATATATACGCTTATAATAATATCGAAGAAAAGCCCTTTGAACCTTTTCCAGCATTAGTGCATATTTGGCTTCGTGTGGGCTCCATATACACGAACTAGATTCCAGCGAGCTCCTTATAAGACTAGTGAACAGAAGCTTTATGACGTCGGGGTTCCGAAAATCACGTAAATTACGTAAGATAAACCCTAGACGACTGTAGCAGCTACGAGTGAGTATAGAAATGTGAACATTGAATGTTAAGGAAGGATCGAAGGTAACACCAAGGTCTTTCATTGAATCTGTGCGATTCATAATGACACTGCCCAAGTTATATTCATATTGGGTAGGATTACGCTGACGACTAAAGGACATAACCAAGCACTTACTGTAATTAAACTCTAAGCCATTGTCGTTACTCCATTTAAGTATGGCATCAATATCCTTTTGAACGAGCTCACAGTCCGCTTTATCAGTGATCTCCGCATATAATTTCAAATCATCAGCATAAAGAAGACAATTTGTAAATTTTAGAACTTTAACAACGTCGTTGATCATCAGCAGGAAAAGCAAAGGGCCCAGTATTGATCCCTGCGTCACACCCGATGATGTTGGATACGGCTGCGAAACATAGCAACCATGGCGTACATATTGCTGCCGACCTTTAAAGTAGTTCGAAAGTAAGTTAATAAGCTTAGTGGAAAAACCAAGAGCATCGAGCTTAGATATAAGGATTTGACAATTAACCCTGTCGAAAGCCTTGCAACAATCGAAATACACGACATCCACCTGCTTGCCCTTATCCATCGTTTTCGAAATGTACTCTACCAATGTTAACAGATTTGAATTCACCGACCTTCGCGGCCTAAATCCGTGCTGCTTAATACAGATGTAAGGATGGACTTGCTTGCGAATAACATTATGTAGGAGAATTTCTAGGACTTTCGCTGGCGCACAAAGGATAGCAATCGGCCTGTGTTCTTCTACGAGCAACTTGTTAGTGCCTTTGGGGATTGGCGTTACACGGGACACCTTCCATGCTGATGGATAAATACCATAATTCAAAATAAGATTAAACAGATGGCACAGAGGAATGGCAATGGTTTTCCTACACATCTTCAAGAGATTTGCCGGTACACCGTCGGGTCCCGATGACCAACTAGGCTTTAAAGTTTTGATGGCACTCTCAACATCAGGGACAGAAAAATCACTGACATCAATGTGTGCAAACGCTGAGAGGGAGACAGGTGTTGATTCCAGAGTTTGATGGTCCTGAGCGTAGATACTTGAAAAATGACTTGCAAATGCGTTCGCCGCATCGGTGCTAGAGCACTGAAGCCCTTTGTAATAAACAGTAGGCTCAAAACCACCAACGGACCTTAAACTATTCACGTGATGCCAAAAGTTCCGAGGATTGGAACGAAGATTGCTTTCCAAGTTCATGATATAGGTATCGTATGCTACTGATACTCTTATCTTAAGAGAAGCTCGAAGATTCGAAAAACGATCGTAACTCTCTTGACACTTAGATCGTTTCCAAGTTTGATGAAGACTAGTTTTAGTTCGCATATCTCTGATGATGTCGGCTGTAAACCAGACTGGATATCGTCTTACAGATGATTTGGGCCTTCGCTTCTTAGGTACAACTCGATCAAGAACGTAATAAAGAACCTCATAAAATAATTCCAAGGCGTAAGACAAATCTTGGGATTGTAGCACAGTGTTCCAGTCCAAATCATCTACATGTTGGCGCAGAAAATTCCGATCGATCTTATAAAAGTTCCAGTCCTTGCTATTGTCTATGTTACTGGATTGCATGGACCCGCGCTGAACTGTTGTCGCAAGCGTGACGGCAACGTCAAGTGGAGGGTGATATTTGTCTGTGCGCGATACAAGACTGCCAAACTCAGAATTTGCCACGTTTACTGCACAAGCGCACTCCTGTGTCAACACAACATCGAGTTTACCACCGTGAGAATTAATAATGTGATTTCTATCTACCATGTTACAAAAAGACAAAAAGTAACAATAATAATTACTAACATTTAAAGAAGCGCTATTCATATTGAGATCTCCTAGAATGATTACAGGTTTATTTAAATTGTGCATGAAACTCTCGACTCTAGTAAACCATTCCAGATAGATATTATCAGTTGAAGTTGGGGATATGTATACGACACAAACATACATTACTTGAGATTGTACAGTGACAGATGCCCAGAGATCCTCGCCAGACAAGGTTTCAAGATCTTCATGACGGAGCATCGCAACACCAGGCCGTGCTGCCAACATCACACCTCCGCCCCACGATCCACGATCACGACGAAGAAGGCTAAGGCATGTTGAAATAAAATGATCAAATTTATTTAGTAAAGTATTTCTTTTTATTGTAATTTTAAAAATCATAGATATAGTCATAGAGTAATAACGCATAGAACGATAGTCTCGTATAAGAAAACTGTCATGGCGTGAGGCAAGAAAAAATGGATGTAGGAGTAAGTTACGCGTACTATCTCTGCGACACACACACAAGTGTACAAGTAATGTTGCTAGAGGAATCAGATTTGCCCCAAAAGTAAGGAAATTGGAACTGTTGATAGATAGATAAGTTTAGATTATTAGTACTGACGCGGGCCGTTTCGGTACCAAGCCAGTGACTTGGTTTTACTGGCCTCATGTATCGTGCGTGTTCTCGCTTTCTATGCGTTATTATTCTAAGGGTATAGTACTTTTTTAAATTGATCGGTTCACGTCGTATAACGTTACACGTGTACAAAATAAAAAAAATCAACGAGCATTTTGGTGTAACGTATCATGGAACAAAGGCACGAGCGCGGGTAACAGGGGGACATTAATTATTTATTAACCAACGTTAATTGGAAACCGCTTAAAGTTTGTCTTTGTATATGTTCATTTGCCACCATCTTCTATTTATATTTTTCTTTTTTTTCGATATTTCAACTAAGAGTGTACGTAAGGTAAAAAGAAGTGTGACATGCTCACTCGCCGTGAGCCTTACGTCGAACACATCGTCAAGCATTCGCAAGAACGTTACACTACATGGAAATTTGCCTGTATTGTACCATTCGTAAGAACGTTACATTACACCGTAATTCTCGAGCAAATGCTTTAGTCTATATTCACCTTAATAACACAAATCTGGCCAAAGAAATCGAGAACGTCCGAGGTAGAGCTTGCTCCCGAGAATTCCCGGTACCGATTTTTCCCGGTATTTCCCGGGAAATTGACTTTTTACACAGTACCGGTACTGAGAATTCGTTTCCCGGGAAATTCGGTACTTTCGGTACTTTTATTATAACTTAAAATTACGCCAATATTAGGCTAGCTTTACCTTCCAAATGACCTCGAAACTGAACGTCACTCGCAATATCGACGCCAAAGATTCCAATAGTCGGATTGGTATCAAGGAGAGCTCCCTCAAAGTTCAGAAGTACGACGAAGGGATGTTTTTTCGCGGTAAATGCGCAAACTTGTGTGTTGGAGGGGTGAAAGTGGACTAAGTTATGTCGGCCCCAATTTGAGACACGACTTAACATGTTCTCGGTGTCAGTCACAAGTTTATTCCGGCTCTCGATGACGCTTTCCAGAAAAATATTAGCTCGTCCGGGGTAGAGCGTTACCCCAGTACTGTCGTCCGCATAGCAATGAATGCTGTTGTTATGCAACATGTCATTGATATGTAGAAGAAACAGAGTAGGGGCTAACACACGCCCCTGCGGGACTCCAGCATTCACGGGTTTCATGTTAAAGCACGAACCGTCGACTCTGATGCTACGCCCAGAAAGAAAGCTGGCAACCCACGAACACATTTTCTCAGGAAGCCCGTATAGCTAATTGCCAGTGCCTCCCCTTTACTCTCGACTGTCTCCGCTCATCGGCGAGTAAGGTACACTAAAAGATCAGCCGAATGAGCTAGTATCGCTTAGTAGCTAGTTTTCTTCTAGGTACCTTAAGAGCTGGCGCTTTGTAATGGACTCCATTACTTTGGAGAGCAAAGAGGTGATGACTATTGGCCTGTAATTGGACGGGTCTGAGCGATCGCCTTTTTTGAGAATCAGGTGGACAAGGGCTGTCTTCCAAGAGCTCGGGACAACGCCAGTAGTGTAAGACAGCCGGAAAAGGCGGCGCCAACTCAGGAGCACACGTCCGGAGTACAATAGGAGGAACTGCATCAGGCCCACTCGACTTAAGGATATCAAGGAAAATAGAGCCTTACGAACTGATCTTTGTAGGAACCGGACGTTTGGCATTGAACAAGCGCAATGCGGTATGGTTGGTGTAGAGTTTTCCCCATCGTTCAAGGTCGAGTTTGATGCGAAAAGAGTGCCCAAGAGGCCGGCTTTCGCCTTTGTGGTATGGGCCAGGCAGTCATCGATAATGTGCAATGGTGGTAGAGACGGCTGACAAAAATTCCCTACGGTAGCTTTGGCGAGTGACCAGAACGCACGCGTGTCCGAATGAAGACGCAATAGCCTCTCGCCAATTCCACTTATGAATGATGACTTGGCCATGGCAATGTCCTTAAAGGACTTGGCGGCAAAGTTGTACCTCTTTCTGAGCGCACTGGTGTTTGGATCCTTAAATGACACCGCATTAGCCTAGGCTTATGCGAGACGATATTTTGCAGCAACGTCTAAACCATGGTTGGGATCTACCGCCAATGGGCACCACAGAGTTTGGATTGAAAAGTTCCATTCCCTACAGTATCACATCAACGACAGAGTCGGCGGCGGCATCAAGATCATCTAGCGAGAAGCAAACTCGCCACCATGGGTAGGACACAAAGAAACTTTGCATCCCATCCCAGTCCGCTGACCTATGCCAGAATCGACGTTTTTGACGTTTTTGGTCGGATTATACTCGTACTTTTAGTATGGAAAAGTTATAAACTATAATTTCTCCTAAAATACTGTACCTAGGAAACTGAAAAGTAGAAACTGGTTAGATTTTTACATCAACAAAATCTTGGCTATAGTCATAAACTCGCTACTTGCTCCATATCTGTGGAAAAACCATGTTTAGGTATCAACACCGTGACTCCAGCGGGATAACCATAATTAGCGTTATATCTCAGGATGTACTGTAGCTAGAGTTGTCGTTTTTGTCTAACAAATTTTCTCTCAGAGTCAACAAAATCTTCCCCAAATTTCATGAATGTATTTTTTCTTATACCTCAACTAGAACTTACTTTTCGGAGGAATTTTGACGAAGAGTAGGTATTTGATTACTCGGTAACTACAGAATGTAGAATCCTAGATTTTTCACGGATGGATTCGTAATTGAATCAACAAAAACTTAGCGCAATAACTATATCAGTAGCGTGTCTCGTTGTTGCTCGTTTTAGGTCAAATAACTTTGACGAGCGTGACTCCAGCGGGATACCCTTTAACATGGGATATCTCGATAACTATTGATCAACAAATTCTGGTATTTGCTAACAAATTTAAACATATTATCAACTAAATCAGTGCGTAATTTGAGGACGATCTGAAGGGGTTATCCCGCTGGGGTCACGGACATTAACCGCTTACGTCCCGCTGATACCCATATTGTGCTACTGCGACGCGAATCGCCTCGTGTTCACAGCGAGCTAGAAATTTGGCGCGGGTTATAACGTTTATTGTTTTTTTTTTACAAAAAAGCACTTCTTATCAGCTTTTAATGGTTAATCTGGCTTATGCTCATCCACCACCTCATCAATGCTGTTTTTTTTCTTCTAGTAAACATTTTATCCTATAATGCTGTAAATGGAATAAGAAAAGACAAGGATAGCAAAATACAATTTATTTCAAAAATATTATTCAGTTTTTAGTTTGAGTAACATAATTGCGAATAATCAAGAAATTAATAAAGACAAATCGTACAACAATTTTTTCACTATTTTAGAATGTTATAGGTTATTACTCACAGCCCCGCCGCGCCTTGTTCATTGTCACAATATCAAGCTATGCATTGCATATAAGATGCTCAGCCACTCAACATGTTTGGCAACATAGCGCAACAGCGTGTGACGTCATACAACATTATACTGCCGTACGTAGAGACGTCAATTAAGTTTTAATGACAATTAGATGTCTTTCCTTCTTTATTTAGCACTATAAATACTTCTTCTTCTTTATTCAATGGCGTTTTCTTGATAGATTTCGCCAGCACTATAAAGTGAGAGCAAGAGACTTAATTGTCATTAACACTTAATTGACGTCTCTGAGTACGGCAGTTAGAGCAGTAGTAGCGTATTACTTCAATGTCACTATGCAATTTCGCGTATGAATTTTGCATAGTGAGATTAAAGAAATACTGCAATATGAGGTGACAGAATGGGCCCTGAGCCTTGACTTTGCTATTTTAAAACATCTACTATTGTTATTGTCCAACTTGCCAGACATCCAGATTTTGGCATTAGGATTATAAAAAAAATAATAGCATCAGGCCATTGCAACAAGATTGTTGTCATTGTGAAATAGCAGAATCGAGGTCCTGGCAGAAGTAAAAAGTGTTGCATGTCTGTATTGCAGCAACATAACGGATTTCAATTGAGATGAGACAGATCACTAATCAGTCTTATTAGAATTTAATGTGTGATGCATGCACCTTTATTCGCCTCATTTAGTATATCTACAATGAATAATTGTGTAAATAATTATTAACACGGCGGCGGGGTCATTGTGAAATAGCAGAATCAAGGACCTGGCAGAAGTGAAAAGGGTTGCATGTCTGTATTGCAGCCACATAACGGATTTCAATTGAGTAGAGACAGATCACTAATCAGTCTTATTGGAATTTGATGTATGATGCAACTTTATTCGACTCACTTATACAATGAATAATAGTGTAAATAATTATTAACCACGGCGGCGGCTGCTTTGATAATATTTAATATTATTAACAATTTATGTTCAACATAATCTATTTGGATTTTATCATGCTTAAATACTATTACTTTAAACTTGGACTCCTGTAATGGCCTTGATGTTTTTGATGAGTCTCAAACTGGCGTCTTTGTAGTCCACAGGTTGTACGTTCACGACTGTAGTCTTTAGACGTGTTTCATCCTATAAAAACAGATTATAAAGTATTTTCACTAACCATAATTATAATATTTTTTTTTCCTTGTCGAATCTACAATTAATCCCCAGGCATAGTAGAATTGAACAAGTACGCTGACTTGGCCCCCGAGTGATCGATAATTGTCTAAACTGTAAGGCCGTCGCTACACGAGCGGCAGCGGCGGGCGCAGCGACGAAACACGCAAGCGCGCGCGGCATTACGTACGGCTCATTCGCGACTGGCATCGTTAGCTAGGGATATTCGATATACATCAATGTATTGAATTCACTCGACGTTTACAATACGATACATCGCTTTGATCCGATGTTTTGAAAAGCCACTGAGTTACTCGATGTATCGATGTATTTTGAAAAAAACATCGAGTCAGTGTTAGCTAATTTCAAGTAATCATTGTGTTCGGTGGTAACGGAACGGAATATAATCTTTGAAAAAAAAAAAAAAATTCGATCAAGGGCATGGTTCCAAGTCATGGGTTTGAAAAAAATGTTTTTGTTTGTTCTTCGTTCACTAGGCTGTATAGGTTTTGTACCCTTTGCCTTTCCTTATGGAAGAAAAATCAATATAACAAAAAAAAATTCACAAATAACAAAGAATGTGAGAATCATTGCCTTTTTTAATAAACAACAACTGGATCAGCGAAGGTTTGCATGAAAAGTCAATTTTATTAGTTACAGTCTAAAAGTACTCGATGTTGAAAAAACATCGATGCTTTTAACCGATGCATCGCAAAACATCGATGCATAGTCTTGATGTATTGCATCGGAAAAAAAATCGATGTTTTTTCTATGATGATGGCTCGGCCGCGCTCACATACAAGCCACGCTCAGTGCGTATTTATGAAGATAACATACTTGTTTTATTCTACTATGCTATAGGCAGATGTGTTCAGTGGCATTATTTAAAAAAATGCAATTACATGTTTATTTTCATATTCGTACTCATTTATTTTTATAGGCTTTTATGACAGAGAGATAAGGAAGAGATAAACGTGGAAGAAGGGGGGAGAAAAAGTTCAATAAGAAATATTTAAAACTTAAATACTAACTGAGAAAACTGAAAAGTAAGTGGACAGAAGAAAGGAGAGGCATTTGCCCTACAGTGTGACAAAATAAGGCTGATGATGAAATTTTTAATAATAACTGAGCTTGCATGGCCACATTCTTACCCTAGGATTAAGAAGAGGCCGACGATGGAGTGAGCACGCCCAGAAGCAGCCTATTCACTCGAGCTTTATTACGTTAAGCGCCAAGTGTATCATCTGGTATACACTGCTGTGCTGTCCAAGGGATGATACACTTAGCGCTTAACGTGTTTTAACCGTCTTATTAATATAAATGGTCAAATGTTACACCTCGGTTTAAAGTGACGCTATCTCGTTTTTGTCAAAGAAAACAGCCGTGCGATTCTCTAAGCTAAAGCCTTGATAGCTGTGGCTGCCGCAGCGCTGACAAATGACTCTGTCTCTTTCATATTCATAGAATTAGAAAGAGACAGCAGATCACAGCCATGCGCGCAGCGTGTAATGTGTCGCTTAGAGAATCGCATAGCAGATAAGACAGCGTCAATTTAATCCTAAGTGTAACTTTAATCAAGGTTTATTAATAACAGGGTAAAGGTATACTTACACTGTAGGTCTCCATCTTGGTCCTGAATTTGAACACAAACGTCTTGAACTTGACCTCCTCAAAGACTCTTGCGTACGCGTTCTTATCGTAGTCGAACAGCTGTCCGATTTCCGCAGAGGTTTTCCCCAGCATTGCTTCCGCGGATTCAGTGAACGCAGTGATGCGCTGATCGCCCGTCGGGTCGGAAACGGTTGCCTGACGATACAAATATAACACTTATTTTAGAATAGAATGTGTAATAAACCTTATGGTAACTTTCCTCCCCAATGAACGACAACACTAAACTCCGGCCCCGCTCGCCCTAGCTACGGTAGCGGCCAAGGCAGTGACGGGGCAGGGGTGCTACGAATCTCCGGCAGAGACCTGGCTACCGCCAACAACGAACTTTGGCCCTGGCAACCTACAACACGCGTACACTGCGAGAAGGTTTGCGAACTGGTGGAAAAATTGAACAAGATACGGTGGGATTATCCGATAAGGGATTATGAGTTCCGAAGAGAGGGGGAGGACACGATAATCTTGAAGTCTGGTAACTTGCTCTAATTCCGGGAGGGCGAACAAATGTCCCAGGGTGGTGTCGGGTTTACCGTCCACAGCTCTCTCGTGAACAACGTTGTCAAGACCGGAAGTGTGTCGTCGAGGGTAGTGTACCTCATACTCAAAATAACCAAACGGTATTCGTTGAAGGTTATACAGGTATACCCTCCGACTACGGTACACCACGACGATGAGGTGGAGGCTACGTATGAGGACATCTCTAGAGCCATACAAGTCTCCAAAACTCATTACACCGTTGTCATGGGAGACTTTAACGCAAAACTGGGCAAACGAAGCGGTGATAAACTAAAAGTGGGACGATTTGGAGTTGGAATTCGGAACCACCGGGGCCAAATGCTGGCGGAGTTTCTGGAAAGGAAGGGACTTCATGATGAACTCCTTTTTTAAGATCCATATCCATAACCCTGAAAGCTTTCAGCTCGAACTGCAAAATCGCTTCGAGTGCCTGAAGGATTGCGTAGACGTGGACTATTACAACAATAGGTTTGAAAAAACTGTCCTGTGTTAAAAGTTCATCAAAACCCACTGTACAAGAGGACCCGAAAAGCTCTCGGACCATACTCTCAAGCTGATGGAAGAGCGGCGCGTGATAGTTTTGCGTTCTTCGGATGATTCGTCCCAGCTTCGGCGGCTCAATAGGCAGATCTCGAAGTCTTTGCCTCGATACATATTTCGCCGATTTAATACCGACTGTGTTAAAGAGACTATCGAGCGAAACAAAGGTTCAAAAGTGTTCGCAAGAGATTTCGGTATGGGCAGAGCCAACTAACGACGCTGAAATTCGATGACGGCAGAACAGTCACGTCCAGGTCCGAAATTATGGGAGAGGTCGAAAAGTTCTATGGACAGCTATACACATCCACGCAGCCACCTGTACAAAGCTTAGCTACAGACCCTAGAGCTAAGCTAACCCGACACTATACCGAAGATATCCCGGACATCGGCCTGTACGAGATTGGTATGGCTCTCAAGCAGCTTAGGAACAGCAAGGCATCGGGTGCTGACGGAATTACGCCTGAGCTCCTGAAAGCACACGGAGACCGGTACTCGCAGCTCTTCAGAAACTATTTAATTACGTCGTATTCGGAGGCAGAACGTCAGAAGTGTGGCATGAAAGTGTGCTTGTGTTGTTCTTTAAGAAGGGCAACAAGACCCTACTGAGGAATTACAGACCTATATCACTTCTAAGTCACGCACGCTTCGTTTCGCGCGCAGGTTTGACGAATTCCAGCCAATCGATCAAGCCGGATTCCGAAAAGAAAGAAAGAAACGTTTATTTGACATTTCACAAAATTAATAAAAAATAAATTTAAACTAAATAAAACCGCACAAAAAAAAATGAAATGCCAAAACGGCTTCTCCTCAGCTTAATGTCACAGCCGGAGCCATGACGCAAAGGAAAAGGCTTCAGCACCATACATACGCTGCGGCAGGTAATACAGAAGACCGAAGAGTATAACCGGCCACTTTGCTTAGCGTTTGTGGACTATGAAAAAGCCTTCGATTCGATCGAAACATGGGCCATGCTGCTGCTAGTCTCTCCAGCGGTACTAAATTGACTACCGGTACATCGAACTGTTGAAGTGTTTGTACGAAAACGCCACTATGACAGTTCGCCTTCAGGACCAGAGCTCGAAGCCAGTCCGGCTGCAGCGTGGAGTGAGACAAGGAGACGTCATATCTCCGAAGCTCTTCACTGCTGCATTGGAGGGCGTGTTTATGCTTCTGGACTGGAGAGGACTCGGCATCAATATAAACGGAGTGTACATCATATAGTAGTCATGGCTGAGACCCTGGAGGACCTCGGCACAAATGCTCGGTGATCTCAACAGTCTCTCAACAAGTGGGCCTTAAAATGAACATGGAGAAGACGAATATCATGTCTGACTAACGTGTCGTACCCACTCCTCTGAAGGTTGAGACTCTGCTCTTGAAGTTATTAACGAATATGTATACCTGGGACAAACGGTCCAGTAAGTTAGGTCCAACTTTAAGAAAAAGGTCAATCGTCAAATTCAACTCGGCTGGGCAGCGTTCGGTAAGCTACGAAATATCTTCTCGTCCAAAATACCGCAGTATCTCAAGTCGAAGTCTTCTACCAGTGTGTGTTGCCAGTGATGACATACGGTACCGAAACGTGGTCGCTCACTATAGGGCTAATAGCCAGGCTCAAAGTCACGCAAAGAGCAATGGAGAGGGCTATGCTCGGAGTTTCTCTACGTGATCGAATCAGAAATGAGGAGATTCGCAGAAGATCTAATAAGGTAACCGACATAGCCCAAAGAGTCGCCAAACTCAAGTGGCAATGGGCAGGGCACATCGCCCGTAGAACCGATGGCCGTTGGGGCAGAACTTTTCTCGAGTGGCGACCGCGCACCGGAAGACGCAGTGTGGGCAGGCGATAACAAGGTGGTCCAAAGATCTTGTGAGGGTCGCGGGTAGCCGCTGGATGCGAGCAGCACAACACCGTGAGTGGTGGAGATCCTTGGGGGAGGCCTTTGTCCAGCAGTGGACGTCCTCGAGCTGATGATGAATCGCGACATTGCTGCACTCATTGGACATGGAAATTTGGATAAGGGGTGTTCATTCGGACGGATATAGTCGCGGGTGGGCCGCTAATAAATCATTACTTATTATAAGGTAAAGTCGACGTTTTCCAGTAGCTCCGCTTTCTGCTTCTAAACCACGCAATGGATTATGTGGTTTTCAATAATAGAAAGAGCATTAACTGAGGATGGTTTTGGTACAATATAGTTTGTAGATATTTTGTTCAATATAGCTGAAGTATCACGGTGTTTCTAAGTTAGCGTTTCGAAGTCGCGGGCGGGCATCTAGTAATAAACGAACTCACCCCCAAAAGAAGGCGATGCTTGAAGTTCGGATACTCCCGATTACACTTCTCACACCGATACAGCCCATTATCCTGGTCGACCAGTTTCTTGTTGCACTGGTCCTGCGGGCAGGCTTTGTACACGGCGTTGTCGCTGAACGTGAACGTTAGCACGCCGAGAAGGCTGTAGTAGTCGCCCTACAAAATCAAAATCATTTATACACTCTCGACTAACCCTTAAAAAGTAGATAAGGAAATGAGCACAGCAAAAGCAGCGCACTGGCACACCACACCACACGTTTCACCGAAGGCCGACGTGTGCGCAATGTGAGCCCATCCTTAATAAGCAGAGGTCGGAATTAGGAAGAGTTATTTATGTACTTGCATCGAAATGTTGATATTAATGTGGATCTTCCCGGGACTTCTAATGGACAATCCCGTGTGACCAACAATATTACAAATAAATAATAATAAAAACCTCAGAGATAGATAAACAAATAAAACAAAGATAATTAACATACAATTTTTATTAGTATTTACATTAATTCGCAATAAAATTATTAATACTTTTTATATTTTTTATTTAATAAATCACGAGATCTTTCTACTCTTTAAAATTAATCTCGGGATTTGAGGCATATCCACTTTATTCTTACGCTGTATGAAATCAGTGTAAGTACATAAATAACTCTACCTAATTCCGACCTCTGTTAATAAACTACCCCTGAAAATCTTGCTTATTTGCACAAACAACAAAATGTAAGCAATGTTTGAGCTTGCCCAATTTGCAACTAGCAACTCGATGTAAATGCTTTTGTTTCTGTTAGTCTAGAGAAATGACTGTCCCACCTAATACTGATTCAAAACAAAGTCCTGGGGAACTATAAGAGCAGTATTACTTTAATCTTACTATGCAAATTCCTTTACGAATTTTGCATAGTAAGATTTAATTATTTTACTGGTCAAAGAGGTGACAGTAGGGCCCCAGATGCGAAGATAGCTAGTGAAGCAGGACTGCGCCGCATTAGACGTATTCGCTTTGCCGACCTGCAAGTTGCTTCTTCACACTTCTTTTAAAGGACCCCATGTTGTGGAGTATAGATTTCAATTTCATTTCTCCCTTTCTTTTACAGCGTCAATACAAATTGGAAAATGCCCTCCCTATCATAAGGACATTTTCCATTACAAGATAAAAAAAAACATTTAGTAAGATTACAAGACAACACAACAACATACAAAAGAATATCTCGTAGTAGTAGCGAGTATAGTATTTACTGTCGTAAATAGGGAGAGAATGGGAGAATGGGGAGACGGGTTGATATTTTATTCATTTAATGATGAACCGCCACTACACAGCTCTATAAAGTATCAGCTTTCAACAATTCCTTTCGAATTCCGGAGCCTCACTCTCTAAGCGCAAGAATTCTACCGTTTGTTTGGGACAAACGGTAGAATTCTTTGAATCATCAGCCGGTCACCGCTAAAATATTAAAATATTTCTATTCAATGAGACATAATAATTGATAAGCGATTTAGTTCGAGGAGCTCGATGGCGCAGCGGCTAGCGCGTTCGTCATGCGATGTTGCCGGGTCGCCGGATGGGTGACCAATTTAAAAACATCTCGAGATCCTCCGCACGTTAAGCCGTTGGTCCCGGTTTTTGCCGTAAGATGGCAGTCATTAAAACCCACCAACCCGCATTGGGCCAGCGTGGTGGGTTATGGCCCAATATCCCCACGTGGGAGGACTGTGCCTAGCAGTGGGTGGGACGTTTACAGGCTGATGATGATGATGAAGCACTTTAGAATGTTCCAAAGCTATTGAGCAGCCTACCTTTTCGCCGGCGCCGAGCTGTTTGCCCTCGGCGTCCGCGAAGCTTATCCACTCGTTGCTGCCGCCGCCGTACGAGCCGGACCTGGGGGCGATCGCAACGATTTAAATTTTTACATACATACATTAGTCATATAATCACGACTATTAGCTCCCGAAGGGTTAGTCAGAGACTAGGCAATAAGGACAGCTACAGCAGACCTCTGCCATAGTCCACTTTTTACCAAATAGCGAAATAGCAACTGTACATGTGATCAGCGTAACAGGCAGCGTTTGAAATTATCAAGATAAATATGCCCTTTGATAATTATCCGATAATTATCAAACAGATATAAGCCTAGCAGTCCTTTTTTTGTTGATATTACATAATCAACATTTACGTCAGCAGCAAGTAGATAGTAAATAAAATATACGTACATTTTACAATCAAGTTAATCTTTTTAATTTTTATCGTTAATAATTTCGTGAATAAAAACTTGCAACTTTTCGATTACATATACTTATCAAGATAATTATCAACTTATATTTATCTTGATAATTATCACTTCGAACCCGACAGGTGGTAAGCCCATCGCCGCTGTATATGTGCAGTCTTAGTCCGTCAGTCGCCTTTTACGACACCCAAGGGAAGAGAGGGGGTGGTAGTATTCTTTCACCGGTAGGCGACACGGTAAGGGGGTGACCCCTCCCTTTTTTAATTTTTATTTATTTATTTATTACAACAAAATTTACAATGTATGTCCTACGTACGATAAGTTTTATCCGAGGATAAAAAATTGGACCTTAAACGTAGTCACATAGCTGATAGGAGTTAAACCATTTGTGTTAGACTACCACATAGTAAATTATATTATTTTATTATTTATTATATTATTTTTGGGAAAAAAGGTCTTTACTTGTACAATGTTATTTTTGGCTCTTGGTTCTTGTTTTGTTGATAAAAAAATAATCATCCAAGTCTACATAAATGTCAGAAATATATAATGTACCGGTAAAAAAGTGTTACTTTCAAATCAAGAATAACATTGATCACAGCTTATACATCCTTAGGTAGCTGCAAATTGGTATCCTTAGCGTTCTGGGCTTCTCTAGTACGATAGCCTTATGTTAATTATACTGTTAGTTGACATATAGAAGATTACTTCAGGGATCAGTACCCCAAGCACGAACCATTATGGTACGAGTTAAGGTAATCGTATTATTTTGTATGAAAAAGGTTTAGTAACTTTATGCCTTTCATACAAAATAATACGATTACGATTACCTTAACTAGTACCATAATGGTTCGTCCTTGGGGTACAGGTGTGATCAATGTTACACTCGATTCAAAAGTAACCCCGCTTGACGTATGTATGTGCGTAGGTGCGAATGCATGCGTACGCATACGTCCGCGCGTGTGCAAGAATAGATAATTAAGGTTGCTTCACACATATCAGTGAAGCCACAGTTCCGACACAGTAGCGGCACAGTGTTTTTCATACATTCTCTATGAACGCATCCCCACTTGTCAGTGATAATGCTCTCAGTGACAGTGCCGCTACCGGCAAATCACGGTCGTATTTATTTTGACAATGTTCATAAAGAATGTATGAAAGAATATTTTTCACAGTGCCGGAACTGTGACTTCACTGATGTGTGAAGCAACTTTTACCCTTAAGAGGGTTTACGCATTGCGGTTTTCCATACAAACTTATAAGTCGAAATTTTTAATAACCAATAAGCCAATTTGATGAAACTTTGCATGCTAAAGTAAAACACAGGGATCTAAATAGTTTGTTGAAAACATTTAAAAAAAACGTTTATTTAACTGAGTTATCGCGATTTTAAACTTACTATACTGGAATTTAAATCACAATAACTTAGCAAAATAAACGTTTTTTAAATATATTTTTAACAAACTATTTAGATCCCTGTGTTTTAATTTAGCATGCAGTTTCATCAAAATTGGCTTATTGGTTTTTAAAAATTTCGACTTGGAAGTTTGTATGCGAAACCGAAATGCGTAATTAGGCTGTAAGTAGGCTGATTTCACAGTCACGCGTTTGATCAGCGCCGGCCACACGCGCGCGCTACACTACATAGTAGTTGCGCGTTTGAACTGCGTGATGACTATGAAACGCAACTACTATCTAGTGTAATTGTAACCGCGCGCGTGTGGCCGGCGCAGATCAAACGCGTGACTGTGAAATCAGCCTAAACCCTCTTAAATACGGTCAAAACCAGTCACGTGCGTGTGCGAAGGTCTGTATGCGGGCGCAGAGTGTACGTATACGTCCGTGCGTGTGCACGTATATATCCCTCGCGGGTGGTGCGCGGTGCGGGTCCGCGGTAATTCGTAAGCGCCATTCACATTTTTATCAAAAACTTAATAAAATAGTTTAGTTTTTTTGGAAATCCAAAACAGTCAAGAAATTGAATAGGTAAATACCTACCTATGTGTTTATGATTTTATAGGAATTATTATTGTAAAACACTGTCGTAATGTACCTTTATATGAAAGGAGAATGACAAAACCAGCCTATTCGATATCAATTGCGTCTTAATCATTCACATATCAAAAGTGTTCTCTTAAGTTATAATGATTACTGTTAAAAAAGGTTTTCTATAGAACGCCGCGTTAAGAGTCAAGCGATAAATAAATGCTGAACTGAACTGATAGTCATACGATAACAGTTGTCATAACCTCAAAATACCTAAAAAGTCTTAAGCTAAAAATGAAGATAGCTTCAAACTCCCGCATGATATTGTAATGTAATTTTTTCTTCATAATTCAGAGCATTGCTGCTATTGATTACTATTGATTTCATTAAAGCGCTGTGTTACGCTAGCTAGCTAAAAAACTAGCTTAAATCCAATAGTAAAAAGGTCATTCTCCAGAGATAACTTCAGGATTTTTTTCTAAGGAGCAAAATGTTTCCAATCGTGTTTTGGTAACAGTCATCCCCTCACACGTACGTTCTGTAATACATATTGTTAACTTCAGTGCGAAATATGTAACATATTTTGAATAACAGCTAATAGAAAACAGCCAATTATTCCGTTTTCACCGCCTAACCTAAAACAACGAAACAAATCATAACACTGAGCTCACCTGGCGGATATGTTGACGGTCTCCATATCGGCGCCGCCGTTGTCGTACCAGCCGCGCAGCTTGTGCGCTTCCGCCACATCGGGGTTGAGGCGCATCATAGTGCTCGCTAGGCACGAGAGGGACTTGCTGCCGTTGAACTCGGTCAAGCGAGCGCCCTGTAAGAAAGATTTTTTTTAAAATTTATTAAAACCAACGAAAAGGTGCAAAAAAAATTACATGGTTATGCTATGAGAGAAAAAGGAGTCCATGCAACACTTACTGTGTGTCTGTGACTCCCTTGCAGGGTTTGAAATTATCAAGATAAATATGCACTTTGATAACCAGATATAAGCCTAGCAGTCCTTTTTTAACTGATATTACAAATCAACGTTTACGTTAGAAGCAAGCAGATTTGTAAATAAATTATACAGATTTTATAATCAAGGTAAGCAATCTTTTATTAATTTGTCGTTTATCATTTCGTTAATAAAAACTTGCAACTTTTCGATTAGTTATCAAGATAATTAAATATATTATGTATAATAATAAGAAAAATATATAATATATAAATTATCATCTTTGATAATTATCAATGATAATTATCATTGATAATAATCAATGATAATTATCACTTCAAACCATGCCCTCTTGCTAGGAAAAGAATGAGTCTCTTGAGATTGGCCTACTCGAAACCAGAAGATTTTAGGCTCTTCACCCTCAGAGGCATTGCCAAGCTTATGGCAGTCATCTTCACTGAGGAAACAGAGTGATAGGACGAGGTTGCACAAAAGATCCCAATGGGTCGACGTGCTGCTGCGAGAGGGAGACCTCTGCAGGCCCCACTAAGATAAGATACATGGTTATGCTAGTGAGCGAAAATAGCATACGAAAGAACCGTTGTCCTTCATCGATCTTCCTATCAGTGAAAACTGCGCAAAAATCCGTTGCGTCACGTGGTTTGGAAGGAGAAAGGGCAGCCACTGGAAAACGGCAACTTTACTTTTCACTTCAAAGACAAAGATTTAACGGAGGTGACTCGAATACTGTGTTCGACATAATTACGGGTGACGAAAGCTGGATTTACTGTTAGAATCCCGAAACCAAAAGACAGTCTGCTCAGCGGGTGTTTCCTTCCGATGAGTTGCCAACTAAAGTGAAGAGAGGTCGAAGCGTGGGAAAAAATATGGTGGCTTCGTTATTCGGAAAGACAAGTCATTACGCGACAATTGTTTTAGAAGATCAAAAAACTATAACTGCCAAATGGTACACCAAAAATTGTTTGCCACTTGTCTTGGAAAAAGTTCGGGAGAAACGCCCTCGCAGTAGGATCCTCCTTCGCCACGACAACGCCTCGTCGCACACCGCCAGGCAAACAATCGACTATTTGACCTCGTCAGACGTGGAATTACTAGGTCACCCGCCGTATAGCCCTGACCTCGCACCTTGCGATTTTTATTTATTCCTAAAAACAAAAGAAAAACTTCGAGGAAAACGTTTTATGGACGCCGAGGAAGCAGTGGCTGCGTTTCAAAAGGCCGTTGAAGAGACCCCTAAGGAGGAGTGGGCAAATTGCTTTTCTCAGTGGTTCCACCGGATGCAGCGATGTATTGATGTAAACGGACACTATTTTGAAAAGATATAATAAACCTCAAAACTTACTAGTTGGCTCAGTTTTTGATTTTCTAAGAATTTTCAGTTTGACCCTCGTAATAGGTGGAGCGGCGCCACAATCGTCGACGCGCGAATTAGCCGCGAAAAGTTCAGCCAGCAAGTTCACCTTCTCAAGCGGCTGGTAAGCCAACGAGCCATCTGGATGTTTCAACGGGGGCAGCGAGGGAGAGCAGAAGTTGGCCTGCACGGCCTTAGCGAGCCGCCAATAGCTACGGCTACCCACAGGGTGCGAGAGCAACTCCCGCCCCACCCTTGCCACTCTTTGTGCATCCGCTCCTGCGAGAGCCCTCTTGTTAGACTTAGAGGCCTTGTTGTAGGCCGCCTTCAAGGAGCTGGTACTAGGGTCATTCAGGGCGCAAGCCTTCGTCCAAGCACGATAAGCCGCCTGCTTGCATTCAGCAGCTTTGGCGCATTCGCGATTGAACCAAGGCCGTTGTCTGCCAACGCTGGCAAGATCGTGAATGGAATATAATATTCCATACCCAACAAGATCTCATCAGCGATGGCAGAAGCGCACTCCGACGGGTCCTTTCCAAGAAAGCAGCTCTGGCCCCATGAGACGGATGCAAAGTAATCACGCAATCCGTCCCAATCCGCCGACGAGTAGTGCCACAGATGACGCTTGGTCTCCATTGTTTTCGGTGGACCAACGCTGTGCGGTGCTGTGGCAATGACCAAGCAGTGGTCTGACGAGCCTAGAGGTGCAAGCACCGACACTCTATACCCTGCAGGGCGATCGTCAACAATAAGTCTAGCAAGGAGGGCGCGTGACCTACGATATCTGGCATTTGGTTAGAAAGCGATGCCGATATATGCGATTAATAGCACCATCCCTTTCTAACTGTACTCAAGCAGAGATTTGAGTTTGGTTTTGGAATACGAGCTTTAGTAACACCTTCATACTTCAGCGATTTTACAAATTATATAAAATAAAAAGAAAACAGTAAATATTTATAATTATGTAATGACGATGAACGAGGAGCTCGATGGCGCAGCGGCTAGCGCGTTCGGCTTGCAATCTTGCCCGCTAAGCAACTTTCTCAATGCCGGGTCGCCGGATGGGTGACCAATTTAAAAACATCTCGAGCTCCACCGTGCTTCGGAAGGCACGTTAAGCCGTTGGTCCGTTAAAACCCACCAACCCGCATTGCGCCAGCGTGGTGGGTTATGGCCCAATATCCGCATGTGTGCTATTGTCCACGTGGGAGGCCTGTGCCCAGCAGTGGGACGTTTATAGGCTGATGATGATGATGACTGATGATTATATTAAAACAATCAATTGGCAACAATGTATGTTCGCGCATCACTTCAGAACAGCTGCACCTATTTGCTTATTGTTTTTGAATTGTCAGGACAAAGCAGCAGGCGGGCAGCTAATATTCAAAATTAATCGGCTAAATTATAGTAAAGTAAATAATACCTTCACAGCTATTACTGGATTGGTGCCGCCTTCAAACTTTTCAGCTTCAGCACCCCATAGTGTAAGGACCACCTAGAAAACATACAATACATATTACATTTCATCTATTTTTTTTTTATTCGGCAACGGGTAAGAGCTTTGCCTTCATCTCATCTGATGGTAAGTGACGATAAGGCCGTAGGTGAAAACGCGCGAACCCGGAATCCTCAACCACTGAGGAACTGGCTATCTTATCTCAAACTGTCGGAACACAACAATGGCTATAAACATCGTTGTTATGGCGACAGACTTAGATAAGATGGTGGTAGATAGCCAGGCGGACTTAACAGCCCTACCACCAACCAAATCGAGCACACAAAGATGTACCCCCCGCTGGGAATCGAACCCGGGACCTCTGGATCTGAAACCGGTGGCTTAGGCGCTAGACCACAGAGGCGGTTATGTTATTTTAAACTGCCGGAACGCAACAATGTTACTAACATTCTTGTTATAACAAGAGACCGCGATAAAATGGTGTCAAAGTGGCAAAATTGTATATATTGCCAGTGGTTTCACGATGGGAATCGAACCCGGGACCTCTACCGGTGGTCGGACCACTAACCCTTTAGCTGTCAAAGAGAATATAGACGTCTTTTCATTTTTAAGTGACAGGAGTGATTTATTGCTTTGAAAAAGTATTTATTCACGTGGACTGAGTTTAGCTTTGATTTTGTACGTGACGCGTTATCTAGTTGTATTGTTGATCGAAGATTATGAAGGTAAGATCCTGAGGTCTTTCTGCGATTAGGGCAGCTACACAAACGTCATTGTATACGCACCCCGCCCCCCGAGGAGTCGACCAGCGTCACCTCCCGTTTCTTGAGCAGTTTGCCTGTGCTCTTAGCCGTTAACTCTTGCAGGTCAGCGGCGGATTTGCAAACACCAATCACATCTGGATGATATACAATTTTGATAAGTTTAATAAGTAAGTTTAAGTTTTAAGGTTGATTCACACATATCAGTGAAGTCACAGTTCCGTCAACGTGTTCGGTCAGTTCAGTATCAGTGCTACAGAGTTGCGTAAATGATTCAATTCACACATGTCAGTACCCAGTTCACGGAGCTTCAGTGAAAACGTGTCCGTCGTCAAGTATCGTGATTGTTGCTATGGCCCTGTTAAATACTACGAAGCTAGCAATGACAGCTATGGCTTTAGACGAAGAAGAAGAGCAGCATCAACACTGAGAGCACTGTGTCGTCACTGACACTGACAAGTGGGGATGCGTTCATAGAGAATGGAAGCACTTTAGATTAAGTAACACCATAAAAAGGGAGAAGGGAAGGGGGGAGGGGGGAACCAAAGTGCGGTAATTTTTATTTTGTGGTTATGTTAGGACATTTATTTAGATTATTTTTTAGGAAAAAAATTTCTACCATGTTACCATTTCCGTCCCCCCCAAGATATTTTTAAATGGAGCTAGATTTCTGTTGTCTAATAAAAAAATAACCTCGAAATTCAAGACATTCACTTCGCTATTGTCTTAAATTTCTAACCTATCACATGACCTACAGCAGTAGAGCAGCTAGTTGCTTAAAATTAAACGTTTTAATATTTTACGTCAAACCTGTCGATTTTCCTTCAATTCTTGACTACTTTGCAATTTTCAATAAATTCTAGCATAAAAACTAACTATCTCTGCGCCGTGAAATTTTAGTAAATTATACTTCTCTAGTAAATCTATAAAAAAATATAGTGCTAATATCAGGTGTTGGCTAATCTAAAGCTGAGCCTAGAGAATGTGTGAAAGAATATTTGCCGGTACTGTGTCGGAACTGTGACTTCACTGATAAGTGTGAATTGACCTTTAATAAGTAGTAAGCGTTAATCCCCGTCTAAAGGTTTGTTTATATGTGGATAATCACAAAAGGCAGCCCTTAATTTGCATGGACGACGACGCTGGCAGAACAATACCTAGCAGCGGATCAAGTTGGACTGAGGTTTTGTTTGTAGAGTTGGCAAACAACCAAGCATCTGATGGATAGAAGCTTCGGTCGACGTGGTGGGACTTTCTCATAATCCACAAACGCAAAGCAATGTGGACGGTTATACGAGTATGCTTCGGTCTTCTGTATAACCTGCCGCAGTGTATGTGAGTGGTCGAACAAGCCGGCTTGTTTGAAAGGCTGGAACAACAAGGCTTGTTCGATAGGCTGGAAGTCATCAAACATAAGTGTGAGACAATTTCTTATCTCTTCGAAAACAGCTTGGAAATGTGTCTCAAAAGTGTAGTCTTGTCGCCTTTCTTGAAAAACAGCCACACTCTTATCCTCATGTACAGCATGTTCTATAAAATGTCAGTACTGTATAAACAATAAATGCCATTTGAAGTATTGACACATTATGCATTATTCAGTCATAATGTAGGATTTAGACATTGCATGAAGCGTGGTATGACCTAAAAAACTTACCAATAATGTTGTCCGCACTCTTCTCCGCAATAGTGTTGATAGGTACAAAGTCGTATTTAACAGAGGGCATAGCCGATGTGTCGTCTGTGCACTCCGATACCACTGTGTCAGCGGTGAACGTCATCTCATAATCGTTCTTCAATGTTGTGAACTGTTTGTTAGCTGTCTTCAGCTGGCACCGACTTATGTAATACACTTTGTCAACCTGCAAAGAGTTGGTTGAGTCATTTTTGATGTTACTTTATGTTATTTAGTGTTAGATATTTTAGCACTTTGTTTTTACAATTGCCATTGTTATATACATGCTCCTGTTAGATTTGTAATCTATTTATTATTTATGATACCTATTCATTTATTCCTCTTAAATTTGTAACACAAACAGCAAGATATTTGTGTTATAAAGAATTCGAATATGAGTATACCTTGTGTTATGGCAGCATAAACTATCAAGAAAACGTTTTATATTTTTATGTTGTATTATTATTGTTCTTTTTTTTTTATTTAGAAGCTATATTATAAGAGTCTTGTCTGCCTAGTCCGTCTTTACCTGTATCATATCATAGAACTTGTCGCACTCGTTCTTGAAAGCGGTGGCTCTGATCTCGCCGCTCTCATCGAACAGGTCCATACTAAATAGCTTGCCTTCACCGCGGGCGTTGCTCCACGTCCGAATGGCAGACTTGTTCATAACGCGAGCTTTTATTACCCATCTGTAACATGGAATTTTTATTTTAGACTGTATTTATATTTCTGGCATGCACTAATTTTAAACTCACACTTCAGGGAGACATGCAAAATATTTGTATGTTACCGTAAAATTGTAAATATACATTTTAATAATCTATCTCGCTAGATTGTAAACTGTTAAAAAATGTGATCAGTAAAATAGGTAATGCTCTAAATTTAACACATCATTTTTCTGCCGAAGTCAAAGGGGATTTTTTTAATGTGACACGTCATAGTGACTACATCCTGCCTGATGGTAAGCAGCCAATGTAGTCCAAAATAATGAGAGCGCTCCTCACCGTGGAACAAGCACAGTAACAAGCGCACCCATTCATGACGGTCTGCATAAATGCCGTTTCACGCCCTGTTTTAAAATACCCGGGATTATAGGAGCTGGGAAACACATGCGCCGGCAGAGAATTCCAAAGCCGAATGGTCTTACAGAAGAACGACTTGCCAAATTTTTTGGTACGAGTGCTGATATTCTGCACAGTATGATGGTGGTTCCTAAGACCAGCACGTGTAGTCCGGGACAGGAAAGGAGAGGGCGGGATTAGATCAATAAGTTCTTCAGAACACTCTCCGTAGTAATTTCGGTAGAAGACACCGAGAGAAGCAATGTCTCTACGCAGCTGGAGGTCCTCAAGAGAGGCTGTAACCTCAACATCTCCAATAATGCGTACCGCTCGCCTTTGCAGTCTATCAAGTGCTTCGAGGAAGTATTTAGCGGAGACGTCCCATAGATGGGAACAATACTTCATACTCGATCGCATTTGAGTCTTGTACGGGAGTGCTCGGGAGTGAAAAACCGCCTCACCCTTTTGAAAATACCCAACTTACGGGAGGCAGTTAAAATAACACTCTCGATGTAGCATTTTTGATTCAGTTCCTGGCCGATGTCCATGCCAAGAATGCTGAGGTCCACTGAAATGGGTAAAGGAGAGTTCTGAAGAGAGGGAGGAGTAAGGAAGGGTTATCTTGGACGAGAATGCACAAACCTGGGGTTTTCTGGCATTAAACTTGACCAGGTTTTCAGATCCCCACTTGGAGACATGATCGAGAGTCAGGTTCAGTTTGGCAACCAGTTCTTGCCTTTTCACCACGATTTCAGATTGCTTTGCCGCAGGATGTCATATGTACCGCTCATGCACCGTACCGTCATCCGCATAACAATGAATATTGCCCAAGGACAACATGTCATTGATATGCAGAAGAAATAGAGTAGGTGAGAGCACAGAACCCTGCGGCACTCCGGCATTGACTTTATAGAACTCGGAGGAACTACCCTCACAAAGGACACGAATCCTCCGCTCTTCTAAAAAGTCTGCAACCTAGGCGCACAAACGGGGCGGCACACCGAAGGCCGGCAACTTGGAAAGAAGGGAGCGATGCCATACTCTATCGAAAGCTTTGGCGACATCAAGGCTAACTGCCAGAGATTCGCCATGCTTGTCTATCGCTTCACCCCATGCGTGAGTAACGTACGCTAGAAGACCACCCGTTAATCGCTTGGGTCTGAACCCATACTGGCGATCATGAAGCAGCGAGTGATCCTCTAGGTAGTGAATGAGCTGGGAGTTAATTATCCGCTCAAACATCTTGCACAGCACAGAAGTTACAGCGATGGGTCGATAGTTGGCTGGATCCAAGCCATCCCCTTTTTTGGGGATTGGTTGTATGTTCGCTTCCTTCCAAGACACCGGCACAATACCGGTATCGTAAGACATCCTAAACAATTGTGTCAACACAGGAAACAACTCAGCCGCGCATCTGAGCAGCACAATCGCCGGAACACCATCCGGCCCGCTAGCCTTCCGCACGTCGAGCGATCGCAGCACGGCACGTACATCGCATTGCCTGATACGAATATCAGGCATGGTGGCCCCACAATGTGATCAGTTTTGGAGGAGCCCAACCATGTTTCATGGTGGGCGTTGAAGTCCCCAAAACCACCACCTCGTCGTTTGGGAATCGCTCTTGCGCGACATCAATCACTCGGCCAAGGTGGTCAAAAAGGTTGCTTGTATTAGCATCTCCCGTGTGGGACCGATATAGGCACGCATAGACACGGCAACGGGCGCCGAATTCAATGCGCACCCACAGGATGGGAAAGGAAGGTTCTTCCAAGCAGTGCAGACGACGACAACAAATCACGTACAGACCAGAACGCACGCGTATCGTGCGTTCTGGTCTCTCGCCAAAGATATCTTAGAGTTTTTTGGCAGCTGACCCTACCACCATTGCACAAGACCGATGACTGCCTGGCCCATACTGCAAAGGAGAAAGCCGTTCTCTTGGGAAATCTTTTCGCATCAAACTCGACCTTTGACGATGGGGAAAACTCTCCACCAACCATACCGCATTGCGCTTGTTCAATGCCGAACGTCCAGTTCCTACAAAGGTCAGTTCGTAAGGCTCTATTCTCCCTTGATATCCATAAGTCGAGTGGGCCTGATGCAGTTCTTCCCATTGTGCTTCGGACGTGTGCTCCTGAGTTGGCGCCAGTTATAAATCGCCTTTTCCGGCTCTCTTACACCACTGGCGTTTTCCCGAGCTCTTGAAAGACAGCCCTTGTACACCCGATTCTCAAAAAAGGCGATCGCTCAGATCCGTCCAACTACAGGCCAATTGCCATCATCTCTTTGCTCTTCAAAGTAATGGATTCCATTACAAACCGCCAGCTCTTAAGGTACATAGAAGAAAACTAGCTACTAAGCGATCGCCAGTATGGTTTTCGTCGCGGTCGTTCGGCTGGTGATCTTTTAGTGTACCTTACGATGAGCGGAGGCAGTCGATAGTAAAGGGGAGGCACTGGCAGTTATCTTGGACGTAGCGAAAGTCTTTGACAGGATATAGCACAGGGCTCTTCTCTCTAAACTTCCATCATACGGGCTTCCTGAGAAATTGTGTTCGTGGGTTGCCAGCTTTCTTTCTGGGCGTAGCATCAGAGTCGTAGTCGACGGTTCGTGCGTGAATGCTGGAGTCCCGCAAGAGTGTGTGTAAGTCCCTACTCTGTTTCTTCTGCATATCAATGACACGTTGCATAACAAAAGCATTCATTGCTATGCGGACGACAGTACGGGGGTAACGCTCTACACCGGACGAGCTAATATTTCTCTGGAAAGCGTCATCGAGACGGAACTGACACCGAGAACATGTTAAGTCATGTCTCGAATTGGGGCCGACAACCTAGTCCACTTTAACCCCTCCAAAACACAAGTTTGCGCATTTACCGCGAAAATACATCCCTTCGTCGTACCTTTGAACTTTGAGGGAGCTCTCCTTGATACCAATCCGACTATTGGAATCCTTGGCTCAACGTCACTCGAAATATCACTCGATATTTCGAGTGACGTTCAGTTTCGAGGTCATTTGGAAGGTAAAGCTAAATTAGCGAACAAGAAAGAAATTATTTAAATGGAATTATCAAATCATTGGAGTGCGATGACGATGAAACCGTAAGGTGTAGGGTACGGTTACATTAGTTACAATTTTTTCTCAAGTAAATAGTACCGGTGACGTCACGGTTGAGTACTCAGGAGATAAAAATTTGGTAACGCTACGAAATTTGCCTGGTTTTCAACTAAGATCATAGGCCGAGGTTACCGGTAACGACTACCGTAAAAACGGAGCCTAATATTAGCGTAATTTTAAGTTATAACAAAAGTACCCAAAGTACCGAATTTCCCGGGAAATGAATTCTCAGTACCGGTACTGCGTAAAAAGTCAATTTCCCGGGAAATACCGGGAAAAATCGGTACCGGTAATTCCCGGGAGCATGCCCTAGTCACGAGAGTTCACACCTACGGATAGAGCATTGTTAACCCCCCATATATTCAATTTCAATTCAATTAAATTTCAAATCAATGATTTACAATTTAACGGTGACATGACATAGAATTAAATAAAATATAACCGATCATCATACTTATTTTGATACGGGCTCAAACTGGAAATCGGATGTGTCATTTGCGAGGAAAAAACGCTGCTGTTCAACGAGGTGTTATGGCTGATTGGCGTGGGTCGGGCCATTGGCGTGGGGGCTTCTTTCTTCGGCACCGGCTGCATAGCAGGCGCCGCTGCTGGGGTCGACTCTTCCGTCCATGTTTGGGGATTGCCCAGCTTCTTGGCGACCTCAGTGCCGGGCGCCACGATTGTCAGATCCAGTATTATCATTACTCGCCTAACAAAATTAGGAAAATCTTTGATGTCATGTTCAACCTTGTAAAATATAGTTAAGTCTTAATTTAATGAGAGCACAGGGTCGTTGCTTTAGATAGAAAACATTACTTAAATCAAAGTTATGAGCACTCATAACTTTAACTCTTCCCTTGGGTGTCGTAAAAGTCGTCTAACGGACTAAAGACTGCACATACATCTAACAGCATAGAGCGGCGATGGGCTCACCACCTGTCACGCTGAGCACATGTGCAGTCGATATTTGGTGAAAACTGTATTATGGTAGAGGACTACTTTTGCTGTCCTAGTTGACTTATCTCTGACTAACCCTTCAGGGATTCAGAATCAGAATCAGAAATGATTATTGCGATTAAAGGTGTTGGTAGATTTTACAAAAAGTACTCATGATTAGTTCCGCCATATTCTGTCTTACTGACATGCAACCTCGAGTATAATAAGCGAGTAATAATATAATTTACAAGAATGAATAAATAATAAATAAATCTTTCCTACGATCACACCAATTATCTAGCCCAAGAGAAGCTTCGAAGAAACTCATTAAATGGTTACTAGGCAACGGATAAACATACTGAAAATACTTAAATACATTCTTATTATACATAGAAAACACCCAGACCCGAGACAATTTAGAAAAATAATTTCTTAATTGACCCGACCGAGGTTCGAACCCGGAACCTCAGAGATGGCGACACCCATGAAAACCGGTGTACAAACCACTCGACCAAGGAGGTCGTCAAGAACAACATAATATGTCAAAATACAGATAAATTCTTACATTACAGTGAAAATAATTAAATTTAAATACAAATCATGTCACGTATAACACTCACAGTACAAAATACGAGTAAGTATGTGGATTATAGTCGTGATTATATGTATGTATAATTTTGTCACTAACTTTTATATGTAATATAGTATCTACCGTCAAATCATAGTTTGAGTTCAAGCCATGATTGGAGAAGTTAATAAGGTATTTTTTTTGATACCATGTTTTATTAAAAATAAAACTTTCCTATACTCTCACCAATTATCTAGCCCAAGAGAAGCTTCGAAGAAACTCGTTAAATGTTACTAGACAACGGATAAACATACTTAAAATATATAGAAAACGCTCAGACCCGAGACAATTTAGAAAATAAATAATTTCTAAATTGACCTGACCGCGGATCGAAACCGGGACCTCAGAGATGGCGAAACCATGAAAACCAGTGTACAAACTACTCGACCAAGGAGGTCGTCAAATTATATATAGTATTAATGTAAATTTAGTTTTTATGATTCAAATACTTATTATTGTAATAATATTAGGAGAATGGTAAAAATTATGTAGGTAATTTAAAAAGTTTTTACAGCGTTTTGTATTAACTTCAATAACATACTTCTCTCCTTTGCCGGTGTTCTTTAGAACGGATGTGACAAATCTATCTATTTGTACAACCGAGTAATCTGAGAGTTCTCCTGTGATCAATTTGTCATTTAATTGTGTTGCCAGCATTGCGAAACTGTGGGAATGTTTGCCGTCAGACACCAACAATCTAAATCTTTCATTTGCACCACTGCCTTGGATCTTTTTGCTGCCAAGCACTTGCATGACTGGTTTCTCGTAGTGACCACCATTCATGATCACCTGAAAAAATCATTACAATACTTATATGTAAATTTGTGTTGGTACATATGACAAAAGCATTATTTACTCACTAGAAGTAGCATCAAACCATCTATTTATTTTTTTATTTTATTTTATTTAGGACAAAAAACAATTAGGTACACAATTGGTACATTTATAAAAGTAAATACATCTAGTAGGGTTAATTGTGCAACCAGCAACATTGTCCACAACAGAGGTAAGTATAAATGTTTGAGATAGGCATGTGTAGTGAGTACCTAGTGTACTGACACTACACTAGGTACTCACTACACATGGGAAAACATGACTTAAAAAATATAACAAAACAAACAAAACATGTTCCATAGGACATAAATGTAGCAAAGTGCCAAAAATTAAACATGTAGAACAAATCAAGGATCTTATTTTATTAATTACCTAGTAGAATTTGTAAAATCTGTTTTTTTAATTTGGTTAGACAATCTAGTGTCAATAGGTCTAGGTACATCATTCGCACTTTTGTTAAACAATTGTACAATTTGTGGCACTGGTAACTGTTTCCCAGCAATAGTTTGAGAGTGGTACGGCATAAACAGGAGATTTAGATGAGGTTCTCTGATTCTTTGAGACTTACTAGGTATTCTAAAAGTGATTTGCTGAACAAGCTCAGTAACATCAAAGCTATTGTGTAGAATTTTGTATAAAAGTATGTGGTCTAAGAAGGATCACCTAACGCTATGGGTTTGAAACAAAAGCTTCTTTAATAATTTGCTATATGATTTCCGCGACCTAAAGCATTTATAGTGGACAGTTCGCAGAAATTTACATTACACAGTTTCCACTTGATCACTATATTTATAATACTATGAGTTCTTACACCACAGAGACTTGTTACACCACAAACATTATAATTTGTTTTTATTCTGGTAACAGTGTCGCATGGCGGTGAAAGAATACTACCACCAACTCTCTTCCCTTGGGTGTTGTAAAAGGCAACTAACAGACTAAAGACTGCACATATATCCAACAGCATAAAGCGGCGATGGGCTCACCACCTGTCACGCTGCAGTCGCTATTTGGTGAAAGTTGGACTATGGCAGAGGACTGCTTTTACTGTCTTCATTGCCTAGTACCTGACTAACCCTATGGGGATAATAGTCTTGGTTAATGTACCGTGCCAACACTCGGGACTCGCGCAGGGCGACTCCTGGTACCACTTATGTATTCTCATGAATACAATAAGTACTACATACATAAGTGGCATCAGGTATGAATCCGTTTTCATTCATTATGAATAATAGCTAAATCTGCTATAAGCGGATTATTAGCATTAGTTATTATTTTTGTAAGTATTGTTTATTTACTGGTCCTCTTATCTATGTCGTTTCCACCGACTAGTCTATACCTGTTTAGAGAGCAAAAGCAAAGGCTCGCTCGAGTCTATTGAATAATGGCATATAATAGTACATCTATTGCAGGTTTTAGTACATGCTACTGATAATTAAAAATTATTTATTACTATCTTAGCGGAAATGTGCAAAAATTATCAGTTACCTCCAGTGATCCTTCGGACAAATTGTAAGCCATTTTTATTCTCTCTATGAACTTCTTTTGCGTGTCCTATAAAACTTTACGGTACACAGTCTATTTTCTTTAAATCTGCAAACTATCACAAACGTAATTTCTTTGAAATAAAGGATTAATTTCGGTGCTTATGTACGATTTTAACCGCGAACCGCGAACGAACAATTCTTAAATAAAATTGACTTTGACAATGACAGTTATGACAGTAGGTAGTGAAGTGACAGTATATTAGTTAGCGAATATATTATAGGAAGTGTATAGAGTGCCGCTAGCGGCACTGTATCTCCATCGGTTAGGGAACCGTAAGTTTTGCGGTATAATAGTGACGCCGCCTAAGCTGCCGTAAAGTTTTTGTTAGACAACAGAAATACTAGCTGCCCTACTCCTGTAGGACACGTGATAGGTTAGAAATTTAAGACAATCGCGAAGCGCAGCGTAGCGATTGTCTTGAATTTCGAGGTTATTTTTTTTAATTAGACAACAGAAATCTAACTCCATGCAAAAATATCTTTTGAATATTATGTCGTCTGAACATTACGACAAATAAAAAATATGTTACGGTTCCCTAATCGATTGAGATAGAATGCCGCTTGTGGCACTCTATACGCTTCGTACTAGGATGCCGTCAATTTACGGCATCGTAACCGATCGTACTATGTTGCCGCTTGTGGCACTCTATTCACTGCCTACACTTTGTACTAGGATGCCGTATTGACGGCATCGTAACCGACCGTACTAGAATGCCGCTAGCGGCACTCTATCCACAGCCTATATTATAACGTTTTAAAGATATATATTTTTAACGATTAATTATTTATTTTTTATAACGCTTAATATTACCATATAACATATTCTGTTATTTCCCTAATAAAATTATTTTATCAGTAAACCAACGCCATCTAGTATCGTCTGTTGAGTTTTCTGATTGTGTACAAACTCTTTTGAGAACAAAGACTTCTTTAATCGTAAATATTATTATGTGTCAAATGTCTGTCTTAGAAGAAAATCTGTTGCTGTCGTTGTATTGTGACTTTTGGTGAAAATAGATTTGTAAAACAAATAAACTAAATACAACCATATTCTATCGGATTATAACGTGTTCTTATGAAACTCTACTGTGCGTAAACCACTGCTTTTAATATCGTCGGTATATAAACTGCACGTTAGACTAGACAGTTGCTTTCAGACGGTAGCGACTTCTATTGCCTACGAGATGTACTACTAATAAGCACCACGTTAAAAGTTGCTTTTAGTCGAGAATACCTAATTTTGGGACTGTTTTGGCATAGTATAAATATAAGTTAAAGCAGTAAGGAAGCTACGTACAAACGCTCGAAACGACGCACGCCTACAGACGCACGTTTTTACAGGCCCCTAAGCGGACATCGCAGTGCTCTCAGTAGCGCGTATCGCGTCGAGAGGAGTGTTCACTGCTGTGTATAGCGTGCGCTGTGCGCGCGATTTTTAAAAATGCCGCGAGTGTATTGTGTAGTTAGTATACGGCTGCTTGAACTCGGCTTCTTCAAAACCGGATCTTTCGTAATTTTAAACTTCCTGCTGATGTTGAAAGGTAAGAATGATTTATTATTACTAAATAAAAAGCTTTTTATTTTAAATAAATCGTTTGGTTGTTTAGGTGATATTTGCCGTACTTACTTAAGTATATTTTTTGAGATAAACTTTGCTTTGAAAATCGATATCTATGTGGTTTCTGACAATGAACCCGTTATTAGAATGAGAAAAAGTAGCCGCCATATTGAACTTTTTAGTTGTTTAACCGATTGCTTTGAAAATCGATATCTAGGGATCTGTGTGATTTCTAGTATGAGACAAAATAGCCTCCATCTTGAACTTTTTAGTTATTCGACCGATTGCTTTAAAAACAGATATCAGGGGTTCTGTGTGGTTTCCGACAATGAATCCGATAATAGAATGAGAAAAGTAGCCGCCATCTATAATTAATCAGGTTTTAAATTAAAAAAAAAATTAAAAAGGACAACCCTTATGCTTTGCTAGTTATCTCAAAAAAAGCGCTAACTAGCTGAGATGCAGCGCTAACTAAACAAAAACTTTTACAGTTTTACAAAAATAAGAGGACGACCCTAACGCTCAATTGGCGCGTAGGTATATAAAACAAGAAAAAGGCCGAGCTTCCGTACTGCTTTTGCTTTTATTTATACTGTGGTTTTGCCGACCTTTTAACGTATGTCTTTGGTTTGACGCATGAACTACTTACTTAGGATTCTAGACGTGAGACATAAGGCCAAATATCCTTAATTAACAAAAATATTCAATTCCTTCTTTTCTGCTATTTATTGTTAATAATAATCATACAAATATAAATCAGCCGAGTGAGTGTTACCTTCGGTGTAACCAAACGTCCACATCGCTTTGTTTTGTTGATAATGCTAACGTTATTCTTTGAAAATGCTGAGTGTTGGACAAAATATATTTAAATTATGGAATAATTAATATAATAATATGATGAACTTCAAGTATACTTACCTTAATTTAAATACTAAGCGTAACCAACAAATCGAATCATAATAAGTAGAATAGCACATCACAAAAAAGAATCGCAATCGATCAGCAGTTATTAGGTAAAAATATAACTTTAGGTGTTACATTATAGCTGTAAAATATCATAATAATATAATATAGCATAATGTGATGCTATATTAAACGTGTGTGTGTGGCTGCGTGTGTAATATTGTCTATCAGTGTGTCTCTATCTAACCATTATTTCTTGACCTCGAATATAACCAGCGATTTTTATGGATACAACAAATATGATAGTACGAAAAAATGATAGATAATTAAATTAACCGTCCCGTATCGCGTAGCGGTGAAAGAATACTACCACCACCTCTCTTCCCTTTGGTGTCGTAAAAGGCGGCTAACGGACTAAAAAATGCCCTTACATTCCACAGCATAGAACAGCAATGGGCTCACCATCACCACATGTTACGCTGAGCACATGTGCAGTCGCTATTTGGTGAAAGGAGGACTATGGTAGAGGACTGCTTTTGCTGTCCTCATTGCCTAGTCTCTGACTAACCCGTCGGGGATAATAGTCGTGAATCGTGATTACCTATTAAGGTATGGTATTCAATCCGTGACATATATTGTATATTCTTTAATTTTTACTTAACTTTGATGCGGTTATATGCATTGAGATCACAGCATTGAGATCTAGGTATATGGGCGATTTTCTGACAGCATAAATTAAAAAGTAAAAATTTGTTCAACAAGACTCGATAGATCGCGTTTTAGGAAAGCCAAACCGTACCTACATAATATGGGCTGTAATAAATTCCAAACTTTTGCTTGTCTATCAAAAAAATAATTTATTTACATTACAATTTATTACAATCGAGCTGTATTCGAACCTGCACTCCTCTGACATTCGGGGTCTGGTGCTATTTTATTTTCTTTCCGGAGCACTAAAAATTAAGAGTCGGAGTCTTAATTGAATATCAATTGAATATCAATAGCATGTGATCTTAACTAAATTAGCAGACTTGGGTTGGGCCCCAGTTGTGACGTCACGTCACGTGTGCTGATGTGATGCGTAGCGGCCACATTAATAACTCGCAGCGTGACTGGATTTGCGGATGTGAAGCGTGATCTCATGGATGTGATCGTGACTGTTTCTGTGGCTTAGATCCCAAACGAACAAGCACTGCCTATAGAAGCAGTGGACTGGCAGGGTCGCCATTTGATGAGTGAAGTCGGGAGACGAAATGATACGACGAATGTTGGTTCTTAAATATCTTTATTTAAGGAAAAACTGTGCTTTTATACTATTTCAAGGCATAGGAAAATATTAATTACAATATTAACTGTTGTTTCTGAGAAATTGATCATAAGGTATTTGGTTTACATATTAGGCACGTATCACGTATTTAATTTAAAATAAGATATTAATATTTTATTGAGTCATTACATGATAAAGTGCTCCACTACAGCAGTCAAATGCGTGACTAAATTGATTTCAGCCGAACTTGAACTTGATCTTATCTGTGCATTATCCAAGATTTTGTTCGCTACCTCACTCATTTTGTCCAAGGTGAGGTTTTCTGTGACGGCCAAAACTGTGGTGACAGAAATAGGCAATTGACGTAGCCAAAATATTCGTAGAGTATCATCCTTAGATTAATGATTGGCCAATCATTCATCTAAGGTATCATCCATCGCTGACTTGCTTCATCTGGCGGAGTAACTGGAATGGCCGTTGGTCGCCGAGGTCCATTTCAGAGAGTAATTTCTGAAATTGTCTTTGTTCTGACTCTTCGTAACAGTTAATTAGTCGCTGTTTGACTTTTTCGTATTTGTCGGCCTCTGGCGGGTTCACTAATAAGTCGCTGGTCTGCTGAACTTCTCTCTTCCCAAGCTTCGCGATGACTAAATTGTACTTATAATCGTCGCCCTGCTTCTGTGGTGCAACGACTGCTTCTTTTTTTTTTCCATTATGACTCGTCATAGTTACTGCATCCTGCCTGATGGTAAGCAGCCGATGCAGTCCAAAATAATGAGAGCGCTCCCCACCGTGGAATAAGCACGATAACGAGCGCACCCATTCATGACGCTTTTTCATACGCTTCGGATTGCGTAAACCATAACCGTGGTGCGTCCGTCTTAAAATCTGGAATTCACTCGTTTACGTTTACTGTTAGAAAACTTAAAGACTCTTTGGTTTATATTTTCCTTTATGTTTCTTCACTTTGATGTATTGCGTTTGAATACGTCTGTCTATTTGAATAATTTGTGTTGTCACAATGTATCAGATTATTTTCTTTGTAAAAATATATTTATTTTCCAGTTCATTTGTATAATTTCACTATCTACATATAGTATTTTATCAGGTTATGGGCTAATGGGCTACTTAGCCAATTATGGGCTATAAATGTAGTATGTGATTTTATGTTCTATTTTTTTTTCTCTCGTGGAATATTATTCTATGAAGAAATAAATCACTGGATGGATATGTGAGCATGGAGAACATTATTAGCTCTTCGAGTATGAATAATACGATAGTAAGTAATTCACACACATCTATTGAGAAACTTAAGGGTGTTTCAAACTATCAAAACTGGAAGTTTCAGATCAAACTTTTATTGATCGATAACGGTTTATGGGATGTTATTACGAGTACTATCCCGGACCCCATAAAAGACCAGAGAGCATATGCCAAAATATGTTTGAATATCGAGCCGATTTGCTATCCGCATGTTAAGGTTTCCAAGACGGCGGCAGACGCCTGGAATAATCTAAAGGCAGCTTATGAAAATAGTGGCATTAGCCGACGATTAAGTCTTAAAAGGAAGTTATCGCAGCTCAGATATGTTGATCATAGCTCAATGGACCATTATTTAGGAAATATAATTTCCGTAACCCAAGAATTGGCAGATATTGGATGTCAAATAGAGGATGATGAATTAGCCGAAATGATGCTAATCGGATTACCAAATGAGTTTGAGTCATTGATAATGGCCATGGAAGCCACGAATATTAAACTATCATCTGACTTTGTGAAATGTCAGTTGATACAAAGCAAATTTAAAAGAGGAACTTTCATTTCGAATATGGAACCTACTGAGAAGATTCTTGTTGCAAAAGACAAATTTATTCCAACGTGTCATAATTGTCAAGAAAAAGGGCATATTAAGCCAAGGTGTCCCAAATTAAAGAAGAATTCGAAGAAGATTCCTGATAAAAGCTTGACGCCAGATGCATCTTCATCTAAAAAGAAGGGAAGTAGTGCAAATCTGACTGTATTGTCTAGAGAAATTGCTTTAGCCAATAACACTTGTGACAGTGATAGCTGGATCTTAGATTCAGGTTGTTCTAGTCATATGACTAATCGGAAAGACTGGATGAATAATTTTTCTAACAGTAATCAATCCGAAATTACTACTGCGAATAATGATAAGATATACAGTGAGGGTGTTGGTAATATTACTGTAACAATTGATGATAATATTAAAAAAGTCATTACTGATGCTTTGTATGTGCCGAAAGTATCAGCTAATCTTTTGTCTGTCAGCAAAAGGCTATGTTTTATTATTTGATGTTAATAAATGTCATATTTACAGGAAGGATAACGTCAATGTAACTGGTTCCAGCGTTGTGACAGCTACTAATGTGGACGGCATTTACAAAATTGATCAGAAAAGGGATAGTTACGTATGTAAGGAAAACCAAGAGCCTGTAGCCGCACACTCACAATAACAAGCACAGAAGATGGAAAGCAAATCCATTTAATAGAATGTCAGACGGAAGCCTTTTCGATATGAAACAGGGACATAGCTCTGAAAAGAGCTGCCATAATGAAATAAGAATAGATCGATATGAAACAGGAACATAGCACTGAAAAGGGCTGTCGTAATGAAATAGGAATGGAGCTTCGTCAGCATGCAAACAGCATCTTCATTCTTCGCCACCATTCTCAGCTGCGTGTACACATCACTCGTAACAGCGCCACGTTATCGCCATCGCCGCACGCCGCACGCCACGCATCTTCACTGCGTCCGCTCCGTGGTCTGTCGGCCGTCGAAATGGCCGAGCGCAACGAACGTCGCCAGTTTTGTCGCGTGCGTGTTTCCCCGCCCGCACTTCCCCGCGTCGCGAAGCCCCGCGCCGCGTGTTCCCCGCACCGCGTTGCATAGCGACCGCGGGTGAATGAGACACCCGTTGTTCCTCTCTCTTTTGCGTAAGTGACTAAGTTAAGCAACCTATGTTTGTAAATATAATAATTGTAATATATATGATCACTAACTAAAATAAAGTATCCATTCTACGACTGACCATCCTGAGTATAATTTCTCTCCAAGCTTCGCTTCAACCCCACTCGCTAAAAGCCTAATATTCGCACTGAAGGTAAAGCTTTTGTGTCCAACATTAATTCATTGTAACTATGGCATCGTCGCCTGGGGCACTTAAGTTTAGCAGGTATGTTAACACTTCGTGATAAATTAGCGAATAGTATTAAGTTTACCAATGGTGATTTGACACCATGTACTCCTTGTTTTGAGGGTAAACAAAAGAGCAAATCATTTCCGCGTGGTCAGGCACATAGGAGCACGACTAAACTTGATTTAGTTCATACGGACATTTGCGGACCTTTTTCGGTCAATAGTTGGAGTGGTTATCGTTATTTTATAACTTTTACGGATGATTTTTCGCGCAAATCGTTTATATACTTTCTGAAACGGAAAGATCAGACGACTGTCTTAAATACATTTATCGAATTCAAAACTTTGGTTGAAAACCAAACTGATCTTAAAATAAAGCGGATTAGGAGCGATAATGGCACAGAATACTGTAATAAAAGTTTCGCGAATCATTTTAAGCAATGCGGTATTATTCACGAAACGACAGTTCCGTATACACCTCAATAAAATGGCGTTGCTGAACGCTTAAATAGAACCCTAATGGAAAAGGCCAGAGCGACGTTGCAAGATTCGATTCAGCAAAAGTCGTTCTACAGCCGCCTCGCAACACGCGCGTGCTCCACTGAGGTGTCGAGCCGCCGCCGTACGTGCTGAGTAGCTGTAACCGACTATCAGCTTCGCGTCGTTCCGGCAACTGGTGTGTGTTCCGCGAAAGCGTGAACGCCCGGTTAGCCGTCCGCGCGCAGCGTTTCCGCACAAAAACCGATCTCCGTGGTGTGGTCCCGGACTACCCACGTCGTAGACTTTTTTTGTGCCCACCCTCGCTTTTGCATACCACACATTCAGCCGCGATATAGACGCTAATACTGGTGTTAGTGTATGTGATAGACGTTTGCGCAACCACCCCTAAATATTTGACAATATTTAGCGGGTCTAGCGCCCTCCGTGACTCTTGCTAGCCGGAGCGCTATGTTTAGTGTTAGTGTCAGTGCGTGTTTATTTGTTTCGCTTACTACAAACACATGACTCAAGTGCCGCGATGAACGATCGGGAGACCGCCCCCGCGGCGCGACCCGCCACAATGTCGGGAGGGCAGCTCCCCGAGTCCCAACCGGGACCGTCGGGTCGAACGCCACCCGCACCCCAGTTCAGCAACTCAGCCACGCAGGAGCCCCTGCCCGGACCCTCATTTGCCTCGGCCGGCGGGATTCATGGCGAATCCCCAGCCGCCGGTGGCTCACGGGTGAAGGACAAGGTGGCCCGTCACCGCAGCCCGGATGACGACTCATACGGGAATGACGATAAGCGGCCCCGTACCGGCCCGTCGCCCCAATCCCACAGCTGGACCTCGCCCAAAGAAGCGAGGCTCAGCCAATTATTCACATCACCGCCCGCCTCACCCATAGAAGGAGGAGGACAAGCCGATGCCTCGGAGTTGGATGACCCGAGCCGGCCCACGATAATACCACTATTCCAAGGGAACACCGACTCGACAGAGTACGCATCACTAGCCCATATATCGGGCGCGATGGACGAAGCGCCCCCGTCGGCCTCTTATGCCGATATGGTACAGGCGCCGCCGTCGCCTCGACGGGCAGACAGCCCTAAATTGACACAACAGACCCAGACGGCCGCACAACAGGAGCCGCTGACTACCAGAGGTTATCCACCCATTATCGTGGAGAACCTACCTAATTGGACGGTCCACTTTCGTGAGCTCACAACGAAAATCGAATGCCCGCCTAACGCTAGGCCCTTCCAAAGTGGCATCCGCTTCTTACCGCGAACACAAGAAGAGTTCCGGACAATACAGGCCCACCTTACCGCGGCGACGCTAGTTAACTCGGCGGTCAAGTGGTTTTGTTATACGCCGGCGAACGAGCGCCCCACTAAGGTGGCACTTAGAGGCCTCCCGGCGGACACGCCCCCTACAGAGATAAGGGTGGCATTAACGGGATTGGGATTTCCAGTCACCCACATCCGCCACATCCCAGCTAAGAAAGGCAGACCCGGATGCCTATTCTTCTTACAATTAGACCACCTTAACCAACAAGAGCTCGCCAGACTCTACGCGGTGAATTCGCTTCTGTACATGCCGGGGGTAGTTATAGAGGCGTGGCGAGGCAGAGACGGCCCGCCACAGTGTCACCGCTGTCAACAGTTCGGCCATGCGTCGCCGAATTGCCACAGACCATTTGCTTGCCTTCGCTGCGGAGGCGAACACTTGGCAAGGGACTGCACTCGCCCCCGGGAAGAGCCGCCTACCTGCGCGAACTGCGCGAAGTCCCATCCGGCGAACGACCGGCGCTGCACGGCCTTTAAAAAGGCCGCCCGCGCAAGGGGTATGAAGTTTCCGCCCCCCTACCCCTCCAAACCGAACCAACCCACCGCGGCCCCGCGCAAAACCGCACCTACCGCACCGCCCTCGGCCAATATGCCCGAGACCTGCCGCGGGCCTACTTTGGCCCCGCCGGCCAACCCGCCCACCGAGCGCGGCGAGCCCCCCAAGGCGAGACGTCGCCGCCGCCGGGGCCGCCGCTGCACTCGCGCCACGCAAGGCCCGACCGCGGCCTCCACACCCGCGCCTGCCGCGCGCGCCCCGGCGCCGACTGAGGCGCCTACAAACGCGCCGACTGAGGCGCATACAAACGCGCCCCAAGAGGCGCCTATCAGGCGCTCACAGGCGCCCAAGGACCCAAGGGGGCCACTCCCTCCGAGCAACCCCCCCCCGCCGATACTACCACGGCCGCGACTGTACCCAGGGCAACCCGCAGTAAGCCGACCGCTCAACTTCTTCCCGGCGCAGCCGCACGCAACAGCGTTGCAGGCACGCCCCGACACGCCCCTTGCACCCGCCCCGACCGGAGGCGACGATGTGCGTATGGGGCTACATTATGTAACGACCATGCTCAACACGGCATGCTCTATGATTGAGCATGGTGACATTGGCTGGTTGGCCATCCTTGCCTCACTGAACTCCGTCCTTAAGGCCCTACAGAGCTTGAATTAAGGATTATCTACTGGAATCCCGGCGGTATACGTGGTAAACTCAACGAGCTGCGTCTTCTCGCCCAGTCGCAGGACGCACATGTGATCCTCCTGGGCGAGACCTTTCTGCGACCGGGGGTGAGCTTCAAGCTGCCCAATTACTACGTATACCGCAGAGATGAAGTGTCGGCGAACGGCCACGCCTGCAGAGGCGTCGCGGCGCTAGTGCGGCGCGATATCGTTCACGACGCCCTTCCATTCCTAAGTTACAACGCAATCCGTACTATCGGTGTCCGTATTAATATCGCGGGCACCGACACACTACTATACGCCGCATACAAACCACCACACGCCCCATTCGCCGCAAGTGATTTGGAGGCGGTATTTACGAGCCCCGCCCCTACACTACTGGCGGGCGATCTTAACGCCAAACATCCAAGCTGGGGCTCGCATTCTACTAACCAGGCGGGCACCGCCATGCTGCAGGCAGCTGACGACGTGGACGTTGAGGTGGTGGGCCCGGACAGCCCCACTCACGTCCCCTCCAACCCGACGTACCGCGCAGACGTGCTCGACGTCGCCCTGCATAAGGGGCTTAATCACCCCTTAACCATCGAGGTGCTGTATGACTGCGACACACAGCACCTCCCCATCCTCATCAAGGTGGGTGCTGGCGCCATCCAGGTGCCGCCCCGCCCTCTCGCCCCAAAGTCAACTGGGAGCGCTACACAGCCGCACTCGAGGGCCTTTCGATCAGCGGGCCCCTACACACACCGGAGGACGTCGAGGCAGCCACTGGTCGCTTTGCGGCGGCCTTACACGACGCCAGACTGGCGGCGAGCTCTCCCAACACAAAGTCGCAGAAAAGGGATGAGCTGCCGCCCGCGTTGGCCGAGATGCGCCGCAAAAAGCGCGACCTAAGGCGCCTGTGGGTGCACTCCCGATGTCCAGTTGTCAAGGCGGACTTAAATCGACTCACCGCCAAGCTGTCTGAGGAAGTAAAGGTATGGCGCGGGGAGGGCTGGGAACGGGTCATTGATTCGGCTACCGGCTCCCCCGCTGACCTCTTTAAATTAGCTCGACAGCTCACCGCATCGCCAGCGCCGGTATACCCACTGCTGGACAGCGTGGGCAAGCGGCAGTGGGCAGCACAAGACCGGGCAAACATACTGGCCAACCATCTTGAGGCGCAATTTAGACCACACCCCTCCGCCGCCGACCACGCCTCCGCTGCACACTACGCAGAGGTGGGGCGTGGCGTCGCCGACTTCATGGCCGCGCCCCCGCCAGCACTCAGCGGCGACGAATTTATTTCGCCGCTTGAAACATTAAAGGCGATTCGCCGCCTCCCAAAGAAGAAGGCCCCCGGCCCGGATCAAATACCGTCCATGGCCATCGCCCGCCTCCCCTGGAAGGCGATAGTGACACTGTCGCGCATATTCAACGCCATACTACGTACTTGTCACTTCCCGCAGACCTGGAAGGAGGGGCGCATAATCGTCCTTCCGAAGCCTGGGAAGGACAAACGCCTACCGACGAGTTACAGGCCTATCACGCTACTCTCACACACAGCAAAGCTGTTCGAGCGACTGCTGCTGCGCCGAATCCGCCCCCACGCTCCCCTTAGGGCGGAGCAATTCGGGTTTCGCAGCGGCCACTCTACAACGCTCCAGCTCACCAGGATGCTTCACTACTTGGCCGTAGAGATGAACGGCGGTCGCCACACCATCGGCGTCTTCCTGGACGTCGAAAAGGCATTCGACCGGGTGTGGCACCAAGGACTCATCTTCAAACTGACGCAGACCACCATCCCGCCATTCTACATACATTTACTGGCGTCCTTCCTGAAGGACCGCAGCTTTGCGGTCTCGGTAGAAGACGCCAGCTCCGGTATTAAGACCATCGAGGCAGGCGTCCCGCAGGGCAGCTGCCTTTCCCCGCTACTGTACGCCTTATATACTAATGACGCACCGACGCTAGAGGGCCACCTAAGAGAGGGGGCGAAGGACGTCGTCCTGGCGCTGTTCGCCGACGACAGTGCATACTTTGCCTCCTCCACGAACGTCACCCTAGCCCACCGTAGACTACAAAACCTACTGGACCTCCTCCCCGAGTGGCTAGACAAATGGCGCATGGCGGTCAATGCCAACAAGACCGCAGCGCTGTTTGTCAGCCGCAAAAGAAAGCTGCCACCGCCTCTACAACTGCGGGGCACTACACTTCAATACACCAATCAAGTAACGTACCTGGGCTGCAAAATTGATCGCGCGCTGCGGATGGCGCCGCAAGTTGACCATGTTCACAACCGCGCCAGAACCGCGCGCGCGATGCTGCGCCCAGTACTAAGATCAACTCTCCCGCTGCGCACACGGCTTATGGTGTATAAGTCATATGTGCGCTCCCAGCTTACCTACGCGGCCCCGGCTTGGTACGCGCTTACTTCCACCTCGCAGCGAAACCGGCTGAGGGCGCAACAAGCCATTACTCTACGCGTCATAGTGGGGGCCGGCCAATACGTAAGAAACGATGTTATCGCCCGGGACACAAATATCGATTCACTTGACAACTTCATCCGCCGCTTGGCGCGGAACATGTTCGACCGCGCCGACAACGGGCCGCACACTCACCTGCAGGGAATCGCGCCGCTCCATGCGCGCCCGCCGGAACCAACCGACCGACCTCTACCGCAGTCGCTACTGACCGCGGCCGACGACGAAAACGAAGACGCCGACGCTGACGCGACGAGCACCGCGACAGTGCCGCCGACGATTGCGGCGCCGAGACGCCGAGCGCCGGGGACACCAACTGCCGCGCCGCGCGCTCCGCCTACAGCGCCCACACCCGCGCCTACACCGGCGCCACGCATTCGGACGCGGATTATTCCGCGTCCATATTGACTAAAGACATGACGTCAATGTCAATAACCTATCACTCCGCAACAAGCCACCAACAACCAACCAATGCCCCTTAAATCGCGGTCCGCTCGCTGGCGGCTCACCGGGCCTCGGCCAACGCCGAATCACCCGGGGGGTTAGCCGCGCCGAGGACTGCGTAGGGGAATGGGAGGGGATGGTGGCACAGCTGACATGAGCGAAAGCTCTGTAGTGCGACAGAGAGGTCAAAAAAAAAAAAAAAAAACAAATTTAAAAAAAAAAAAAAAAAATTACATATTGATTAAAAAAAAATAACAAGAAATGTAAAAAAAATATATAAAATCAATCAAAAAAAAAAAAAAAAATATATACAATCAAAAACAAAAAAAAAAAAAAAAATGACCCCTGTCGCACTCCCATCTAGACCCGGCGGCAATTAGCGCCGCCGAGAAGCAGCTCGGGTAAGGAGATACATATGTCTCGGGGCCCGAACCGGCTAAGGCCGATGACTTCAGCAGCAGCAGCAATAAAGTATCCATTCTACGACTGACCATCCTGAGTATAATTTCTCTCCAAGCTTCGCTTCAACCCCACTCGCCAAAGTGGTGACCCCAGTCAGAACACAGAAGACCCTACTCAGAACAATCCAGAAAGAAGAAAATGGCTAACGAAGAACCAGCAGCACCAACCTCTCCAGCACAACACCTGCAAGAAGTCTCCGGCATTGCACTCTCTATGCGTGTACCACCATTCTGGCGAGATCGTCCGCGTCTCTGGTTCATAAGTTTCGAAGCCGCAATTAGCGAACTAAAGAAAAGCGAAGCACAAAAGGCGCAGATGGTCATCGCACAACTCGAAAAAGAAGACATAGAGCAAATATGCGACCTACTCTACGAGCCGCCAGCTGAACGCTACTACTCAATCATCAAAGAGCGACTAATCTCTGTCTATGAAGAATCGGATGGAAAGCAACTACAAAAACTGTTGTCCGACATGGACCTAGGCGATCAGAAGCCGAGCCAGTTGTTACGGCGCATGCGAACCCTCGCACGCAACAAGGTTCCTGACAGTACACTCCGATTGATGTGGATGAACCTCCTGCCACCGCACGTGCACTCGGTGATCATCGTTAGCGATGCGATTAGCAACGACACAGCGCTGGACGAGCTAGCCAAGCTTGCTGACAAGATGCTGGAACAAAATCGTCAAGTCTCCACGATAGCTTCAGTTTCCTCATCAACCCGGCAAGAAAAACACGTCGACATACAGTTCCTGGCCGACGAGATAAGAAAACTCCATTTAGAAGTTGCAGAACTCCGAGCATTTAGAAACAACTACTCGTACCCTCGCCCACCACCACATGCACGCTATCACTACGCACAACAACATCCACATCGAAATGCAAGAGAAAGAAATACCAGCCGTTCGCCGTCTCCGTCTCGCAACCGCGACGGATCATCCCGTTCTCGCTCTGCCACGCCATCACCGTTTTGCTACTATCATCGTCGCTTTGGGAAAAATGCAAAACGCTGCACAACACCATGTACTTTCAACAACGAAGAAACATCGGAAAACTAGCAAACACGTTGGCAGAGGCGGAACCCAACGTCGTCGGAACAAAGTCATACCGCCTATTCGTCACCGACAAAAGCTCCAGATTATCGTTTTTAATCGACACCGGCGCCAACATCTCCGTTCTGCCGAAGCGAAAAGGAACATCTGCGAAACCTCTTCCATTCACCCTGTACGCCGCCAATAGCACCATCATACCAACCTACGGTGAAAAAACAATGACATTGGACCTCAACCTACGAAGACCTTATAAATGGCGTTTCATCGTGGCCGACGTTACAAAACCGATAATCGGAGCAGACTTCCTTAAACATCACAACCTACTAGTTGATTTGAAGAACCGAAGACTTATAGACAACACAACGAAGCTCGGTACCGACACCAGTGGGCGTTACACCGACATACCTACAGTACGCAGCATCGACGTCCAACAATCGTACCACAACATACTATCAGAGTACCCCGGTATCGCCCGTCTCACTTCAATGAAACTCAACCCCAAACTCCGAGTAGAACATTTCATCGAAACAACTGGTCAACCTATTCACTGCCGCGCTCGACCTATTCCACCACATCGCTATGATCAAGTCAAAATCGAGTTCGAAAATATGATCAGTCAAGGGCTATGCAGACCAAGCAAAAGTCCTTGGGCAAGCCCACTCCATATCGTACCGAAGAAAAATGGTGACCTACGAGTCTGCGGAGATTACAGACGTCTTAATGCAGTCACGAAACCCGATCGCTACCCAATACCACGCATAAGGGATTTCACACATCAACTCACTGGGAAAACAATATTCAGTACAATTGACCTCAACCGGGCGTATCAACAATTAGCAGTACGTGACGAGGACATTGAGAAAACAGCAATCATCACCCCGATGGGACTGTTCGAATTTCCACGAATGTGCCCAGGTCTCAAGAACGCAGGTCAAACCTTCCAACGGTACATCCATGAAGTTCTAAGAGGGCTACACTTCGTGTTTCCTTTCATCGACGACCTACTCCTGGCATCAGAAACACCAACTCAGCACGAAGAACACCTACGAATGGTTTTAAGCAGACTGGAAGACAATGGCATTACCATAAACCCGGTCAAATGCAACTTTGGCCAAACGCAAGTACAGTTTCTAGGATACACTGTATCACAAGAAGGCATAAAACCACCGCTGCACAAAGTCCAAGCCATCACGGAGTACCCGAAGCCAAAGAACATAGAAGAACTCAGGCGTTTTCTCGGAATGTTAAACTTTTACCGTGAACATATTCCGAACGCCGCAGCCATACAAGCACCATTAAACTCGTACCTACACAATACGAAAAAACGTGACAAGACCACCATCGAATGGAATACCGAAGCGGAGGAAGCATTTATAGACTGCAAAACAAGCATTATAAACGCTGCCTTACTCGCACACCCATCCCACGATGCGACACTCGCGTTATTTTGCGACGCTTCCGATAACGCAGCCGGTGCCGTGCTACAACAACATTACAACGACCAATGGCAACCATTAGGATACTTCTCAAAGAAATTTTCAACCGCGCAGAAGAAATACTCGACCTACGACAGAGAGCTACTAGCTATCTACATGGCAGTCAAGCATTTCAGAAAAACATTTGAAGGCCGCCACCTCATTATTTTCACCGACCACAAGCCGCTTACCTACGCTATGTCTAAAACGCAAACGGCAAACGAAACGCCGCGCCGGACTCGCCAATGTCTTTTCATAAGCGAATTCACCACAGACATACGACACATAAGTGGCAAAGAAAATGTAGTCGCCGACGCACTCAGCCGCATAGAAACAATATCGTGCCCGGAAACAATAACCTACGCAGATATAGCCAACGCGCAAGAGCGAGACAGCAACATATCGCAACTAGCATCTCAAAACTCAAGCAACATCTCAATCAAGAAAATAACTATCCCTGACACTGATCTCGACCTATATTGTGAAACGTCTACGCCCTACGTTCGCCCGTATATACCTACAGAACATAGATGGCAAGTTTTCAACATTATTCACAACGTGAGTCATCCCGGCACCCGTACTACACGCCAGCTCGTCGCAAAGAAGTACTTTTGGCCATCAATGAACGCAGACATCGGCAAATGGACAAAAGCGTGCATTCCATGTCAAAAGAGCAAGATACAACGTCATACAGTTTCACCTATTTCATCATTCCCGCCAGCTGACAGATTCCGAAATTTGAATGTCGATATCGTTGGCCCATTATCTACTGCAGAAAACGGCCAACGTTATGTAATCACGATGATAGACAGAGCGACCCGATGGCCCGAAGCAATACCTACGGACGACATTACAGCAGACACAGTAGCGAAAGTCGTCTACCAACACTGGATCACACGCTTCGGCTGCCCAGAAACCCTTACAAGTGACCAAGGTCGACAATTCGAGAGTCAGCTGTTCACCAACCTAATGAAAGAAATGGGAATAGCGAAAACACGTACAACGCCCTATCACCCACAGGCAAACGGAATAGTCGAACGTTGGCACCGCTCACTCAAGAACGCATTACGCGCAAGACTCGTCGCCGCTTCAACTAAGTGGACAGATGAACTACCTACAGTTCTATTAGGCTTACGAGCAGCCTTACGCACAGACACGGCAGTCAGCGCAGCCGAACTTACCTACGGTTACCATTTGCGATTGCCAGGCGAATTTTTTACCGCAAGTACTAGCATACCTGCTGCGATGGATTATACCTACGTCGAAAGATTGCGCGACACCATTCAAGCAAACAGGCCGACTGCAGATTTTTCACACCATAGCAACAATAAACATCTGTTCGTGCATAAAGACCTAAGTACATGCACACACGTGTTTATCAGAACAGATGCCGTGAAAAAGCCACTACAGCCACCATATGAAGGTCCCTACCAAGTCATCGATCGGAACAGCAAAGTTTTTACCATCAAGCTACCTCACCGTGAAGCAAACATATCCATAGACCGGTTGAAGCCCGCATACGTTTTACAAGAACAAGAACTCAACTTCGACGTACCCATACAGAAAACAGTTACCATTTTACCACCAACACCGTTACCAAGCCGCAGCAAGACGACACAACCGGCAGATAAGCGAACCACATCCGGCCGAGTCGTCAAGCCACCTGTACGCTTCGCTTGAGGGGGAGCACTGTAGCCGCACACTCACAATAACAAGCACAGAAGATGTAAAGCAAATCCATTTAATAGAATGTCAGACGGAAGCCTTTTCGATATGAAACAGGGACATAGCTCTGAAAAGAGCTGCCATAATGAAATAAGAATAGATCGATATGAAACAGGAACATAGCACTGAAAAGGGCTGTCGTAATGAAATAGGAATGGAGCTTCGTCAGCATGCAAACAGCATCTTCATTCTTCGCCACCATTCTCAGCTGCGTGTACACATCACTCGTAACAGCGCCACGTTATCGCCATCGCCGCACGCCGCACGCCACGCATCTTCACTGCGTCCGCTCCGTGGTCTGTCGGCCGTCGAAATGGTCGAGCGCAACGAACGTCGCCAGTTTTGTCGCGTGCGTGTTTCCCCGCCCGCACTTCCCCGCGTCGCGAAGCCCCGCGCCGCGTGTTCCCCGCACCGCGTTGCATAGCGACCGCGGGTGAATGAGACACCCGTTGTTCCTCTCTCTTTTGCGTAAGTGACTAAGTTAAGCAACCTATGTTTGTAAATATAATAATTGTAATATATATGATCACTAACTAAAATAAAGTATCCATTCTACGACTGACCATCCTGAGTATAATTTCTCTCCAAGCTTCGCTTCAACCCCACTCGCTAAAAGCCTAATATTCGCACTGAAGGTAAAGCTTTTGTGTCCAACATTAATTCATTGTAACTATGGCATCGTCGCCTGGGGCACTTAAGTTTAGCAGGTATGTTAACACTTCGTGATAAATTAGCGAATAGTATTAAGTTTACCAATGGTGATTTGACACCATGTACTCCTTGTTTTGAGGGTAAACAAAAGAGCAAATCATTTCCGCGTGGTCAGGCACATAGGAGCACGACTAAACTTGATTTAGTTCATACGGACATTTGCGGACCTTTTTCGGTCAATAGTTGGAGTGGTTATCGTTATTTTATAACTTTTACGGATGATTTTTCGCGCAAATCGTTTATATACTTTCTGAAACGGAAAGATCAGACGACTGTCTTAAATACATTTATCGAATTCAAAACTTTGGTTGAAAACCAAACTGATCTTAAAATAAAGCGGATTAGGAGCGATAATGGCACAGAATACTGTAATAAAAGTTTCGCGAATCATTTTAAGCAATGCGGTATTATTCACGAAACGACAGTTCCGTATACACCTCAATAAAATGGCGTTGCTGAACGCTTAAATAGAACCCTAATGGAAAAGGCCAGAGCGACGTTGCAAGATGCTGATTTGGGGAATCAATATTGGGCTGAAGCGGTAAATACTGCGTGTTATTTGAAGAACCGTAGTCCAACTGCAGCTGTGAAAGATGCTACTCCTGAAGAATTGTGGACTGGATCTAAAGTGGATCTCAGTAATCTTCGAGTTTTTGGCAGCACAGCTTATGCTCTTACTCCACAACAAAAACGCAAAAAACTTGATCCCAAATCTAAGCCTTACATTATGTTGGGATATTGTGATCATACCAAAGGTTACAGACTTGGTGATCCAGATGATGGTTCGACGTTGATTAAAGCTCGTTCTGTTGAATTTATTGAAACTGTTCGAGGTATAACCTAAAAGATATCAAATACTTTAGAAAGCTCTAAAGATTTGACATATACGAGGGGCGTTCAAAATATTCTCGGTATGTGGATAAAAACAAACAAGTACGAAAAGTTTGATATTTTTATTTTTCAATATACTCCCCCCCTATGTTCATACACTTATAAGATCGATCAATTATTTTTTTTAATCCCTCATAAAAATATTTTTTATCTTTGGTGTAAAAATGCTCCTCCACGGCCGTCTTCAACGCTTCATCGTCAGAAAATTTATTTCCACGCAGATCCTTTTTAAGATTGGGGAACAAAAAGAAGTCGCTTGGGGCTAAGTCCGGACTATAGGGTGGATGAGTAACAGTTTCAAACCCACATTCAACAATAGCTGCCTTGGCAATATGAGCAGTATGGACAGGGGCGTTGTCATGCAGAAGCAGAACACCTTTGGTTAACTTTCCTCGCCTCTTTTCTTTGATCGCATCTCTTAATTGACGTATAACGTTAGCGTAGTACTGCCCTGTGATATTTACACCTTTTTCTTTATAATCGATAAGCAAAACTCCTTCACAATCCCAAAATATTGTGGCCATGACCTTGCCAGCTGACGGGATTACCTTGAACTTCTTGGGATGAGCTGAACCCTTAATGTGCCACTGCATGGACTCCTGTTTGCTCTCTGGGTCATAATGATGAACCCAGGTTTCATCTCCAGTAACTATTTTTTGCAGCACCTCATCGGGATTTTCACCACACAGGTCGATAAAATCTGAACAGCAAGCCACACGCATATCCTTTTGAAGAAGCGTCAGCATTCGCGGAACCCATCTTGCACTTACTTTTGACATATTAAGATGGTCATGTATAATGTCATGTACGGTACCAATAGAGAGATTGGTTACTTGAGCTATAGATTTTACCTTCACTCGGCCGTCTTCCAATATAAGTTTTTCCACTTTATCAATATTTTCTTGTGAGGTAGCCACTACAGGCCGGCCAGGTCTAGGGTCATCTTCAATACTCTCCCTTCCACGCTTAAATTCGCTTGACCATTTTTGAATAGTAGATAAAGAAGGAGCAGACTCACGGTAAACACAATCCATTTCCTCTTTTATGGTTTTTTGATTTTTATCCTGTTTTGTCAAGAATTTTATGACGGATCGGTGCTCTAATTTCGTTAAAATTGTTAATTCGCTCATGGTGTTCATGTTTGTTCGGCAATTGCAGAAAAACAAAAGAACATCTCGGTTCCAATTTTACTTTTTTTTAATGTCAATGGATGAATCTTAGCGGCCAGTAACAAATATATATATAAAAGAGGTTGTAACGTATCAATACCGAGAATATTTTGAACGCCCCTCGTACTGTTGAAGTTACGGTGTATCAACCAAGTACTTTTCATGGACTTATCCATGAATCTGACAGTGATGAGTTTGCCACACCAGACATATCGTCAACGGATATTGATGTTCTAGATCCTGTTGAAGAAGAATCTCATGTCGAAGAAGTACTTACATCTAATGAACGGGAAGAAACTTCGTTGAATAATATTCAACCAGACTCACAAATAATGGAACAGAATATTTCAGACCTGGAAGTTGCTGAAAGTTCTAGACCTAAAAGTGATCGCCATCCTCCTATTTGGTTCAAAGATTATGAAGTGAACTATTTCTCTGATCTAGCTTTGATGGGACGCTGTGAGCCTAAAACATATAACGAAGCGATCAAAAGTGAGAATGCTAAAGATTGGATAGAAGCAATGCAAGATGAATATAACTCGCTAATGTCGCATGGTGTCTGGGAACTTGTGGATCGACCTAACAACGGTAATGTGATAAAATCCAAATGGGTTTTCAAAGAAAAAGTAGATCCAAGTGGAAAATTTGAAAAATTCAAAGCACGATTAGTTGCAAAAGGTTTTACTCAACAATATAAAGTTGACTATGATGAAACATTTGCACCTGTTGTGAGACATAGCACTCTACGATTACTCTTTGCGATTGGTGTTGAAAATGATATGGACATTGAACATGTTGATGTCAACACAGCATTTCTCAATGGAGATTTACATGAGCAGATCTATATGGAGCAACCTACCGGTTTTCAAATTGAGGGGCAGAACAAAGTGTGCTTACTCAAAAAGAGTCTATATGGGCTCAAACAAGCCAGTAGAGCTTGGAATGAAAAAGTTCATAATGTTTTGGTCAACAATGGTTATAAACAGTTGAAGAGTGAACAATGTGTGTTCTATAAAGACAAAGTAATAATAGCTTTATATGTTGATGATTTTTTCATATTTAGCTCCAATGATCATCAAAAGAAAATGCTATATGAATTGCTCAGTTCCAAATTTAGTGTCAAATTGCTTGGACCTGTTACACAAGCGTTGGGTATGAAGGTCAAAAGGAACAGGGAGCAAGGGACATTGGAACTGACTCAATCTGAGTATGTGAAAAATATTTTGATAAAGTTTGGAATGGATGATTGTCACAAAGTCGCAACTCCCATGGAAGTGAACTTTAATCCGCCAAAAGCTGAGAAGATTGATGCGAGGTTTCCATATCAGGAATTAATCGGGAGTTTAATGTATCTCGCTGTATGCACTCGTCCTGACATTGCATTTGTGTGCAGTAAGCTCAGCCAATATAACACATGTTATAATGAAACACATTGGCTTGCAGCTAAGCGCGTGCTACGATATTTATCTGGTACAACTGATTACGGACTCAATTTTAGGCGAGGTAGTAACAAATTTGAAATTTCATCCGACGCCGATTGGGCGGGTGATAAAAACGATCGAAAATCCTATTCGGGTTTCGTGAGTAGATTTGGACTGAATGTAATAAATTGGCATAGCCACAAGCAAAACAATGTTGCTTGTTCTAGTACAGAAGCTGAATATTACGCTCTTGGTACAGCGGTAAAAGAGCGGTTATATATGAATTGAAACCTTTCAATTTATCGCGTGAGCCTATCGTTATTTATAATGACAATAAGAGCACGCTCAAAATAGTTGAAAATCAATGTTACCGCAGAACCAAACACATTGACATACAACACCATTTTATTCAAGAATGTGTTGAGCGTAAGTTGATAAAGATATATTATAAGCCATCTGCTGAATTGGAAGCTGACCTATTCACAAAAGCCTTGCCAAAGGTAAAACACAATTGTTTTGCTAAGTGTCTAGGTTTAATGTAGGTTTTCTTATTTTAATTGATTTTTTTTGTTGGATTCATGTGGTGTACTCTTGCAATAATGGTTTTAGTTTATAACTTATAAATTTATGATTGCTAGAGTAAGGGGCAGTGTTAGAAAACCTAAAGACTCTTTGGTTTATATTTTCCTTTATGTTTCTTCACTTTGATGTATTGCGTTTGAATACGTCTGTCTATTTGAATAATTTGTGTTGTCACAATGTATCAGATTATTTTCTTTGTAAAAATATATTTATTTTCCAGTTCATTTGTATAATTTCACTATCTACATATAGTATTTTATCATTTACGGCTGTCCTCTGACGAAAAGGTATTTCCACCTGCTCCATTGGTGTGTGGTTGGTTGTTCCTGATGCCAGTGGTATGTGGTAGGGCCATTGTGAGTATGTGGTAATGGCGAAGTCGACGTCACGGCTGGAAGCAAAAACCGGGCTCGAAAGTTCACCGTTACTGTAGCTGTAGTGCAGCGTAAGTTTTGCCTCCTTGTCTCGTCCGTCGCGTAGTTATAAACGCATTGTAGCTACCTACACAGCTGCAAGACATAAATTACGACGCGCGCTCCCGCGCTTCGATGTTACATGTGTCTCGTCCGATGACCGCCGCGCAATAGCGAGCTTACAGACACAGTATAAATATAAGCTAATATTTATACTGTATTACAGAGCCGCCGCGAATATTTATATGCGGCGCGCATCGACAGCTACGCGACTGCCACGAGCCGCTTCAGCCGCTGCGTCATGCCAAACGCAGCGCACCCTAGCACATTTATGAACACGTAAATAAACTGCTTTGTATATACGCCTCTAGTTATAACATGTAAAATTTGTATATAATAAGCTATGTTTTCCAATAAAATTCCAATCTCAAGAATAGATGGTGTTATTACTCTCTAAACTCCCATCGGCTAAGTGGTCTACCAGCAGATCGTGGTAACATAAGAAGTCGGCTCCAATGATAGGCTTGCTGTCGTCGGCGATGATGAACTTCCATTTGTACGGTCTTCGTAAGTTGAGGTTGAGTTCGAGTGATAATTCGCCGTAGGTATTTATCGTGGTGTTGTTGTGCCTTTCTTCCTTGGAATAACTGATACGTTTGCTCCAGTGTCGATGAGAAACTTCAGTTTTGATTTCTTGTCGGTAACGAAGAGACGGTAAGATTTACCTAGAACGTCTGACCCCGCCTCGTCTAACGTTCTTGATCTTGATAGTTTAACGAGGCTTAAACGAGGTTTAATTATGCTTAGATTAAAACAAAAAGGGAAGATACGGCATTAACGTCTCGTGAGTGAGCCGCCAAAATTAGGCCTAATGGCACAATTTCACTTCAGTCACAATTTGCGGAGCGAACAGGCTACATCGCCCTATTGCAGATATTCTACTGTGTGAAAAAGAGAAAGACGCTACTCCGGACTGGCGTCGGAATCGGTCGTACGTACTCGTCTGTTGCGAAGCGACCGAGACGTCAACGCGCTACTCGCCGACTCCCTCGCGCTGACGTTGAAACTTACCGCTTTGTCTCGCTCGCTCGATTTACACTTTATAGGTGTGCGTGTGAGAGTGTTTGCTTATGTAGTTGAGTAGGACTATATTTTGAATGACTACAAGTAGGAGCATGCCGTATCTTCCCTTTTTGTTTTAATCTAAGTTATTATGTTACTGTTGTTGCGACTTGTTGAAAGAGCACGGCGATTGGCATCTTCTTGCTTTTCTTCCAAAACGTTGGTGGTACCTAGTAGCAATAATTGCTATCAGGTGTCGGTGTATGTGGTGGTCGGTGCGTTGCGTAGTGCGAGAGCGAGACGGCGAACGTGTTGTAGAGCGGTTGCGATGCGTGCGTTGTTGTCGTTTGTACGGCGAACGGCTTCGTAGGTAGTTGTTTTGATAATGCGACGGGCGGGTGCGAAGCGATGCGACTTCGAGTGACAATATTCGTATTTCTTCAATTAAGTATTGTGTTTCAGACTTCGGTTGTGTCGGTGGAGGTTGTTGGTGGTTTGCTGACGATGACGACACGACGCTGACTTCTTGTGTCTGCTCCATCATTTTGTCGGCAAGTAGAGATAGTTCGTCGAGTGCGGCGGTCTTGCTGATGGTGTCGCTCACGACGAGTACGGATCTCACATGGGCGGGAAGGTGGTTCATCCACATGAGTCGTAGTGTTGACTCGGGGACTTTGTCACGAGCAAGGTCACGCATGCGGCGTAGGAGCTGAGATGGTCGTTGCTCTCCTAGTTCCATTTCGGATAGCAACTTTTGGAACTGGGCGTCCTTCTGACTCTTCATAAACGGATATCAGTCTTGACTTAAGCGCAGTGTAGTATTGTTCAGCTGGCGGGTTGTACAGTAGATCGCTGATCTGCTCGATGTCTTGTTTCTCGAGCTGCGCTATCACCAGTTGGGCTAGTTGTGTTTGGCCTTTCTTTAGATCGTGTGTTGCGGCTTCGAACGTGATGAACCATAGTCTAGGTCGGTCACGCCAGAATGGTGGTACACGCATAGATAAGGCGATGCTTGAGACTTCCGTAGTTGGTTTGGAGCTTGAGCTGCTTGATTCCTCGGATTTTTCGGCCATAGTGACTATCTTGATTATAGGTAGGTTGCTTCTTAATGTTCTTCTTGTTCGGGGTCACCACTTTAGCCGATGGGAGTTTAGAGAGTAATAACACCATCTATTCTTGAGATTGGAATTTTATTGGAAAACTTAGCTTATTATATACAAATTTTACATGTTATATCTAGAGGCGTGTATACAAATTTACGTGTTCATAAATGAACGCTAGGGTGCGCTGCGTTTGGCATGACGCAGCGGCTGAAGCGGCTCGTGGCAGTCGCGTAGCTGTCGATGCGCGCCGCATATAAATATTCGCGGCGGCTCTGTAAGCTCGCTATTGCGCGGCGGTCATCGGACGAGACACATGTAACATCGAAGCGCGGGAGCGCGCGTCGTAATTTATGTCTTGCAGCTGTGTAGGTAGCTACAGGATATTGCAATGTTGTTGCGTGACTAAAAAAAACGCGGGGTCACCAAATATTGCGAACTTCGGAGGAAACAAACAGCGGTGATAGTGTAGATATATGTTTAACTCTTACTTTCGATAACAAAGTTTATATAATACAAAAATAGTGACGGGAAAGAAGCTATATTTTAAGAAATGTCACGGATTAGGAAATCGATCAGAAATTGTTTATACAGCAATTACATCACGTTCTGATGATTCCCAAGGTTCCCTACGAGTGGTACGTTACCTACGTGATACTGCGTTGTGCCTTCGGCACATAGAGATTGAATTTACAATCGTTTGAGAACTTTTATTATGGGCTGACACATTCAAAAGCTCAAAATTCTAATGTGGACCTTCAATGGGAACGCACACGGAATACTATCTGTGGGAACGCACATGGTTAAAGGATAGGTACTAGGGCATGCTCCCGGGAATTCCCGGTATCGATTTTTCCCGGTATTTCCCGGGAAATTTACTTTTTACGCAGTACTGGTACTGAGAATTCGTTTCCCGGGAAATTCGGTACTATCGGTATTTTTATTATAACTTAAATTTACGCCATTATTAGCCTAGGTTTACCTTTCAAATGACCTCGAAACTGACATTCGAAATATCGACAGGGAAGTAAGGGAATCTCCCTCAAAGTTCAGAGGTACGACGAAGGATGTTTTTTCGCGGTAAATGCGCAAACTTGTGTTTTGGAGAGGTTAAAGTGGACTAGGTTATGTCGGCCCCAATTCGAGACATGACTTAACATGTTCTCGGTGTCATTATTGCATTGTGTAGAGCGTTACCCCCGTACTGTCGTCCACATAGCAATGAATGCTGTTGTTATGCAACATGTCATTGATATGCAGAAGAAACTTAGTAGGGGCTAACGAACACCCCTGCGAGACCCCAGCAATCACGGGTTTCATGTTAGAGCACGAACCGTCGACTACGACTCTGATGCTACGCCCAGAAAGAAAGCTGGCAACCCACGAACACAATTTCTCAAGAAGCCCGTATTATGGGAGTTTAGAGAGAAAAGCCCTGTGCCATACCTTGTCAAAGGCTTTCGCTACGTTAAAGCTAACTGCCAGTGCCTCCCCTTTACACTCGACTGCCTCCGCTCATCGGTGAGTAAAGTACAACAACAGTAAAGCCGAACGACCGTGACGAAAACCATACTGGCGATCGTTTAGTAGCTAGTTTTCTTCAAGGTACCCTAAAAGCTGGCGGTTTGTAATAGACTCCATTACTTTGGAGAGCAAAGAGGTGATGGCTATTGGCCTGTAGTTGGACGAATCTGCGATTGCCTTTTTTGAGAATCGGGTAGACAAGGGCTGTCTTCCAAGAGCTCGGGACAGCGCCAGTAGTGTAAGAGAGCCGGAAAAGGCGCGTTAGAACCGGCGCCAATTCAGGAGCACTCGTCCGAAGCACATTGGGAGGAACTGCATTAGGCCCACTCGACTTATGGATATCAAGGAAAAAAGAACCTCACGAACTGACCGTTGTAGGAACCGGACGTTTGGCATTGAACAAGCGCAATGCGGTATGGTTGGTGGAGAGTTTTCCCCAACGTCCAAAGTCGAGTTTGATATGAAAAGAGGGCCCAAGAGGTCGGCTTTCACCTTTGTAGTGTGGGCCAGGCAGTCATCGGTATTGTGCAATGGTGGTAGGGATAGGGACGGCTGACAAAAATTGCCCTAAGGTAGCTTTCGCGAGAGACCAGAACGCACGCGTACCCGAAGGAAGATGCACTAGCCTCTCGCCAATTCCACTTATGAATGATGACTTCGCCTTGGCAACGTCCTTAAAGGACCTGACGGCAAAGTTGTACCTATTTTTGAGCGTACTGGTGTTTGGATCCTTTGATGACACCGCATTAGCCCAGGCTTGGTAATGTTGTCGCTTTTGGCGAGACGCCATTTTGCAGCAACGTCCAAACCATGGTTGGGACCTGCCGCCAATGTTAACCACGGAGTTCGGATTGAATATTTCCATTCCCTGCAGTATCACATCAACGACAGAGTCGGCGGCGACATCCAGATCATCCAGCGAGAAGCAAACTCGCCACCATGGGTAGAACGCAAAGAAACTTCGCATCCCATCCCAGTCCGCTGACCTACAATGCCAGACTCGACGTTTTTGAAGTTTTTTTGAGAGGCATAGTGCTACGAATCGGACAGTGGTCTGATGAGCATAGTGGTGCATCAACAGAAACTTGATAGCCGTCTGGGTGCGGGGTCAGCAGAAGGTCCAATAAGGAAGGTGGATGGCCCTAAACATCTGGAACCCTCGTAGAGTCGGTTACCAATTGGGACAGACTGAAGGCCAAAGCGAGGTCATGAACGGCTCTACCCGCGTGGTCAGTTGAGCGTGAACCAAGCCATTCGACGTGGTGGGCATTGAAGTCTCTCAATACCACAATCTCGGCCGAGGGGATCCGTTGGAGAAGGGAGTTTGTCGCCGTTTGAACGGTCTTGGTTTGGACGAATTTCTATTATTTACTCACCTTAAAACACTCATGATAAAAATCCATTACTAGATAATAATCCATAGACCCTTTTAAATTTAAAACATTCAACTCGGATAATCTCTAAACAATTCCATTCGACAAAGTGTGTAATATTTTATTTTGCTCAAAGATCCACATATCAAACGTTAGTTACATCTAGGTTTAAAAAAATCTCAGTACCGAAAAGTACCGAAATTTCCCGGTTTTCCCGGTACCAGAGTTAGCGCAGTACCGGAAATTTCGTTTTCTCCACAGTCCCGGTACTGTAAACTGCAACCCCTAATAGGTACCTACTAAGTACCTATTCTGAAAATATGGGTCGGGCGCGGATTCCCTAAATCGAAATTCGTCTGATTATCTAAAATTACCAGTTTCTCACTTTGTACACATCGCAAATCGTCTTAGTCGCAAAATGTCTAAATTTTAAAATAAGTACCTATGGATCGGGTCGGGTCGGTGGATCACGCAAAACCTAATTTTCTGAATTATATTTGTTAACGCGTGAACGCAGCCATACGCGATGCGGTTGGCTGCGCTAGTGTTGGCGCGCGGCGGTTGGCAAGACTGCGCGGGCCCACCGCGCAGCGTTGCCAGACCGTCCTAAAAGGGACGGTTTTCCGTCCTATTTAATGCTTGGCCGTCCTTTAACCGTCCCCTTATCGTCGCCGTCCTTTTTTGCGATTACTTTAAATTATAGGTAGGTATCGATCTTAAAAATAATTATAATATAAATCGATGAACGCTGTGTATAGATCATACGTATTTGAACGCATCCCAACGTACCTACAGCTCTATCCATTGAGCCTACTCAAAAGCCTACTACTCGGTCGAACTAACATGACACCTGCAGGTTATACCACCCGTCCCTCTCACTCTCCGGGCATGACAGAATCGAATGAAAGAATTAGAGTAGGGCTTCAAGTGTCATGTTAACTGGACCGAGTTATGCTCTATCGGTTGTGGTGGTGGTGTGAAGAAATTCGAGCCCAGTAAAAAAATGTTCAATGCCAAGATTCGTTTTTTAAAAATCACATTATATTTTTAATATTCCAAAAGTGTATACTAACATAAACTGTTAAAGTTAACTGGATAGTTGTTATGGAGCTAACATTGGTATCTCATTTTGACGTGAAAATACTGCACTCATAGAATAATAAGTAATATTCTGAGACTGCACTTTATATTGTCAAGTCAAGTCATGTTTATGTTAAAAACTAAAACTAAACAGATAATTTTGTTTTGCATGCACTTTTTTTGGTTTTAAATTGTTTTACAAAACTACACTACTGCAAGTGAATAAGGTAGATGTTTTTTTTATGCATGAATATTTTTGGTTTTAAGCACAGACATTATATGTCTGTGGTTCTAAGTTATTCTTATGAAAAATAGTATAGTATAAGTATATAAAAAAATATGATTTACGAAATCGTCCCTTTGCCCTAAAAACCGTCCTTTTTCAGGTTAACCTCCGTCCGAAATTGACGAAGAGAACTGGCAACACTGCCACCGCGTCAGCGAAGAAATGGAACGCACACACGGCACACAGGCCGCTCTCAGTATATATAAAGTTACTCTATGGGCCGCTCTGTTGAATCATCCACCGGAGCAAGCGCTTGCGCTTAGCGCATTTTATTTATTTTATTTTAAATGTACTAATTTAGCTAGCTAGCACAATAAATTAACTTCCACAAAGTAGCTTCGTGTTTTTATGTTCCTGCGGTAACAATATTTGATTCATACTTATTTCGACTTTTTCCAGTAAAATTATGAAACCTGTTTTAAAAATCAAAGTAATTCCCCTTTACACTTGAAAAAGTCGAAATATGAATTAAATATAATTCAGAAAATTAGGTATTGGGTGATCCACGCCGACCCTACCCGATCCATAGTTATTTAAAAATTTAGATATTTTGCGACGACTTAGGGTGGATTCGACCAAACTGGAATAAGACTTACTCCGAGATTAGTCCATACAAATTCGGCGTTTAATCTAGGTATAAGGCCTTATTCCAGTTTGGTCGAATCCACCCTAAGACGATTTGCGATGTGTACCTACGAAGTGAGAAACTGGTAGGTACCTAATTTAGATAATCCGACGAATTGCGATTTAGGGTATCCGCGCCCGACCCCAAAATGTTAACGCAAACCTGCGGGCGAAATACACTTATCACAGTTCGTTTGTTACACGCAAAACCGATTTTGATGAATTTTTGGATAAAGGTAGTAGTTATGGTAAGTATAGGATACTTGTCATGAAGCCGTCGCGTAGCGGCTCATTAATGTCACGCTGAGCACATGTGCAGTCGCTATTTGGTGATAAGTGGACTACGGCAGAGGACTGCTATTGCGGTCCTCATTGCATTAGTCTCTGACAAACCCTTCGGGGATAAGTCGTGATCATTAAGTATGTCTAAATAGCTCAACAGACGACAGGTTTGCTCTCATTTTTAGGTGACATACATAAGGGTAGGTAATAATAATTAAAGTCTTTATAACACGCTATAGATTTAGCATTTTATTTCACTCCCATTATAAAATAAAAAGCTCTATTGCCGCACTTAGAGACGTTCACTCAACGTTGTGTCCATGTCTACAGCTTCCTCATTCGATATAGAGAAATTCTAAGCATACCATATTTTTGTGCATATTATGTGCAATCAAACGTTTCAGTCCTAATTTTTGTGCCACCACAACTTCGTTACTATGAGTTGTTTTATGTGTGTAAGCTGGAGACACGTGTCACCAGCTCGCACACGCCCGTTAAGACAAACCAGTGAGGTTAGGGTTTTGGACTATAGCTAGAAATTTTGTGCATAATTTGTGCACTAGGAACAAAAAAAACTAACCATCACACTCAAATACTGTTGAAACTACGATCATAAAACTGTGTGCGAGCTGGAGACACGGGTCTCCAGCTCGCACAGCTGTATCTTCGTAATTGTTCAAGCTACGGTTATGAATTATACCTCAAAATTTTGTGCAGAATTTGTGCATAAGGCACAAAAATTTTCAAAACTTTAACTCAATAGGTTTTTGAGCTACGAACCGATAGGTATGTGTAAGCTGGTGACACGTAACACGGGCTAACACATGGTGAATTATTGTAACTGTATAAGATAGCGCTTCGTTTTAAAGATAAAATAATACGTTATAATTTGTGCACACACGAGGCAAAATTTCAAATCTCTGGGCCTCCTACTTTATAAATTATAAGCCAAAAACTGTTTTCCCGCCAAAAAATTCAAAATAATGGCTCGGAAGCGGCTAAACGCGCGCCGACCGCGCTGTTGCCGTTCCGTGCGCTACACTATTGCAATCGAGTTTGAACTTGAGAGCTAGCTTAATTTAGTGTCATTTTAATTTGCGCTCTCGATCGTTTCGTTTCTACACCGAGAATTTTAGACTAGGAGACTGCTGATATAGGAAATTGGTTAATTTAAAATAAAAGCAGTCTATTTTATTTATGAATGTTCATAAAATATCGCTATGCTTTGTTTTAAGTATTTACAATAACCTCATTAATATGATAAGTAGTGATAAAATTAGTCTGCCTGTATGTTTTTATTACCACGTTTTTATTCGGTAGCTTTCTCGTTTATTTGTTTATTTATTTGTCGACAAATGCAAACGATTTTATAGTAGCTTCCCGATGAGCTAGACTTGCAACTTTGAACATAGGTCAGAACAGAATGACAATGCAATATTATGGTGTCATGAGCTGATCTGATGATTCAGCCATAAGAAGGCCACAGGATCTCTGTAAGAAAATTATGAAACCCCATTCAGGCTCATTTGATTAGTTTTGATGAGCACTCTGACGGGAGACGACTAGACGAGGTCCATGGTCTGATGATGAACCCGAAGGAAGGCCACAGGAACTCAGTATTGAAACCATGCAACCCCATCAAGTTTGGGCTCGTTTGATTCATTTTGACGAACACTCTGTTAGAAAAAAGGGTCCAGGGTCTGATGATGGAGCCAGAAGAAGGCCACAGGAACTCGGTATTGAAACCATGCAACCCCATCGAGTTTGGGCTCGTTTGAATCGTCTTGACGAGTACTCTGTTGGGAAATAGTGTTTAGGGTTTGATGATGAAGCCGGAAAAAGCCCACAGGAACTCTATAATAAAACCATGCTACCCCAACGAGTTCGGGGTCGTTTGAATCGCCTTGACGAGTACTTTATCGAGAAATAGTGTTCAGGGTCTGATGATGGAGCCGGAAAAAGAACACAGGAACTTTATAATAATACCACACAACCCCATCGAGTTTGCGCTCGTTTGATTCGTCTTGACAACTACTCCCCTAAGGAGATGAAGAATTTTTAGTTTTGGCACGTTAACTAAAAAACAGTTACTACGCTACGATAACTAAACCATCAACCATTCTGACAAGGGGTCGGTCAGCCATCAACACATAGAAGAATTGGTAACTTGCAAACTTTTTAACTTTTAAATAGAAAAAGTAAGAATTACTTACTACTGGTAAAATAAAAATTTGAAATAGCTTTATTAAAAATAATAAAAGTATATTTTTTTCGTTATCTGTGGATTGGGTTTGAATTGAAATAGGTACATATAAAATTTAGCATCTACCTACTTACTAGCATTTGAAAATAACTTTAGGTACTTACTCATAAGATAACAAAGGTACGCCTACTATTGAATCTCGGTGATCTACTGCGGATGGACAACATCTACATAAAGAAGCCATAACTGGAGGTTAGTATAGGTAAGCAGCAGAACGATTAGATAGAACACAATTAAATTATTTTTTATTATAATTCTTTTTCTATAGAATTTACAATAATGACGAAAAAGGCCGGCGCACGGGAAGATGCGCGTAATAAAATGCCCGCTTGCAAAGTGTTAAACTATAGCTACATAAATTTAATATCGGTGATAACAGTATCGACCATATCTACGGACTATTAAAAAATTCATGCAATATCGTGTTTTTTTCCACTATATAGTTTCAGAACTCATCGAATGTTTATAATAATTTTATTTTATTAAACTTTTACAAGCACATTTGTTTGTTAAAAACTACAGATTAATGATAATTCAATAAATATCAGGGATACGGTACAATATTCTTGAATTCGATCACGTACAATATAGTGATCTCAACGCACACCGCATTCCTGACGCGATATAGTGTTTTCCAAAATAGGTATAGTTTCAGAACGCATCGATATCGGATTTGACGATATTGATGCAATAAATACATTTCAGTAACCTTAAACGATTTGTATCGCCTACTCCTAATTTTATCGAAAAAAATGGAAGAGGTGATTGCGCTTTATTACATTTCGGCAAATAATTACTATTTATTGCATCTTTATTATTATTATTAATTATGAATTCGTAATATTGTATTACTTTTAATACTTTATCGTTACTCCAATCCATAATTATAGAAACAGAATAATATCGATAGTCGTATTTGCAACACGTTCATACCTCTAGTTGTCTAGCAGTCAACTAAAGTGTGCGAAGGAAATGTGGCCGCACGAACTTTATCGCTACAAAATCCTTGATGTGCGGCAATTTACCAACAGCGCGGCGCGTCAACGCCATGATACAACGCGCTAACGCGAAGTGTTTGGCCAGACGTGTCGCGAAAACGCAAATCTTCGCGCTAGCGCGATAATGTGGCCCTAGCATTACATTGGGATGCCCCAGCAGACTAATCGCAAAGTCATTCGATCACCAATATCACCATAGAGTACATTTATTTTTATTTATTTATTTACATTTAACCATGGGAAGTAATACAATCTAATATTAAAATAAATTACTTTCAATGGTTAAAATTTATTCTGTGGCGGTCGATAGCGATTAGTTTGCTGGAAAGCATCCGTTCTTTATCGAATTAGGCTCAAGTATTCAACCATTTTGTCGTTCTGCACTCCTCCATAATGTTTATCATTATGCCAAATCTAATTATTTAATTGTCTCAACAACAAAAAATAACTAAGACATTCGTGTGTGAGATATCTAAAATAAAAAGTAGGGTAGGTTATTAGGTACCTGCCTATAGTAAAACTAAATTAGTCGCGTCGCGCATCGCTTTAACAGACGGCTCCTAGTCTAAAAGTGGCAATAGTGTAGCGCACGGAACGGCAACGGCGCGCTTAGCCGCTTCCGAGCCATTATTTTGAATTTTTTGGCGGGAAAACAGTTTTTGGCTTATAATTTATAAAGTAAGAGGCCCAGAGATTTAGAATTTTGCCTCGTGTGTGCACAAATTATAACGTATTATTTTATCTTTAAAACGAAGCGCTATCTTATACAGTTACAATAATTCACCATGTGTTAGCCCGTGTTACGTGTCACCAGCTTACACATACTTATCGGTTCGTAGCTCAAAAACCTTTTGAGTTAAAGTTTTGAAAATTTTTGTGCCTTATGCACAAATTCTGCACAAAATTTTGAGGTATAATTCATAACCGTAGCTTGAACAATTACGAAGATACAGCTGTGCGAGCTGGAGACCCGTGTCTCCAGCTCGGACACTGTTTTATGATCGTAGTTTCAACAGTATTTGAGTGTGATGGTTAGTTTTTTTTGTTCCTAGTGCACAAATTATGCACAAAATTTCTAGCTATAGTCCAAAACCCTAACCTCACTGGTTTGTCTTAACGGGCGTGTGCGAGCTGGTGACACGTGTCTCTACACATACATCTACAGCTTACACACATAAAACAACTCATAGTAACGAAGTTGTGGTGGCACAAAAATTAGGACTGAAACGTTTGATTGCACATAATATGCACAAAAATATGGCATGCTTAGAATTTCTCTATGTCGAATGAGGAAGCTGTAGACATGGACACCTCAACGTTAATGAGTAGATACGAAAATTACAAAATAGTGCTTTTAACCATATAAACAATGTTTCATGTAGTTACAAAATAAAATAGTCATACTATTTTATAATGAAACTAGGTATCATGAATATTATACAGGTCACTAGGTGCGGCAGGGTAACTTAGAAAAATAATAAGTAAGTAGGTAACAATTATTTTCAATCAAATTAAATGGACGAAATTCTATAAGATCACTGACCGCAACCGCTGTACCGCGCCTTAGGTATGCGCGGGGAGGTGGGGAGTGGGAAGTAAAGAGCATAAACTCATACGAGATTCGTAGTGTCAGACAGATTTTACGATATCGAAGCACAGTTTATTAAATTTTTGTATTCACGAGTATAATTACATCCAATCCGTTTTCGTCCAATATGATTTTTAGATAAGTACAATTAAAGAACCAATATAAATGAAATAAATCTTTAATTCTTGGAAATATGTAATATAAACTTTTTTTGTTTGCTTTTCTTTTCTTAAAATATTCGGCCACTTTAAAAGTGACAGTCTTGATATCTCGAGATAATGCACGACCCATTTTTAGATATTTTATCTCATGTGCGTCTGACACACTAGTGGCCGCCGTGAGCGATGACGGCAGAATGACACAATGGAGCAACTGTTTCGCCCCCCCGCCTCGCCGCTCGCATACCCAAGGCGCGGTACAGCGGTAGCGGTCAGACTATACCAATATAATTATTATACATAGACTAAAATAAAACGCAGTAAACATATTATCGGAAAGTCATTTTTTATGTAAAACTAAAACAATATGTAAGTATAGTTCGCTAAAGTTTAGGCAAAAAGTTGTTTTTTTCTAAAATTATTTAGGAATAATGACAAAATACTGACTAAATATAATGCAATAGATATTGTAATACAATACAACCTGTTAAATAGGGTAGGTATCATTAAATCAAGTGCAGATATTTTGAGATATAAGCTCTATACATATACCTAAATAGGGTTACCATTTAGGAATATGAAAACTCCTGACAAAAAGCCTGACATTTCGATAAAAGTCCGGACTTTTTAGTCACAAAATGGAAACATTACTCACTTTTTATATAATTAAGTAAATAAAAAGGTAATAAAGATTAAAGACTTCTTTAATGTACTTAATTATGTAGTTTAAACAGTTATTCATATTAAAATCTGGACAATTTAAAGAGCCGGACTAAGTCCGGACTAGTATAAATGTCCGGAAATGTCCGGACTAATCCGCACGGATGGTATATATAAACCTAACCCTATATATAAACCACATAAGTAATTACAAACATAACTATTGCTAGAAACTGCAAGAAACTTCAAGGGCTGGTCAGGTCAAGTGTTATAAACATGACAAAAATGACAAAAAAGAAAAAAAAGAAAACAGACTAACGTAGGTACTTATCGCCCATCTGACGCGGTAGGGTCAACAGACGGGTGGGTCAACGCCCGGCCACTGCCCGCGCGTTGTAAATAATCGTTATTTAATAGTTAATTCTTTCATTTTATTTTTCTTACGTTATTGCTTTAAAATGAATTAGATACTCAAAGACTATCAAATTAAAATTCATAAAATTAATATTTAATGAAAAATAAAGAAAGCGCTTTTTTTGTCATTTTTGTCATGTCTAAAACACTTCTTGACCTGACCAGCCCTTGAAGTTTCTTGCGGTTTCTAGCAGTCGCCTTATATAGGTACTTACATACGCAACTTTTTCGAATACTTATAGGTTTATTTTTTTAATACTGTAATGTAAGTACATCGTACCGTACGTACAACTCGAAAATTCACTTATTAAACACGCGAAATAGCTAATCCGTGCAAATTTATGTAAAACACACGCTATCATTGGGAATGTTACACTCACATCACAACAAATCTCTAGCCGTAGTAAAGCTTCATTTACACATTACAGTAAATTTTAGGCTCATTTTATTTTTGTGCTCTTTTTACTTACTCAAAATATCTGAAGATATACTTGATTCAATACCACCTTCAATATTTTTTTTACGTTACAAATACATTTTTAAAACTTGTACAATGATTATTCGTTCTGCAAATTAATGGAAGATAATACTTATAATCATGACAATGATGATTAATCGGTAATAAAGAAAAGTGAGATATTTATTGCCCAATGTTTCCCAAGAAACTTATAAAATAAAGATTAAGATAAGTTTGGCTTGTACAAAGAAATGCAATTTTGAAACTCATGCAACGTTTTCTTATCAAAATAAGACTGGCAATAATAAATGACCTAGACTAAACTTTTGTATGCATATAGGTAGGTACGTCTCCACTTGAAACATTGTGTTTGTTATCAAGGCAGTAAAACTAACATTCAGAAATGTTACGGGCTTGTAAAAAAACATCTAAAACATTGTAGTTACATCTCAGGGAGTTTGAAAGATAATAAAGCTAAGTGTCCAATAAAAAATATCAAGCAAAATACCTATTTTGCAAGTGTTGTACCTACGTAAGCAGTCAAAATGGGTGTAGGTACCAAGATGACTGTTTAACATTGAGTTACAAATTACAATGTACCTACCTACTACGAAGTGCATTGAAACGGATCGGAGTGGTTACCTTGTTTTTTTGTGAATTATATCAATTAGATAACCCGATAAAAATTTATGGGAGACAATACACTACGTACCTACTTACTACTTACTTCCATTGCATGTCAACCTTCAGTAGGTCAATGTTAATCATGCCAACCACTGGAGTGAGTTACAAGATGATAAGTAAGTACATACATTTTTTAAAACTAAAATTCATTTTACTATATAATTTATCCAGGTTTCGAAACAATGTCTGGCTATATCCATGGTATTGCCATTGCAAAATCAAATATAAAAAACTCCCTTCGATCTATGGTAACAATACTTACATTACAACTCAATAGCGCTGAACGATGAAGGTCGAAGTTGATTTAACCTCGTTTGCATTCAGAACCCATCAACGTTGCCGATGCCGACACGCGTCGTCACGTGTATTTAAACCGTCACAAATCATATTAATAACGCAAAGCGATTGTTTCGTCTAAAACTAAAACACACGTAGATTGGTGATTCGGTAACTATTAGCATAGACAAATATAATGCCACTATTAGACAAGGTGGTTTTCTTTTTAAATTTATTTAACTTTACTACTCAATGGTGGTCACCGATGAAGGTCGCATTCAATTTCGCCCCGTTTGTATTCAGCCCCCCCAGACAAGTCGCAAACGCTCACCTCCTGTCTGTCTGTAATTCGTCGTACAATGCGCGCGATCTTCCGTATTTTCACAAAACACAGCAATGTAGGACGCTCTCAGACAAGGTGGCTGGTAAGAGCTGAATGAGAGTAGCCGCGTATCGTGGCGTACTCTTGGAGAGGCCTATGTCCAGCAGTGGACAAACAAATATAGGCTGATGATGATAGCAGTGTACGTCGAATTACGAATAGACAGGCGGTGGGCATTTGCCACTGGTCTAGGCGCTCAGAACCCGTCGACGCTGCCGACGCGCCGCCGGTCGGTGTAGGAGTGCAGGTAGCCGTCGCCCTCGCGCGATGCCGCCACCACCGCCGCGAAGCCCGCCGTCTGCCCCAGCTCGGTCGTCGCGTGGCCTCGGGCACGTAAGGAATTTATGATGGTCTGAAAATTAACAATATTAACCTTATCATCATGAATGAACACCTCGGTGGCAGTGGCTAAGCGCTCGTCCCGATAAGCAGAGGTCCAAGGTTCAATTACTTGGTCTGGCAGTTGTTGTTTGTTTCGGATTCTTTAATGCATAGCATGGGTTTGTGATCACCAACAGTTCCGAACATCTCTTTTATCTTAAGGAGGTAGGTAACTCCACTAACCAGTGGCTTCGGCGACTATCAACCACATACTCTAGAACCTTCCATCTATTATCACTGTAATCGGATGTAATTTGTCGCTGCGACAAGTAGGTAAGTACCTACCTACTTATGATTGGATAATGGATTTTTTCCGGAACTCGCCTACACTCATCACTTATATAATACAGATGCGATGTTAAATTGTGCAAAGTAATAGCAGTGATCATGAAACAATGAAAATTAAAAGATGAAAACTAATTTAAGTTAATGTTGACCTTACCGTAGTAAATATCGAGAATCTCATATATTTTTTTTAATTCACTATAAGTACCTATTGCTTGTTTAGTTTTGGCTATAATAATTATTCAGTACTTTTGAAAGTCGCTAAGCCATCTTTCGGGAGACCCTTGTAAGTAAGTAGGTACCTACTGAGAAGAGCCTGCAAGAAACTCAGCAAGCGCATTTATTTTCTCCCTTCTTCTACAGCGTCAAACAAATATGGAAAAAACATTTATCTAGCAAAACATTAGGCACCTACTATGAAAACGAGGTCAACCTTACTGACTCAATTATTTAAGATGCTCTATGCATTATGTACTTACAGTGCTTGGTGGTATATGTATAGCCAATATTAACCGCCTCTGTGGTCTAGTGGCTAAGCTACCGGTTTCAAACCCAGAGGTCCCGGGTTCGATTCCCAGCGGGAGGTACATCTTTGTGTGCTCGGTTTGGTTTGTGGTACGGCTGTTAAGTCCGCCTGGCTAGCTACCACCATTATCTAAGACTGTCGCCATAACAACGATGTTTATAGCATTGTTGTGTTCCGGCAGTTTGAGATAAGATAGCCAGATCCTCAGTGGTTGAGGATTCCGGGTGAAGCGCGCTTCCACCTTCGGCCTTATCGTCACTTACCATCAGGTGAGATGAAGGCCAAGCGCTTACCCGTTGCCAAGAAAAAATTAAATAAAAATAGCTTAGTAACGAACTATTGTCGCTAAATAGTATTGTAATGTAACTGACCAGCTGCACACATACGTTTATATCCTACTTACTAAGCCATTAATGGTATGTATGATGCTCACGTAATCGAATTTATTTGGAAATAAAAGAGAAAACGTTACGTGAAGTTTGTAACGAACAAGCGACAGCAATGGGCGATTTTCCGAGATAAAAAAAAGAAATTGGTTCGTAATGACTTCATAGATGGCGCTTAGCATAGATTAGCATGGCGCTTAGTAAAAGACGAGTCCATGGAGATAAAGTGTATAGCTGCGTAGTATTTATTCCATTCCAAAATAGAAAATAGATCCTGATGTCCTGAATGAAAATAGGTATTTTTTTTTGTTGACAAGCAAAAGTGTAGAACTTATTACAGCCTTAGGAACGACTCGGCTTTCATAAAACGCCATCTATAGAGTGTTTTTGAACTAATTTTTATTTTTAATTTGGGCTGTCAGAAAATCACCCATTATTGCAGACTACCAAACGAAGACCAACTTCCTTTTGCGGGTTACCAGCTTCAAAGCATTTGTGATGCGAGTCCATCCCATCAGCAAAGTTGGACGCCTTCATGAAGGAGGACTTCTGGCCGAAGGGAGTGGTTTACAGACGATTTCGTGGAAAAAAAACTATAAGTGCCACCGATAATAAACAGAGAATGTCCTAATATTAATTTACTAACACAGTTTAAGTTCTTTTACTAACAAAATTTTATTATTGTATGTATGTTAAGTCTGTAAAGGTAGGTAATCTATGTGCCTTCGTTGCCTGATTGATAATAAACGAATAAATAAAAAAAATACGATCACACAAAATTGCACAAACGTTATCGCACTCTTATATAAAAGCCAGAAAGGATTATCTTAAAACTTTTTAAGTAGGTACTTAAATATAAAAATTAAACTAGAAGAACGACTAGCAGAATAGTCAATAACGCAAAAGCTCATTATCAATAATTTATTTTTTTACTCTTCATTAGTGAACTTATTATATGCTTTTTATGGAGAGTGCTACTCGCAGAACATAATTGAGTCTAGCTAGCAATAGCTTCACTAGCTACAATTTTTAACCTTCACTAACGTCTGTGTAGATGGAGTCCCTAGCTTCACTATAGTGCTTCACTTGCTACACTTTTTAACCTCCACTAACATCTGTGTAGATGGAGCCACTAGCTTCACTATAGTGCTTCACTAGCTACACTTTGTAAGCTCCATTAACGTTTTGCGTTTTAATTCGTATTTGTAGCAACCGCAAAAGCTTTTGTAACTCACCGGGTTAAACGACGCCTCATACTCCACCTCCATCGGTATCAGCTGGTGGTGCATGCGCGGCCGCTGCATGGCATGGTACAGATTGCCATTCTCCAAGATCACGTTCCTTACAACCTGCAAATAGTAAATATTATGTAAAGGTGAAGTTTGGAGGAGAAGGAGGTATCCTGCGAAATTACTCATGCGATGCCAGTCGTTGTAAACTAACTACTTTTACGTTGTAACTAACTAGGAATAAAGACATATTCTTCAAAAGTCCCTCGTCATAAAGGGATACGTACGTATATCCACATTTTCGGCTGTCTATATAATTTATCGATACAATTCTTGAAAAGTTTGATCAATTTACAAAAATCAATCCAAGCCAACAAGACAGTGAGGTACACTTTCAAAACTGAAATATCTCGAGCTCCTGCGTGATTTGGAAGGCACGTTATGCCGTTAGTTCCAAGGTTTCGTCGAAAGATGGCAGTCGTTAAAACCCACTAACCTGCATTTTGCCAGCGTGGTATATAGCCCATTCGTTTAATTGATCATGATTATAAAGCGACGATCTGTTGTAGATCGCGATTAGCCACTGGATGTAGGTCATACAGAACGTGGTAGCCTGATGGTAGCGATCCTTAGGGAAGACTTTTGTCCAGCAGTGGACGTCCTTCCGCTGATGACGTTCATGCGGGCCCAGCTGTGGTTGATGAAGAAAGCTGCAACAATCGACTCCCCAGTGAGACATGAGTGGTGGTTTTGGTGCCTCCGGCGGCGCCGACCACTAGCGCTACGGCACTGTTCTTGAGCAGGATGCTCGGCGTCATGGAGCTCTGGTGAAGGTCGCGAGTAGCCGCTGGATGCGAGAAGCACAAGACCGGACGTGGTGAAGATCCTTGGAGAAGACCTTTGTCCTGACATCCTTCGATTGATGAACGATCATGTGGACCCAGCTGTAAATAATGACGAAAGCAGTAACAATCGACTCACCAGTGAAACTTGTGTGGTGATTTTGGTGCCTCCCGCGGCGCCTACCACCAGCGCCACAGCGTTGTTCTTGAGCACGATGCTCGGCGTCATGGAGCTCAGCGGCTGGAGACCTGGGGCCAGCATGTTGGCCGGCGACGGCGGCAGTCCGTAGGCCGACTCGCGATTTGGAATGGCGAAGTCGTCCATCTCGTTGTTCAACATGAAGCCGAGAGAGCGCGAGCGCCTTTGGGAACCCCATCTGTCAACCAATTGTCAAAAATATTTTTCGTGTTGTACATCCTCTACGGCTCTTGAGTGCGGCAGACAGTGTGAGCAGGCCTCCAACAATGTGGTCCGACGTCCTAGCGAAGGTCGCGGGTGGCCGCTGGATGCGAACAGCACAAGACTGGTCGTGGTGGAGATCCTAGGGGGAGGCCTTTGTCTAGTAGTGGACGTCCTCTGGCTAACGATGATGATGATGATGTGAAACCTATCTACACCTTATGCTGTTGTCCATTTGGAAAGACCATTAGCTCAATAGCGGGAAGTTTATGGGCTGATTATGAGGATTTGCAGTTTTAAGGGTAAACCGGATTATCGACCGGTATTATCGGTTTATATGAAAATATCGCCACTGCAAACGCACATGTAGTTGATGGTGCTGGTGGCGGAGACCGCGCTGCCGTCGGGCGCGACGACCACCACGTGCGCGGTGCCGTGGTCATCGGCGCCTTCGAATGACGCGCCGTAGTGGTGCCAGTCCTGGTACGTGATGCGGTCGTCGATCAGGTTGCGGAAGCCGCGCGCGTACACCGGGGTGGAGAGGTTGCGCTCCAGCTGCAATTGGACGGTGGAGTTATTGGTGATTATATAGGTAGGGTGCAGCAAATGATTGTATAGGACAGTAGGATTTTGTGGTTCATTCACCTCTCGCTCTGAAGAAGTGCATGCTGCAAGACAAATTTATATAGCTGTGCAGTTCCTTTTTTACATTCTACTCCACAGCTAAAATAAAAGTCCAATTTGTGTTTATAAATTAAGTTTTATTAAATAAAAATATTTTGACACAGTCAAAAAAATTATCTTTGAAATTTAGGTAGCTGTATGTGGCGGTGTTAAGCTGTATAATGGCAGCTCATTATTAAAAGGATACTATCAACCCATCTTTCCCTTGTCAGAAAAGGCGACTAACGCACTGAAATCTAATAGTCTATAGGGGCGCGGGGTGACCTGAATGTTCACTTTGACTTTGTGATTTTGACTTTGACTTTTTCGTAGTTACCTCCACAATGCGATCGCCCATCTTAGAACGTGAAGGGTCGCCGAGGCCGGTTCGCTTTCCGTACGCGAACTTAAAGGTCTCGATGACGCGGTGCCAGTAGAGGTTGGAGCCAGTCGGCACGTCGCTGCCGTCGCCCACCCATCCGCGCAGCAGGTTCAGGATAAACGCCAGCACCGAGCCGGAGCCGGGCAGCGGTACCGAGTACAGCGTGTGCTCGTCGGTCAGCGGCACCGCGATGGGGTCGCTCCATTCTACCCTGGATGTGACAAGAGTTTCAGTAACACCATCTTGCTTCTTGGATTGTTGTTGGCTACCATCCATAACCTTTTGCAGCGTAATTTAATTATAGGGGCAGCGAGAAACTTAAGTTCGTCAAAGCTGTAGCAACACAAGGATTGATTTCAAGCGGGAAATGGCATGATGATGGAAGATGGATCGGCTCTGTCCCCTACTAGATTCTCCGAGGGGTTATGGTTGACTACACGAACGAGCTTTGAGCCTCAAATTCTTACCAGAATTACGGAATAATTTACCCTTTTCAACATGGCGCACCGGCAATCTGGTGAAGGTGAAGACCCGGTGGATGCGAGCAGCACAAGACAGGTCGTGGTGAAGATTTTTGCTAGCCTTTGTCCAACAGTTGACGTCCTTCACCAATGATGATGTTGATAATGATGATTTACCTGAAGTAGCGGAGGTCTTATTCTGTAACGATACCACTGAAGCCTTGAATGTCGTGCCGCGCATGAGTCGCTTCGTCTATGTAGGTGCAAGCAGCATAAGATCGGTTGCGGTGGAGATCCTTGGGGGAGGCCTTTGTCCAACAGTAGACGTCCTTCGCCTAGTGATGATGTTGATAATGGTAATTTTATTGAAGTTCCTAATGATGTTGACGAAGATGATGATTTACCTGAAGATCCTGAGGTCGTCCTCCGTAATGATACCACCGAAGCCTTGAATGTCGCTCACGAGCCGCGCCGTAAGCAAGCCGTTGTGTATCGCCTCGTCTATGTAGGTGCGAAGAGCACAAGATCGGTTGCGGTGGAGATCTTTGGGGAAGGCCTTTCTCCAACAGTTGACGTCCTTCGCCTAGTGATGATGTTGAAAATGGTAATTTACCTGAAGTTCTTAATGATGTTGACGAAGATGGTGATTTACCTGAAGTTCCTGAGGTCTTCCTCCGTAACGATACCACCGAAGCCTTGAATGTCGCTCACGAGCCGCGCCGTAAGCGAGCCGTTGTGTATCGCCTCCGGGCCCTCCTCTGCGATGATATCCAGCGTTTCCGCCAGCCGCGTGTTGGTGATAAGTTCGCCCTCGTGCCATACCTCGCCCGTCGCCGGGTTCAGGTACACCTCGCTATGAATCAGATGTGCGTATTTGATTTCATTATATAAGTATAACGTAATACTTACATAATAATGTAATAAAATCAAATAATACATATTAATTTGGTTTTATTTCTCCTTTCGATATTGATCCTATTCACAAAGTTCAAAATGTATAAATTCACAATTCGCCGCCCCCAACGAATAAAATGGCAATCGCAAAAATGCAATTGTCGAGGAAAAATGAAAAACATATTTTTACAGATTAAAAATCGACTATATGTTTGGTATACAAGTGTGATATCACAAATGAAGGCTAATTTTTGTACCTTTTATATCGTGTTAGTAGGTGATATTTAATATATTCTTTAAAGAAGATATTTCAGAAAATAAATAATACTACAAAAGCTTTATCGTTAATAATTACTAATATGCACTTACCATTTTATTCCCGTTATTTCTGCGAAATGGTGTGTATTGTTATATTACATAACAATGATATTCGTCACAAAATTGTGTCTCAAATAGTGAAAACAAGAATGGTTCGCCATTATGTTCTGTTAACTTGTTGTATGGTATTGAATCATTTAGTTTTATTCGGAATTTTAAAATAAAACTAAGATTATCGTAATCATTTCTTGGTTTAATAAGTAATACAATTAAATCTTATTTTATTAAAACAACTATTATAACATACTTTAGAAATCTTAATATTTATTATTCTTCTGGATCTTCTTCATTTGTATTGCTATCAGGGGTATCAACTGAGGTCAGGGAATCGTATAAACCGTGGTAGTAAGTGGGGATTGCTCCTGATTTGCATAGACGTATTGTCACCGTGCAGAGCCTTACTCAATGGTAGTGATTTATTTATTTATTTCATCTTAATTGCACATAAAAATCTGCAAAAAGCGGACTTAACGCCACAAGGCATTCTCTACCAGTCAACCAGTAAGGGTGTAGGAGACTTAGGTAAGGCAATAAATCAAAAAAGTTACATTAATGAATAACGAACAACTACTTACAACCAACTTCATAAATAGAAAGAAGAAGACAAAGAAGAAAAAATAGAAAAAAAAAAATGTAAAATACGCAGACCTACAAAATACTATATACTTACATAACAAAAATTCAATATATAAAATAAATAAATAAATATTTTACATTGATGTTTATATACATAATTATATAAATACAACACATCAGATAGTGTGACATCTAGTTAAGAGTCTAAATAGTGCTCACTCACAAGTCTTTTGAATACCATTTTACTCTGAGCACGACGGATATTAAATGGAAGAGCATTCCAAAGGCGGATAGCACATAGAGTAAAGGAACTGGAGACAAGCCAGAATGACGTGCGGGGGTTTGAAGAGTGAGGTTGTTACTGGAGCGAAGGTCACGGTGATTTTCAGGTATCCTGGGGATCGTGGATCCTTAAGGATGTTGAAAAGCATACAGACAACTCTAAGATTCCTACGCTCACGGATAGGCAGCCGTTTGAGTTGTCTTCTGTACTGAGAAATATGGTCGAACTTACGCAAACAGAAGATAAAACGGATACAGCTGTTTAGCAAACGATCCAACTTATTTAGAAGAAGTTGATTAATGTCAGAGAAACAGACATCGGCGTAGGAATATGAAACACGAGAGCCTGTACTAGTGCGATTTTAGTGCTGGATGGGAGAAAAAAAATCAGTCTAAGTTCACCAGTTTACGAGAGATCTCGTTCACTTGATCTTCCCAACTGAGAGAGCAGTCAATAACGAGACCTAGGAATTAGAATAAAACAGACGTCGGCGTAGGAATAGGAAACACGAGAGCCTGTACTGGCGCAATTTTAGTGCTGGATGGGAGAAAAAAATTCAGTCTATACAAGGACTGTAGCACCGAGTTGACTGACCACTTTACGAGAGATCTCGTTCACTTGATCTTCCCAACTGAGAGAGCAGTCAATAACGAGACCTAGGTAGACCCATTGAACACTAAACTAAGCACCGAGATTAGCTTAGTATTCAATGCCCGGCTTAAAATATTTTAATGGATATATTAGGGTTTAGCAGTTGTCACCATCCGATTTCAGCGATTCCTAGCGGTTTTAAAAGCATCCCAGTTAGAAACGGTTCGGCATCTTTTGAACGTACGAAAGTATTTTGTTGCGCCTGGTATTTTGTAATGGCCGTGCGTACACCAGTTGTAATTCAAGGCGCAGGAGGCCGACGCAGCTTGACGAGCTTTTTTGGTACATGCTAATAAAACAGATTCAAGACTAAACTGTTGAAGTACGCAACAATGTTGTCGACAGAATCAGCCTCAATAACAGGTGTCCAGTCCAAAGTGTACGTGTCACTATTAAGATTTTCCACATCCAGTCTAGCGAAATTACGCCATTTTTACGATAAGGGATTTGGGTTTAGGAGGCTTAGCCTTATAAGCTACAAAAATGAGGTGGAGAAGCCATGAGCAGGTAATTGGCCATGTTGGACGACATGGGAAGATGAAGAAATTAAAATGTGATCGATCCAGAAGTCGTTAGATTATGATGAGTTGGATCGAGTGGAAGAATTTGGAAGTTGGCTGACTCATCTATGGATCGATACTTGCGCGACTGTACAGAAAACTTTAAAAGGTCGGTGTTGAAATCACCCATAATGTGGTGGGAATAGTTGGTAGCGAATAAGTTAAGAAGGGAATCGAAGTCAGGCTGAAATTCAACGGAAGGAGGGCAATAAAAATCTTCCAGGACAACCTTCATACCTTTTACATCAATCTCAAGGAAGAGAAATTCCATTCAGCCGTGGCGGGAGGCAGAGGAGGCTAAAAGCTTGTGGGAAAAGCTGTGAGATAAGTAGATAGCCACCCCGCTAGCACTCTGCCAATGCGATCATTGCAGATGAGATTGAAGCCTGGGAGATTATAAGATAAGGAGTTCAGACTCAAGAGTGCTCGGTTGTTCTGTGGCACTGGATGGTAACCAAACAATGCCACGTGCCGGGAGTCACCTGTTACGATGTATAATGCTATTACGCTCGTGCTGAGTGCGAACTCAGGTCTAGGCGTGTGAGGGAAAAGAATGGCAGTGCTCCCGCATCTTACAAGCTTTGAACTAATAAGCGATTACTCTTTTCTGTATTCCGTGGATTAGTCAGTAACGCTGTGGTCTGTGGTAACTCTGCACCATATCTTCCGCGAATAAAATGGTAATGCGCTATTACAATTATTTTGCCGATATGTATTTTCGCGAACATTATTATAATGGCTCTAGACATAAAAGTTACTAGGTGAACTTTATACTAACCGACTGCTTTAATTTTATTCGTGTAAAAATAGATATGGGTATAAATTATGAATCCTATTGTAATATTTTATAACTTTTTTAATTTTAGAAAATAAAATCTACAAAAAATATATGTCGTGTATTAACACTCATAGATTTTAAAAATACAATAAAAGGAAAAAGAGTATTACAGCCATTGTCATTTTATTCGCCGGGGACGGCGAATTTGTGGTAGGTTGATCTGCAGGTGTGTGTACAATTACATAATAATATAATAAAATCAAACAATACATATTAATTGATTTTATTTTTAAAGTTACAGTCCATCCACATTGTGTTTGTATACACGCCAACCAGGTCAACCTATTCAAAATTGTCAAATTTCGTGTACACACGCCTGCAGATCAACCTACCACAAAATGTGAATTTATACATTTTGAACTTTGTCAATAGGATTGATCCTATCCTCCTCCTCCTCCTTCTATCCAATATTGATATCGATAGGAAAAATTTTACAGTTTTGAATAGGTTGACCTGGTTGGCGTGTATACAAACACAGAATGTGGATGGACTATAACTTTAAAAATACTTAGTTTCGAAAAAGTGTGCGAGGTGAATGGATCGAGATGAAGAATTTATAACAAAGTAAAACATACTCATTAAAATCTTTTGAATAGGTTGACCTGCCCCCTTACTCTTGAATCTATCTCAATGTCGATATCAAACCCGTCAAATAACAATACAATAATAAGTGCGTACTCTTGACGCGCTTAATACAATCAAAATCATCTTCATAACGGAAAGATAAGGATAAAGTTTGCTGCCAATAATGTTATCTATAGTGAGAACCTTTTGTGTTTATGACGTATCGATAAATGTAATGCATAATAAAAATTCACGTTAATTGTTAAAATTATAGCTGTATCTAATTAATGAAGTCATAACTCATTTTATATCAATAAATCCATAAATGTTATGTGGAATTTACAAAATAATATTGCATTATTTAAAGCAACCCTCGCCTTGAAATGCTGTGGCGTTGTCTCTGATTTGACAACATCACTTTCTGTCATAAAAGACAATTAATTTTCTGCGATATAAGACCTAATAAAGGAGACCCGGCGTTTTACGCTTAAGTTGAATACTTTTTTATTTTTTTAAATCTGTTATTCATTAACTATCTGGCAATATTTGTCAACAAATGATAGTTGTTGACAAATGACAGCCGATAGCTGTCAAATCAAACATGACGTGAGGGCATTGTTGACATTTACCTTTTTTAAAATCAATAGAATTATGGTTTATGCAGCCACGTTAGACATTTTTAAAGTAACATGTCTGTTTTTTAAAAAGACTTAGTATTTCCAAATTGAAAAATATGAATAATTAAATAACTCTTCTCCGCGATTCGATAAAAATAAGACAAAACTTGGTTTAGGTAGCAAATAATATACAAAGCAATAGCAAACAATAAATTAGCTTTACTTTATGACCAAATTCTATTGTATACAAATTGAGCATTTTTTCTATGGAAAGTGCCGGTTCTCCTTTGTTTGTTGTGAAAGTAAAGATTGCAATTCATCTTGTTTAAAGTTCTATTACACTTGCTTTATTTGACCGACGACCTTAGTTTTACTAGTATGGATATTCCTCCAAAAGTCAATTCAAGTGACAGTGAACTTTTGAAACTTTCGTAACGTCTTGAAAAATATTTGGGATTATCGAATCAAATTATGTTAAAATACATTGTTCACCTTTATTTTTAGTATTGGGCTCAAAAAAAGACCACTAAAAGCTCAGTATTCGGTTTTGATGAATGAGGCAAACGGGGCAAACGGGTAGAGGCAGTAAGGAAAGTGGTTGGACCGTCTCTCAGATGCAGTATAGAGCATCCAGTACAAGATATTTTTGAGGCACGGACGTGAGGTTGCCAATGCTCTCCAACAAGCAGCAAATAAATAAATAATGAAACTAATGAAGACAATGGTGTATTTTTTTGTTATCTGAATTAAATAATTGTAAGCAAGCACTATACAATATTGTGTGTTAGGCAATAAATTTTCCTGAATAGTACCCACCTATTATTGTTTTAATAAAAGAAAATTTGTTTAGAAAAGATACTGAGAGATAAAGAAACTGAATATAACCTTACTTAATTTACCAAAGAAAGTTTATTTAAAGTTAACATATTATAAATAAATAATAAGAAGCTTATGTATTTGGATACTTTATTTGGATCATAATGAAGCACCCTGTGCCCCAATAAGCAACGTTAACGTTTCTGCTTAATTTTAGTTCGGTTCTTAGAGCGTTTCTTAAAATAAGAAAATAAAGAGCCAAACGCGCCATCATAGTACTTAAAAATAAGTATATAACTACATACATAATTACGACTATTATCTCCGAAAGGTTAGTCAGAGACTAGGCAATGAGGACGGCAAAAGCAGTCCTCTACCATAGTCCACTGTTCACCAAATAGCGACTGCACATGTGCTCAGCGTGATAGATGGTGAACCTATTGCCGCTCTATGCCGTTTGATGTATGTGCAGCCTTTATAAATAAATCATTTATTCAAGTAACAAGACTTATCACATTTCACACGTTAACAATCTTTAGTCCGTTAGTCGCCTTTTACGACACCCAAGGGAAGAGAGGGGGTGGTAGACTACCACCCCGTCTCTAGCGTAGCGACGCCACACGGCTGCTTAAAAATAAGTATTTACCGAGAAATACGTAAAGTAAGTACCACTTTAGTTATTTTGACAATGTCGATTGTCAGTACATTTGAACTCAATCCGATCCCAAATTTAATCGTCAAAATAGCGTCCAGAGTACGGATTTGAGCAACACTCAATGCCATTTAGTTCACGCAATATCCGCGCGACATGAATACATTTTATCGCTGGTGTCGTAAGTCGTAAACTCGTAACTCAAGAGTACGGAACTTCAAATTTTCAATCTCGATCGATCGAGATCGGGTTCAAGAGTAAGGGGGCTGGTTGGCGTGTGTACAAACAGAATGTGGATGGACTATAACTTTAAAAATAACGTCTCTTCGTAGACAATGTTACACAATAAAATAATGTCATACTTAATCAAATTGTTGCGACACGATCACTATTGAAGCTGTTTTTTTTATCAGAATCAAGCCACGTACTGTTTTGTTTAAAAATAACGTCTCTTCGTAGACAATGTTACACAATAAAATAATGTCATACTTAATCAAATTGTTGCGACACGATCACTATTGAAGCTGTTTTTTTTACTGCACACGTACTGTTTTGTTTCAAAGTTTCAAAAGAGAAGAAACGTGATCATCATAATGTATGCACGCGCCGCGGTCACAAAAAGACAATTTAATCTTATTGTAAGTACGGTGTTGTAAAGTGTTATACCAATCCAGTATAAACTAATATAATAATAAATAATAATAGATCGTCCAAGAAAATAAAGTAAGTTGTAAGTATGTAGATAAATTAGTATTTTAAACAAACAAACAAACCTAAATAGACTTTCATCATTCAAACCTAAGCAATATAGACACTACTTAGTTAGTTATTCATCATTTTTCTTTAATAATCGACGTTTCTATACACGCAAGAAAGGACTTCGTATCATTGGTTTGTTGTCTTGATTTGCGTGTCTAGCAGATGAGACTTGCATCAAATTCAGACAAGCAAGGCTAACTGCACGTGGAGCACTGCTATTATGTCAATCTTCGTAAATAATTGTTAAGTTCGTCATAGGCATAGTGCCGTAGTATAAAAACTTAGATGGAGAATATAAACAATGTACGAGTATGTACACAAAAACTACAAAATGTATTTATTCCATCAGGGATTTTTAGTGTGGAACAAAAAAACAAGGTCACTTGGTGAATACAGTAAGTCTGATAGTAAACGGTCACGGCCTACTGACGCTTGTAAGTTACCAGCGTCATATTGACGCTGGTAACTGCAATGTAACACTGTGGGTCATTTTAACTCATAGTGATTAGTTTCATACATTCTATCTATGTACCTACTGCTTTTAGCAGAACGCGGCTCACGTAGGAGTTAATTCAGTAAACCCGGAACACGATGACACATAAGAAATGATCATGCAGACTGTCCTTATACACACCTCATGGAATTACACTGCTACTTACATCTGACACTACTTTCATAACCTGAATCTCGGTTGAGGGTGCCAGTACAAATAGAATTAGTGAAATGTGGAGTGGAATTTCTGCTTAGTAACAAAACGATCATGCAGACGCTCCTAACACAAGTTTCACACCTCATATAAGGCTCCGCCTCCGCCTTGATCCTCTCGCTGTAGCCTCATGTGCTGTAGCTAAGCAACACGCAGCCCATGTAGGAGTTAATTTGGTAACCTAGGAACACGGTGATGCATAAGAAATGACCATGTAGATGGTCCTTATACAATACACACCTCATGGAAGGCTCCGCCTTGATCCTCTCGCTGTAGCTGAGCAGCACGCGAGCCAAATAGGCGTTGACGCGGTGGCCGCGGCGGCACAGGTCCGCGGTGGGCTTCACCAGGTCCCGCCACGGCAGCCACCCGTACTCCCGATACAGCTCGCCGTAGCCGCGCAGCTCGCCGGGCACCGCGATCGCGAGCCCTCCGATTGTGGACGACACGTTCGCGAACATGTTCTCTGTGGTGGCGGCCGGCGCGCGCTCCCTCGCGTTCAGTGAGCGCACGCGGCCTGATGGTGCGTCGTACACCGTCGCCAGGAAACCGCCGCCCAGACCCATACATTGTGCGCACGCGAGGCCCTCGCAGAACAGTGTCGCTATCGCAGAGTCCACCGCTGAGCCGTTCTTCTCCAAGATTTCACTGTAATGGAGTAGAAGAAAAAGTTAGTGATTGTTAACCGACTTCAAAAAAGGAGGAGGTTCTCAATTCGGCTGTATGTTTTTTTTATGTTTGTTACCTCAGAACTCAGTCATTTATACACCGATTTAGAAAATTCTTTTTTTATTTGAAAGGATATACTTCCAGATTTGTCCCATTTTTATCAAAATCCAGTTTTCATGATGGAATCCTCAGGAATTGAGGGAACTCCTCAAATATTGTAGGCATACCTATAGCGATTTTGATATTTTCAGCAATAAGTCAAGAATTTGCATTGAGAAAGTATCATTTGATGAAGTAGAACTGATGAAGAAGACCACAGAATGTCATTGGAACTTCTCAATGATAAGTATTTCACGAGTGGCGATAAGGTATCTCGATTAAGATAGTTAAGCGACTGTGACGAATTAAAAGAAGGCAGGTACCGGAACTCAGTTCTGATGGTGAAATCCTTGAGGAATTGAGGGAACTCCTCATATTGTAGACATACCTATAGCAATTTTGTGGTATTTTCAGCCATAAGTCAAATGAGATCCACTCCGGCAATAAATCCTTCCAGACTAATATTGTAAATGCGAAAGCGTGTTTGTTTGTTTGTCCGTCTCTCACTTGCGCATCGACCTGATTTTGCACATAGATAGCTGAAGAACAATAGTGACATAGGCCACTTTTTATCACTCCTTCCGAAACATTTCTATTAGGATTTAAAAATACACTATTCACACTATTAATTCTGTCACTTCTTGTCTAAATTCTTCTTAACATCTTTATGCCGATGAAGTCATCGGCATAAAGATGTTAAGAAGAATTTGTAAGTACAAATTTACTCTCAGGCCTCGGCTGAGAACCTCTGAGAAGCGATTGAGCAGATCAATGGTGATTTGGCTACGATCTACGTCTGGAGCAAGTCAAAAACGTTCCTCTAGTTTCTTTAACAGTGAACCCTAGTAACTCGCAAGTCATCATCGTAGGGGGGTCTATACAGCATTCACGAGTAAATTCGGTAACTTGCCGTCTGTTTTGGATGTTGATTTCCTACTTTGTGATAGGCGTTTCTCGTTTTCTTCGCTTGTCGCATTTAAACGGCGCTGTCTCATACAAGTAGCGCGTATTGTAGGTTTACTAATATTCACTTTCGATAAATAGATCGGAACGATTCACTAAAAAGCGAGAAATAAACAAAAATTTTAACAAATAAAAAACCGACTCCAAAAAATTTTACTGAAATAAATGCACTAACACGTAAAAAATAATTGCGTAGTTTAGTTTGTTCAATTTACTTGCAATATTAACCTTTATTTTACTCAATCTTATAATCTTAAAAAATATTTTTGGTGTCGGTGCCAGCTTGTAGCAATACCTAATAAAATCTATTTACTAATGAACACGACAACTGTTAAAGGCTTATTAAACATATTTATAAATAAAAACGACAATGGGGTTAAACGGCAGCAAGGCCGACCCAGACGGAGGTGGAGAGATGAGTTTGATGCTTACGCGAAGGATTGGCCGACACACGCAAAAGACCGCGAATACTGGAAAGGGGGGGGGGGGGGGGGAGGCCTTTATTTACCAGCATTATGTCAATATGGGCAAATATAATAAATAATATAGTATGTCTTTTAATGATTATGTTTACCTTGGCTGGCACCGACTCCAAAAATATTTTTTTAAATTATAAGATTGAGTAAAATAAAGGTTAATATTGCAAGTAAATTGAACAAACTAAACTACGCAATTATTTTTTTCGTTTTAGTGCATTTATTTCAGTAAAATTTTTTTGAGTCGGTTTTTTTTTTGTTGAATTTTTTGTTTTTTGTTAGAAATGTTCACATATTTATGGTATAATGAGGTCAGGACCTAGTTGGCTCAGAATATCGTCACTGCACTAGTGCTTACGGTACCTCCTCTTGTATTTACTGAGTATAGATGACCAGCTCTTCGACCAGCCTTTAAAGATGCCACAGCTGGCGCCAAGCTTCCAATGGTGATTCCGGGCCATAACTCAACACGCCGCTGATCCAACAAGGGTTGATCAAGATTAACGTACACTCTGAAGCACGGAGAAGCTAGAGATATATTTTGATGTAATTAGCCACCCTGGGACCTGGCATAGTTAATATTGCTTATCTTACAAGATTGCAACCCGACTGTGGTCTGTGCCAACGAGACGCCTTCGCTTTATCCTCAGCACATCGCTAGCTTTGTTCACATTTTAATTTTACGTTGATGTAGGTAGGTCTGGCATTAGTTATATAATTGACCCGAGAGACGACCAGATTTCTGATTTCTAGCTAACAATAAGTATACGAAGTCTATTTAAGAAATCACGGGAGTAGAGAAAAAGGTTGTGGACTTTGGACACGGCCACGACCTTGACGACATTTTTGTGTCTATATAATCTGTCGTGATGTTTTCCTTATTTTTTGTTAGAAGGATAAAAATAACAGCCTTTGTAATTGCTGCACAAACAAACGAAATGTTCGACATTGTCTGTCTAAAATCATATTATCTGCATGCATAATCCTTTTCTAGATTGTATAATTCTACTTGTTATTTATTCATGGCCATTTAAACGACGTCAAAGTAAGTAAAATCTAGATTCTTAAAATTATTCTTAAGTAAATATAATATCGCTCACATTATGATTGTATCATTTTATAAGCTTAGCAATTTCGTATCTGGATTGGAAGCCGAGTGAAAATAAATTGAGTTTTTCCGCTCATTTCAATGCCATTCAAGGAAAGTATTTATGCTGCAGTTTATAACACCTGGCGCGTGGTTCGATATCCTAACCCGGTCCAATCTTCCAATGTCCCAATACAATACGCATGTTATGTTCTATTGGACTTTGCCTCTGCTACGGCAGCAGTAGATATATTTATAATAAGCTAATCATTATCAGCATTATCAGATGAGTCAGAATCTGTATAGAATTTAACGCACCGACAAACGATGCGATCAGCTACATTGCTTAGTTTTTAGGGTTCCGTGCCAGAAAAGGTAAAACGGAACCTTTATAGGATCACAAGGGTCTGTCAAGACCCTTTTTCACGGGAAAGCGTGGAGGTATATCATGTTGACTTTAACATCTAATACATGTGTCGTGACCTCGTGACAGCCGTCACGATGTACATACAGTACAAGTCAAACGACCGACTTGTCTATGGTAAGTTTTTCTGAACTAGCAACATTGTTCAGAGCGGGCAGCATCGGGAGTGAGGGTAGTCTCAATAAATTTAGCAGTCGAGCCAAGAGCGGGCTTATTTGATTGGTGTGCTGAGATGCTGCCCCATGTGTGTTGAGATGCTGCCCCACGTGTCTGCATGAAAGTTAAGTGGTTTCAATCTTTCCATTCTGATGGCACTCTATTGTATTCTCTTGATGTTACTTTTATAAACTGACTGAGCTAAATAATATGAAAGTTGAGTGGTCAATCTTTCTATTCTGATGGCACTCTATTTTATTCTCTTATTGTTACTTGTTTAAACTGTGCTAATAACAGGAAAGTTTAGTGGTTTTGATCTTTCCATTCTGACGGCACCCTATTGTATTCTCTTGATGTTATTTTTATGAACTGATTGAGCTAATAATATGAAAGTTAAGTGGTCAATCTTTCTATTCTGATGGCACTCTATTTTATTCTCTTATTTGTTACTTGTGTAAACTGAGCTAATGATCATGTGAATAACTCCTTTATTCTGCGGCGGTAGTCAGCTTAGTGGACCATCTGACTGAGAGTATCCGCCGTAGTACTCTGCAATTGTGAGACTGACGAAAGGAGGTTATATCGGCTGTCCTTTACTCTCCTTAGAGTAAGTGGAATTGCTCCGCTTCTTGGGCTTCACGACTCCTCGCTCCACAGGAGGGCCCAAGGTAGCGTACGAAAGCGAGGAGGTGGCGCAGTCCTGTTTAGGACTGTCCGAGGGGGTTACACCTGTTGTTGGTGCCCTCGGTGCTGGTAGCCAGAAGGAGAAGGGCTACGTGACTCTTGGATGAGAAGCGTGCAGTCTATAAGAATAACCAGTACTGGTGCAGCAGCTCCTCCCTCTTGGCCTTGGCCAACCGTGTTTACAGTGGCCGCCGATTTGGGTGGTGGACCGAGGTAGACGCGTAGTATGATGACGATAAAGACATTACAGTATTTGCACTTAAATCTCAAGAGCTTTAATCATTCATTGGTCCAATTTGCCACGCTTTAAGTAATCTAAAGATGCCTCCTGATGACTGGAGAGATTGAACCACTTATTGACTATGTTTAGTCACGTTATAGGCGGAAATCTGGGGTCCCGAGGGAACTCGCCACTGTCTGCCGCCGCCACCCAGTTGTTCGCCACTTCAGATACGGGTGAGTCGCCGATGACTCAGTCTTTATGTGTGTAATTTTCGCACCTCGGAATATACATAACTAAGCGAAGCAGATACTCTTATATTTTTGTTTTACTCTACCAATACCGTAACGAGCAATGTATATTAAAATAACAGGAATAAGACAATGATATTCCGGGGTCGCGACAACATGTGTCTGCTGTGCTGTCCCATAAAGCTGTAAAAAATCACGCTTTTAAATCAACGTAATCCTAAGATACTGCCCTGCCATTTAAGGATCATTATCTAACATTTCGCAGAAACTCGGAAAAGTCGTTAATCAGTTGTTACACCACAAAAAAAAAGTTTATAAACTTAAATTGCAGTTAGTAAACTAATCGCGACCTATGTCGATGTATGGAGACAATAGTTTTACGGGTATAATCTCCGAGACTCGATCACCTGATGAACGAACTACAAGTTTACATACAAGTTTGTACGGAACCCTCTGTGCGCGAGTTCGACTCGCTCTTGACCAGCTTTTTAATCTATGTCGGGTGTAGAGTGTACTGACTCTTCTATATTTATTACTTCGTAAGCATTGAAAGAAACTGTAGCGAGGTGGTACTCTATGCCTGCTGTTCGTGTTCCGCCACCCCTGCAAGAGTTTGGTAGGTAGGTAGATACCTTTGATAATATAATCAAAGGTAGGTACTGTATTTTAGTGGGTACACACTTCACGCATTGCATTTTTGCGATTTTGAAATTAGGTGGGGTGCGAGACTGCAAGCCCCACAATATAAAACTCCGCGCGCGACTGTCCTACAGCCTAAAAATCGGACATCCTAGTTTTTTAAAATTCATGCGATAGAGTATTCTACAACAAATGCCCGAGTAAAACTCCCGCGAGGATAACTTGTATAGTATTTTTTATAGAAATATTTGAAAAAAAATCCCGGAAAGAGCAAAAATACAAAAACAAATTCTAACTTTGAATGCGTACGTAAAATTAAAAAAATTACTGAGTATGTTGAAAGGCCTAAGGCTCAGCTATATTTCAAGCGTTTTTTCTGGATGCAAAAACGACTTAGGTACCAGTGACGAATAAATCGCGATCACGTGATTTTCGTTATTATTTTTTTCTGGCTCTGTTTTATGATTTGGGGATTTGCAATCAGCACAAATCAGTGTGTTACTTGTATGCGCTAATAATAAAAAAAAACAAAGTCCCATTCCGTGGTTACAAGGAGAAAAACGACATTGAAAAAAATCCCGGTATCCGGGAATATTTTAATTGCTTTTTATGAAAGCTATTCGAAAGTCTCGCTTTCATTGGTAACGACACATGTGTACACACGGCGTCAGATCAACTTACCCTAAACTGTCAAATTTCTCCAATGAATATTGATCCTTAGACCCCCACCAATAAAGTTCAAAATGGATTGTAGAAATTTGACAGTTTTAGGTAGGTTAATCTGACACCGTGTGTACTCGTTTTAATCATCTTGAGTATGTTGTTGATACTCATCGCCGTCGTCGTCGTCGTCCGCCTCTTCCTTTACTGGAAGGTCAAATGGCTGAAGTAAAGAAGAATGGGCAAAACGTCCCCCCTCCCTGAAAGACTTACATCTATGCATCAAATAAAAGTACTTGAAAAGTGAAGCATTTTATTGTATGACAGCAAATCTATCAGGTATTGGAGAAAAAAGTTATCGAGGAGAAGAAAATTAAAATAATAAATGATAATACAAAATTGAAGTCAAGATTTTTTCTTGAATTTAAACTCCTCCCTCGCAGATTCCTTTGATTTATAGGAGTCGTATAAAATGAAAAAAAAATGATAAATAGGGCACATTTTTATTTTTTTCATTTACTCTTTTTTTCCATTCATTTATTCGCTCGTTCTATTTGCTGTCCTTACAACAAAATACACTATTTATTTCGAAACTTACCATGTGGGAACTTACAAGGGGTGGGACGGGTTTCATACAAAAACGCCCATTCTTCTTTAATACTTCGGCCGTTAAAGGGTGTCCGTAAAAATAAAATTCTCAGAACAGGCTGGAGAATCTAAAAATAAATTTTATAGATATGACAGAGAGCACCACAGCCGGAAAAGTAGCAGAATAAGCACGAGGACGGACTTTTTCCACATGGCCTTGGAGTCGTCAGTCCCCATAATTTCATATACGGGCTTTCACTGGCGCCAAAAACATAGAAAACGGAACAGACCCTTTACGGCTGAAGTATTAAATATACTTCAGCCATTTGATCCTCCAGAAAAGGAGGACGACGACGACGACGACGGCGATGAGTATCAATGACATACTCAAGATGATCAAAACGAGTACACACGGTGTCAGATCAACCTACACAAAACTGTCAAATTTCTACAATCCATTTTGAACTTTATTGTTTGAGGTTTAAGGATCAATATTCATTGAAGAAATATGACAGTTTAGGGTAGGTTGATCCGACGCCGTGTGTACACAATAGTACACATGTGTCGTTACCAATGAAAACGAGACTTTCGAATAGCTTTCATAAAAACAATTAAAATATTCCCGGATTCCGGAAATTGTTTCACTGTTGTTTTTCTCCTTGTAGCCACGGAATAGGGACTTCGTTTTTTTATTATTAGCGCAAACAAGTAACCCACTGATTTGTGCTGATTGCAAATCCCCAAATCATAAAACAGCGCTAGAAAAAAATAATAACGAAAATCACATGATCGCGATTTATTCGTCACTGGTAAGTCGTAGGGCATCCAGAAAACGCTTGAAATATAACTGAGCCTTAGGCCTTTCAACATACTCAGTATTTTTTTAATTTTACGTAAGCATTCAAAGTTAGAATTTTTTTTTGTATTTTTGCTTTTTCCGGGATTTTTGACGTGACAACGTCTTATAAATTGGTTTGCCGGGTGACACTTCAAGAAACTGCGTTACGCTCCGCTCACGTTATGCGCTCACAATGAGAGCGAGTGAGAGGCACGCGTCCCTTCCACTCGGGCATGGTTAGCCCGCCTAAGAGCGAGAGAGACAGACATAAAAAGTGAAAGGCACGCGTCATCGTTCATCCTTCTTTCTACTATACGAATGAATATTCACATTAAAATTATTTTACCACTCAAAGTCGTTGTCACGTAAAACTTTCGCCCGTATACCGACTTTACAGGCAACCAATTTTTTTTTATTTATTTCTATAAAAAAAACTATACAAGTTATCCTTGCGGGAGTTTTACTCGGGCATTTGTTGTAAATACTCTATCGCATGGATTTTAAAAAACTAGGATGTCCGATTTTTAGGCTGTAGGACATACTGTGGACTGGGTATCGTTAGTTAGCATCAATAAACTCGCCGGGGTGTATGAGTGCGACGGACGACGCGTACGCACAGAATATGGCGTACCTACGTACGTGGGATGGCTCGGCCGCGCTCACATACAAGCCGCGCTCGCTCACATACAAGCCGCGCTCGGCGCGTTTATATGAAGATACTTCTTTCATTCTACTATGACTTAGGGTGGATTCAACCAAACTGGAATAAGACTTACTCCGAGATTAGTCTATACAAATTCGGCGTTTAGTCTAGGTATAAGACCTTATTCCAGTTTGGTCGAATCCACCCTTAGTCGCGAGTACCTATTTTAATAAAGAACTCTCAAGTCGAACAAAAAGTCGTTTAGCATGCGATGAGCTGTTTTTAAATTAAATTATAATAAAACTTTAGTGTAAGATTCATATTATCACATTTATTTAAGATTTTCAAAATTTGCTTCATCGAACAAATCGATATTTTGTCATAAATATCATACAATGAATTGTATCTATTGTAATTCTAAATTAATACAAATAGGCATTTTTGATTAAAGTCAAAGGTTTTAGTTAAATAAATTTTCCATAATAATCAATTATAGCTTTGTCATACTTTTATTTATTTAACTTATTGTATTTATTTATTTCTATTTTTATTATAACATGTCAACCATTTATATAATAAACTAGATATATAATGTCCCTGTACCATGTATCAATTATTGAGTGTGTACCCACTATATAAAAACAGTACCTATATTTATCATTGACCTTATAAATCGCTGATAATAATATCCACATTCATTCTAATATTTCATTACAGCGTAAGCGCGCCTTACGACTCACGTCACGACTCCCACGAGTGCTTCCGGTCTGTTAGGACCGATTCCTATATTGTACTGATCTCATAATGAACAAACATCAAAATCACTTTTTCCCAAAATGACTGATTTTTCATTTCTTTGTTTCCACGAGTCAAGTCGTTTTAAAATGTTGGAGCCTTTTCGTCATGATGACTGAGTCGTTTAAAAATATCGAGTCTTTTTAAATTGACTCAGTCTAAAAATAAAACTCGAGTCATAGTCGAAGACTCCTAAAAGGCTCAGACTCAAAGTTTAAAGACTCGATCGAGTTATGAACCGTCATAACCGAGTCGAGTTTCTTTTATAAGACATAAAAGACTTGAGTTCTTTCATCTCTAGCCGTAAGTAATGCCGCGCGCGCCTGCGTGTTTCGTCGCAGCGCCGCCGCCGCCGGCCGCCCGCCCCGGCGCGCGGCGCCGCTGCCGCTCGCAAAGCGACAGCCCCACAGACTTAGTAGACTAGAGATGGACAGCCCTAAAGTTTAGGCAATGGGCGATTTTCCGAGATCAAAAAAAAAAAGAAATTGGTTCGTAAATGATAATGACTTCATAGATGGCGCTTAGCATAGATTAGTATGGCGCTTAGTAAAAGGCGAGTTCAAGAAGAGCACGTGTATGGCTACGTAATATTTATTCTATTCCAAAATAGAAATAGGTTCTGGGTGTCCTGAATATAAATGGGTAAGAACTTACTATTTTTTTATTCTTTTGGTAGACAAGTAAAAAGTGTAGAATTTATTACAGCCCTCAGGTAGGTACGGCTGGTGGCCGGCTTTCATAAAACGATATCTATCGAGTGTTTTTGAACTAATTTTTACTTTTTAATTTGGACTGTCAGAAAATCGCCCATTCTCGCTCGCTCGGGTGCCAAGTAAGCGTCAAGTAACAAAAGCTTTTATAACCAAGGCATTTTATCACCAAACAGTAATATAGTAGGCCTATAATGGTAATCATTGTGACTGCTTGTACCATAAAAGTTTTTAACAGAGCGTTTTGCTTCTATAAAATTAATGAGCATTTACGTTCTATAATTTTGCTCTAAGAACAATTTCAGGACTATACAAAAGAATCATAAAAGTGTTGCACTGTAATAGATATGGTAAAAGCGATTATGGTACTATTTAGTACTATAGACGACCTTATTGACAGTTTTGGGTATCTATGTTGCAATAATAATGCGTGAAAATAACTTTTACAGTACTAGTATTGTAGGAGTGTCGAAAACACTATTACAGGATCAATTTGCACTATAAAAGTACCTTGCACAACTATTCCGTAACGTTATATGTTCTTACAAGCTCCCTCAACATTACTATGGAGCTAGTTCTGTTAAAATCATGATAACTCTTCTACAGTTCTTAACAGTACCATAGCGACTCCTGGTGCGGCTGCTAAATAACTTCAAATCTATATAGCTCTATAGGTGAGTTTGTTTGTTCTCCTACGATACTAAATCGTGACAAAAAAGTACCAAAAGAGCAGCCATAAATAATTAATCAAATATGGCTGCTGTTTTCTGCCATGATAGTACATTAGCAGCACGGCTGGTGCCAATGTGTACTATAGCAGCAATAGTCGGGAAAAGTACTTATTTAATTAATTTAAATTTATTTAAAACAAGAAAATTACGAGGGCGCATTGTCAAATTTGAAATCTGCATTAATGATTTTATCAATACAATTGATTTGCAAGTGCAAGTTACGACAGAGCTACGTAGCGTCCTTTTCCTTTTTATTACACACACGACACGACCACAACACGAATAAAATTATTGAATAAGTGTGATAAAAAAGATCACTGGAATTGTTTACGGTGCAAAAAAGCAATTTAAACATGTTTTGGTTACTTTTATAGTGCAAATTTGTGACATAAATGCTGCAGATAGCACTATTTTATTACCAAAAAGCGTTTCTCGACACTTTTAGGTTACAACAACTACAGAGCTGATTTATTACCGTGAGCCTTTATGTAATGTTTATAGAATAAAACAGTGATAAAACTAGGACCTATTTGGGGTTCTTTAAACGTTCTTAACATCATTATAGTGCTAATCATGTACACTAATCAGCACGCTCCAAAACGTTCTCAGGACTTTTATAGTACCAAATTTTGTTGCTACCTACTGTTTTATTCTACTATCACAGAATAATCTACTATGACTAAGTTGTGCGTCTTTTAATAAAGAACTCGAGTCGTTTTATTTCCGAGTCGTATTATAATGACATGGAGTCCCCTAAACTCTTGAGTCGTATTTTTGGAGTCGAGTCTTGAAAATCGAGTCTAGCCCTAACTTAAAGGACTTAATAGACTCTAGTATTTTAGTATTTTCATCACTAAATTTAATATCCCGGGTTGACATAGACCCGCGTCAATGCAGAATAATGTATTTTTCGCAGTACGAAATGGACTGTTGTAGGGTAACTACGAGCAAAGCACGTAATAGCACCAGTGTTGTTAGGCACACCAATTCTAGCGCATTCGTGGCCATTGGCAGCGACTGTAACGCTGTTCATCTCAGACGTATGTATGCGTGGTGTAGGTAGCTTTTCGAGTCACCGACCAATTCTAGCGAATTCGCAGCCATTGGCAGCGACTGTAACGCTGTTCATCTCCGACGTATGTATGCGTGGTGTAGGTAGCTTTTCGAGTCACCGACCAATTCTAGCGAATTCGCAGCCATTGGCAGGGACTGTAGCGCTGTTGTCGAGGCTACGTCCGAGTATTTGTGTCATAGCTTTCCGACCCACCGTCCAAATCTAGCGCATTCGCAGCCATTGGCAGCGACTGTAGCGCTGTTGTCGAAGCTACGTCCGACATATGTATTTTTGGCGTATCTTTTTGTCTTACCGTCCAATTTAGCGTATACGTAGCCATCGGCAGCGACTGTAGCGCTGTTGTTGACGCTACGTCTGACCTATGTATTAGTGGCGTAACTTTTCGACTCACCAAACAATTGTAGGTAGCGCATTCGTAGCTATTGGCGGCGACTGTAGCGCGCAAGTAGCGGCCGTTGGTTCGACGCTAGTTACGCTACGTCCGACCTATTTACTAACGTGTGGCGTAGCATTTCGAATTACCGTCCAATTTGGCGCGTTCGTAGCCACTGGCAGTAACTGTAGTAGCGCTGTTGTTCGACCTATGTACGTGTGGCGTAGCTTTTCGACTTACCGTTCAATTTGGCGCGTTCGTAGCCACTTTCACTGACTGTAGCGCTGTTGTACGACCTATGTACCTGTGGCGTAGCTTTTAAACTCACCGTCCAATTCTAGCGCATTCGTAGCCATTGGCGGCGACTGAAGCGCGCAAGTAGCGCGGTTGCTCGACGCCGGACCACGGCTGCAGCACCAGCACTGCCACCAACGCGCCTGCAACTAGCGCCGCCAACACGCTGCCCAAGAAACAACGACGTGTCTTCCAAACACTGGCAAACAGAGAAAAAACACTTTAGAACTTTAGAATTCGATAACGGATCGGCTTTGATCTCAAAAAAACTTACTATACAATGTGATAGGGGTGGAACTTCTAACCTGTTAAGTACTACATTTAAATTCATCGACAAAAAAAATTAATATGGACTTCAAAAAAGTGATTTTAAATCACAAAATAATTAAGTAACTAATGATTTTTTTTTCTCACCAAAATAATCTCAAACATACGAAACAAAGTAATTTATTAGTTAGCCAGTGTTATTAGCTACCGTTTACCATTTTTTTCATGTTTCTCCCACGTATGAAACCTTTAATATCGCATAAAGTAAAAATGGTCATAAATTATAGGGGGAGGGGGTTGGACCCCCCATACTATTTTTTTTGTCGATTAATTTAGATGTAGTACTTAGCCTTAACGGGTTAGAAGTACCACCCCTATCACATTGTATAAACAAAAATCTAAAATTTTTAGCATCGCCCAAGCTCTTTGAGGGCTTAAAAAATAAATAGTCAACCGTGATGAACCATTGGTCACATAATATTATTATTATTATGCTTGACTTCATTATGGAGTTACTCTGCGGAGCATCGTAAAAGTTTATGCATGTACATAAATTTTAAATATTATGATAATGTTATGTTAAGCTACGTTTGTAAATAGAGAATAAATTAAGGTAGATAGGTAGGTACTAAATACAACAAAATGCATTACTGATTTAGTTATTTTTATTTTATGATGATCTCCTTTTCCAATTGGGATGCTCGACAAGGTTCTAAATTTGTACTTTATATATATGTAAAACAGTATCTTTTGTAACATACGGATGCAATTAATATGTATTGTAAAAATTATTGCACAGACAGAAACCGGTGACCACGGAACCTTGCAGAATTTTGAAAAACAAAACCTTTTAGTTACAACCATTCTAACTTTGATTATGTAATATTCTTTAAACTCGAAGATGCTGGACTTTCCTTGTTTTAGTTGATGCATTGTTAAAATTTTTAATTAGCTACCACGGGGACCTGCCCCCTTACTGATACTATCGCTATTGGATCGGATTGGTGTTGTGAATTTTCGTATTTTTAAGTTACGACACCAGCGCTAATTTGGATTCATATTGGGTGAACTAAATGGCATTGAGTTTTGTGTTTTTTTTCACTCAATATCCACGCAATATGAATCCATATTAGCTCTGGTGTCGTAACTTAGGAGTACTTACCTACGAAAATTCACAATACCAATCCGAAGGTCCGTGTTGGCTACCTGTAATCATTTTTAAGACGTCACTTAACAGTCGTAATTGTACTTACAATCAGATTGGATGTTAACGCGATCTGCGTCGCGTTGGCCGGTCGATTAAATAAATTTACGCATTATTGTTTAGACATTCACACAACACAATTTAGAATCAACGAAATTATTTTAAATTAGAAATTGCTACACAAATACTGTCAAACATTGGTCTTTTGTCATTTTGTGTTAGGTTTTTTCGACGCTATGTGCAGGAAGAAAAAAGGTTTTACTTGTTATTTACATGAGGAAGTTGACTTCATTTTTAGCGAAACTAAAACCGCGACAGTTTATTTTTTATTTATGTAGGTATTTTTGACAGACGTAAAATATTAAGGTATTTTTATTTGTGTTGATCTCAGACCAAATAATAGTATATTGTTAAACAAGGGGCTAAAATGACCCATACAAGGTAGTTTTACTTCCGAGCTTTAGCGAGGGAGTAAATAGAAAGGAACCGAGTTTTATTGGGTTTTTACATAGTAGGTACATAGTATAGTAGGTATATAACAGCATAGAGCGGCGATGGGCTCATCAAAAAAATACGAACCCCTCTCTTCCCTTCGGTGTCGTAAAAGGCGACTAACGGACTAAAGACTGGACATACATCCTTTTTAAAAAACAAGCTTTTATTTAAATGCGATAAAAAGAAAAAAATAAACTTTTACTTTAAAACTTTTACTATCAACGTATAACGTCATTACACAACTTATATGGTATAAACTTAGATTAAAACAATTTGTTTTAATCTAAGGGTATAAAAGGTTGTCGCGAGATTTAAGTAAGTAGGTATTTTAATACTTATTTTATAACTTTAATACTTAGTTAAAATCAATCACATCAAGTCATTTAATTTACTTGTTGATTTACACATATTAGTAGGTAGGTATATTATTATAGTAAATCTCGCGACAACCTTTTATTTTTTATTTTATTTTATTTTATTTTTTATTTTATTTTTATTTTATTTGGGGAGCTTACAGCATCATTTACAAAGAGACAGAACATATAGTAACTTACAAGCTAATAACAAGCTACCACATCTAAAAGTGGAATGAAACTTATAAAAATACTATATACAATTTTCTGCATTCCTTATGTAGCTAAAACAGTTTTTACCTGGCCAACGCTAGTACAAAAGAGATCGATGCGGCTATCTGAGCTGAGCTTATTAAAGTTCTCACATGATCGTATCATAAAACTATTATTTCTATAGTTAGTAGGGTGAAGTCTCCTAATACCGGCCCCCTCCTAATATCGGCCTTTTCGAGAAAATGAAACATAACTATAAAAATAGTAATAAAATCATATTAGTTTTTATGCAAAAAGTAACTCTATATCTATACGCATATCCTCCCATATTTTGGTGCAGGTGCCTCAACATTTGAACGTTTAATTGGCAATAGAGCACGTGCAGGTACAGACGTGAGTCGTTTGGTGGCATTGCTTAGTCAAATCCCTGAGTCGGCGCATTGCGTTGGTAAGCATTTGAATGGAATTAAACATACCTATGGTATTTTATTGTATTCGATCTTGAAGAAAAACAGTCAAAGTACCGTTAAGATAGTATGTTTTTACATTTATTTGTCTTTTTTATGAAATAATCATGGGGTCGAGATTAGGGATCTGTATTATTGACAAATCTCAATATCCGCCGGGTGGCCGATATTGGGGAAATACATGAAAACGTTAAACAACATGTTTAGCTATTTTATATGTTAGCAGTAACATTAATAAGGTTAAAAATGAAACAACAGCTTAGTTTAATCACTAGGTCCTAACGTCGGCCGCCTAAAAACTATTTTTATCAGCTACGGCCGATATAAAGGGAATCGATGCGTAATAACGGCCACCAAGTATTGGGTACCTACTTTCCTACTACCCTCGAACTTTACAATAAAAAGAAAAATATTGTCAACAACGCGAGGAAAGAAAAAAAAGAATTGAAGAGAATAAAGCGGAGGAAGAAAGAAAAAAACTGGAAAAAAAAAAACCTGTCAAAGAAAACAAAAGTAGTAAAGAAAAGATTATTAAAGGACAGCAATCGCGAAACTGACCTCACTGATTTAACTTCTCAAGACATAATGGAAAAGGAGAAAATTCTTTGTGCTGGCTGTGAAGAAGAACTAATTAGTGATGTAGAAGAAGATAAAGACAAAAATTATTGGGTGCGACATATTATGCCCCCAATGGTTCCACTTAAAGTGTACAGTTCATCGTGGGCGAAATTATATTGATGTTGCTTAAGAAGTTTTTACTTGGCATCACTGTTTAGAGCATTTAAATTAAATATACCTACTTTAGGTAAAGTTAAGTTTTTTGTTGACTTTATTTGGTAATTATTTTTATTTATTATTTTTTTGTTTTTGGAGTTCCTTTCTTATTTTTTCTTAATAATGTTGAATCATTGTGATCTTTAGTTTATAATAACAGAAATTATTTTAATTTTTAAGACTGAGATCTAAAGAAAAGACTAAATAATGATATAAAAGAGTTAAAAAAAAGTGATTTATACTTGAGTTGAAATATAAAACGATGTCATTTTTTACTTTGGTTAGTAGTTTTATTGACCTAACTTCACATTAGAAAAGGTATGCCGATATTAGGGACACAGGTGGCGGATATTAAGGTGTTAGAGGCCGATATTAAGGGAAATCAGCATACTCGGAAAAAAGCATCTTTGTTATCAAAAATAACAAACGATTCGTAATTTTGCGAATGTAGTAATGGAGTTTCAGTATCCCTCTACCCAAAAAAGGCATTGCAAGAAAGCAAAAGCTATTAACGTAAAAATTACAAGCAGTCAAAGTTCAAAAAAAGTTGACATGGCCGATAATTGGTGCCACCACCCTATGTGCGAAGGGAGTGTGAAGCAATTTACGCCTATTACGTAATTTGTTGTTTGGTACCTTTAACAGAATTTTGTTGAGGAGCTCCGGACAATCCAGTTTATTTTGAGCAATTTTTAAAAGAAAGCAGATGTCAGCAATGTTTCTGCGTAAGTAAAGTGGTAAAAGATGAAAAGCTGTACAACGTTGCTCATAAGCGTCATACGGTACACGAAACTTGCTGCAAAGAAAACGACATAAATTGTAATTGACATAAATTTATACCACATAAATTGTGTAATGACGTTATAAGTTGATGGTAAAAGTTATTTTTTTTCTTTTTATAGTATTCAAATAAAAGCTTGTTTTTAAAAAGGTTTTTATTTTTAATTTATTTTTTACTTTTTAGTATCTCTGGACACTTTTTTTATCTGTTCATCTCACTGAATACAAATATTTATGTATTCAAAAATTTATTCACGATCACCAAACCACCACCGCTCACCCCCCATCAAAAACGGTCCACCCTTTAAGACGAATCGAACTCGACGCGGTTGTGTCGCTTAATTACCTACTGAGTTCCTATGGCCACCTTCAAGCTCCATCATCAGACCCTGGTTACCATCTAGCAATAAAGTACTAATCAAGACGAATCAAACGAGCCCATACTCGATGGGGTTATGTTGTTTAATTATTGAGTTCCTATGGCCATCTTCCAACTCCATCATCAGACCCTGGTTACCATCTAGCACCAAAGTACTCGTCAAGATGAATGAAACGACCCAAGACTCGATGGGGTTGCGTCGTTTCTTTACTGAGTTCTTAGGAGCACCTTCCAGCTCCATCATCAGACCCTGGTTACCATTGAAAGACCAACTACTCTTCAAGACGATTCAAACGAGCCCAAACTCGATAAGGTTCTGTTGTTTCATTGCAAAGTTCCTATGGCAACCTTCCAGCTCCATCATCAGATCAGCACCATGTTATCATAATATTGTATTGTCACGCGATTTACACATGAATGCAAAATTTCAGCTCAATCGGTAACCGGGAAGTGGGTCAAAATTGAGTTGCAAAATTCCACCCGAACAAGACATACATATAGGTACATTGCAAGTTAACTAGGAGCTTGTAAAAAGATGTTGATTTATGTAAACAGTAATAAGTCGAGTTTTTATTCATGATTATTCTACTTTGAATAAAGACTTTTTCGTTTTTGTAGGCTCATTGTCATTTGACAGACAAAAAAAAACTAGGTAAGGTCGGGCGGGGCTATTACGTCGGAGGGGCAAATACGGCGTTTCGCTGTAACTCCAGTATTTTAAAGTATTATCGCTAGTGACATCTATGAGTTTATAAAGAAATCACTACTTCATGTGTTAAAATATAGATGGCAGTGCTAGCCACTGCTAGCCCTTATGCTGTTTTATCTATACCCATTTTTTGTTTAGTTCGTCATTTTATGTATGCAGTAAAAAAACACGTGCTTACCTTTTTATTGTTTTCGAGTGATAAAAGTGAGTTTTTCTAAGTGTTCCAAAAGTGAGTGGTGTTTTGAAATAACGAGATTAAAGATTTTGCATTAAGTTTTATTGTACGTTTTGTTATGTCCGAGTTATGTCTGTAGTATATGAATATGTATGTATGAGTATGTTATCCATTTTCCAGATCGGGGCAATTATGACGCATCCCATAGGTGCGTCATAATTTCCCCTCAATATTGTGAGAGAGGGGTAAAGACGTCCAATATTAAGGGGCGTAATAGCCCCATGATTTTTATAGGAGTTTGCAAAAAGTTAGTGATGTTGTGAGTCGACAAAACTACGATATATTTTTTCGTAACTATATTTTGTGCGTATTGCTTTTGAATAAAATTTGTGTGTAATTGAAATAACAATAAAATATGTAAGTGGGTACGCAATAATCAAAAGTAAAAAAATTGTTCTTCACTTTTATTATCTGATTCAAGACACTAATTATTCTTTAAGTAATTTATTGTTTCCCTTTTTTACTTTTTTCTATAATTCTATTTGTTTTATTAAAAGACATGTCAGTTATACAACGTTGCAAACTGTTCCGTTACTGTTTAGATATAGGGTAATACCAACAAAATTAAAATCTTTTATGGATTTTTATCACCCTATAACTCGTAACACGATAGTTTAGGAGACTGTAACTATCACTGAAAAAATACATTAAATATAAATAATATTTAATAAAAGTACTACTCATCGAGTTTTCAAAGTGCTTTGCCATTTTTAACGAATAAATGCTAGGCTTCTTGTAAAATTTTCGTACCCTAATTTTAGATACGAATAAAACTATTGATTAAATGCGGCTCATCACTAGCATGTATGGGAGCTCGGCGGAATTGCCCCACCTTTGATAAAATAAAGTATTTATTTATAATAATTTGTCAATGTAATTAACTTCCTTAATCTAATTTGTATTATTTTAATTATTTTTGTGTAATTTCCTATACAATGTAAATTGTTTTATGGAATAAATAACTATGAACTATGAAAAAATAAAGGTATTAGCAAGTCATAGAGTTTATATAGCATTCATACTGTTTTAAAGTATATCTTGGAGCTGTGTTTCATGTTTGTGGCTTTTTTATAACGAAGATATTAGTGAACGTCGTAATTGCCCCGCGGCGAGGTAAATCCGCCGTTTTCCAGATTCTCGAATAAAATAGCTTTTTTAATGTTATATTTGTCAGTTATTTACAACAGTAATATATTAATACAATTCTGAATCCAACGCTTTTTAGATGTATTCATAAATTTGTTAGAATTGTTTACATGAACGACGCTGTTTTGATTCAAAATAAAAGTATGTTTTTTTTTCGACGGAATAGCCCCGCCCGATTGTATATTTTCCCTAGTGGAAGAAATGCTATGACTTCTTGGCGTCATGTCTGCAGTTTTGTTTTATTTTCTATAATTTGTGTTTTGTCGAATATCAATGTGAAATAATGGTGGATTATTTACTGTTAAGTGTTCGTGAACGTGCATGAGTGTTAGCAAATAAAACAAAATAGTGCAACATCACTTTTCAAATTCTTTCAAGAGGTCCGTGTGAGACCTCAATAAAGTCCCACAGCTTTATTGAGTCTCGAGGGGTTTGGGGGAAATCATTTACCATTAAACGTTCATTATCACTCATTATCATCCACTTAATGTAAAGAAAATAATAATTACTAAAAAACTTGACACTGGCTAAATGTGCTGATCGCACGAAGCCATTATATAAGAGAAACAAAAAGAAAAAAAAGAAATGCTATTGGTTTTCTTGGCGGGAAAGTGAAGCGTCATGTCTGCAGTTTTGTATTATTTTCTATTATTTGTGTTTTGTCAAATATTAATGTGAAATAATGGTGGATTACAGTGCAACATTACTTTTCAAATTCTCTTAAGAAGTCCGTGTGAGTGAGACCTCAATAAAGTCCCAGAGCTTTATTGAGTCTCGAGGAGTTTGGGGGAAAATCATTTACCATAAAAGTTCATTAACAATTATTATCACCCACATAATGTAAAGAAAATAATAATTACTATTAAAAACTTGACACTGGCTAAATCCATTATTTAAGAGAGAAAAAAAAATAGAAATGCTATTGGTTTTCTTGGCGGGAAAATGTAGCATCATGTCTGCAGTTTTGTATTATTTTCTATAATTTGTGTTTTGTCCACGTTTTGTCGAATATTAATGTGAAATAATGGTGAATTATTTACTGTTAAGTGTTCGTGAACATGCATGAGTGTTAGTAAATAAAACAAAACAGTGCAACATCACTTTTCAAACTCTCTCAAGTAGTCCGTGTGAGACCTCAATAAAGACCCACAGCTTTATTGAGTCTCGAGGAGTTTGGTGGAAAATCATTTACCATTATACGTTCAGTATCACTCATTATCATCCACATAACGTAAAGAAAATAATAATTACTATTATAAACTTGACACTGGCTAAATGTACTGATCGCATGAAGGCATTATATAAGAGAAAAAAAATGCTATGACTTCTTTCTTGGCGGGAAAGTGAAGCGTCATGACTACAGTTTTGTTTTATTTTCTATAAGTAATTTTTTTTTTTAATTTGTAATTTCAACTTCTATAGGACTTCATCTTACTAGTTGGGCGGCAACCGAGGCGTTCCGACGGCCGATCGGCTTTACCGATGTATGGGTATTGTCTGCTGTTAACCGTGTCGCATAGCGGTGAAAGATTACTACCACTCCCTCTCTTCCCTTCGGTGTCGTAAAAGGCGACTAATGGACTAAAGACTGCACGTACATCCAACAGCATAGAGCGGCGATGGCCTCACTCACCACCTGTCACGCTAAGCACATGTGCAGTTGCTATTTGATGAAAAGTGGACTGTGGTAGAGGACTGCATTTGGTGTCCTCATTGCCTAGTCTATGATATGACTAATCCTTCAGGGATAATAGTCGTGATTATATGTATGTATTGTTTTCCAAATGTTGGTTGATGATCAGGAAGAAGGGCTTCAATCTGGGAATTTAACCCAGTATCTCGGGATATCGGGTCGTCCACAGATCGGAACCTGGCTCTTCTGTTCTGTGGGCCGACCGACCGTTTGGCCTTGGCTTCGCCGCTAGGCCACCTAGGCGCCAAGGAAAACCACACAATAGGTAATATAAAAACAATCACATTCATAAGATTGATTTAATATTATGAATGTGATTGTTTTGATTAAAACAGTGAAAAAACAATTACTACCTCAGTTGGGATCGAACCCGTCCACCCACGTCCTCCGCATACCGGGCAGCTCATTCATCATCAATTCTTTTACAATTATTCATAGAAATTAAAAATATATACACCGAGATTTTTCATTGGTCTTGGAGCCGAAAACGTTATAATACAAAAAAAGTGTTGTACCTATTTATGAAATAATAATCGCTTAACGAGCTAATTAAAAAAAGTAGTAAAAGTGACTTTTTGTCGAAAACACTACACCGTGACGTGACCCCTATGAACTTTCCCGGCCGGCCGCCTGCGCCGGCGGCGGGGTAGGCGGAGCGTTTGAAGCACATGAGTAAAGAAACGGTTCATTGACTTTCGTAAGATCGTCCGGTACTAAGGGCACATACTCATGTGCTAAGGGTTCTTGCATTTTTTATGAATATTTTTTTAATGATTTTTTAATGCTCATATTTTTAGTTTTACATGCTAAATAGCTTCTACTGATGATAAACATGAACAGGGTTTCGGCTCCAATACCAATGAAAAATCTCGGTATACTATACAGGATTACTGGTTATTAGACCGGATCCATTTAAGAGGTCCTTGGGGAGGTCTTTTGCGACCAAAGACTTTGTAAACTTTTGTAAAAGGCGACTAAGTGACTAAAGACTGTACATACATCCAACAGCATAGAGCGGCGATGGGTTCATCAAAATAATACTACCAACTCCTCTATTCTCTTCGGTATTGTAAAAGGCGACTAACGGACTAAAGACTGCACATACATCCAACAGCATAGAGCGGCGATAGGCTCATTAAAATAATACTACTAACCACTCTTTTCTCTTCGGTGTCGTAAAAGGCGATTAACGGACTAAAGACTGCACATACATCCAACAGCATAGAGCAGTGATGGGAATTGCGAATTTGTTTTGTTTTATTTTCCTTAATTAATTTCGTACTCTTAGTTTGAGATTTTACTGCCTGGTTCTCGTTTTAACACATTTATTCTTCAATTATGTAACATGGGTTAGTATTTTTTTATCTCGTTGGATAGCTAGAAATGTCTAGATGTTTTATCAATAATTTGCAGACTAAATTAACTACATTTTTTTGGACAAAATGTTGAGTTTTTCTGATTATGTACAAACTCTTTTGAGAACAAAGACTTCTTTATTTCGTAAATATTATTGTGTGTCAAATGTCTGTCTGAGAAGAAAATCTGTTGCTGTCGTATTGTGACTTTTGGTGAAAATAGATTTGTAAAACAAATAAATTAAACCATATTCTATCGGATTATAACGTGTTCTTATTAAACTCTACTGTGCGTAAACCACTGATTCTAATAGGTTATAAGGCCCGCATAATGGAAAATTTTTCAACAAAAATTTCGATTGGTCATCTCGACGGAAAATTGAACTGGATAACTTGGAAGTACAAAATTTCAATTTTACTGCGCGCAAACAAACATGCCTTTGAGGTAGTTGAAGGCAAGTTGACGAAACCAGTTCTTCCAGAAGGTGCAGGGGACGCAGATGTCAGCGCTTACAATGAAGCATAAGAAAACTTCAAAAAGGCCGACTGTACCGCCCTGCTAATCTTGACCACGAACATGACGGAAGAAACGTTACAAAAAGTAATGAGATTTGAGACAGCTCATGAAGTCTGGCGAGAGCTTCACCGATTATTTGACGGCGAATCCGAAGACAGAGTCTACAACTTGTGCCTGGAGTTCTTTTGTTTTAAACGCAACATGTCGGATGACGTATCCACCCACATGTCAAAATTGAAGAACATCTGGAACACTTTGAACATTGAAATCAACAAGACTGATTCTAGACATCTGCCTGATTTGTTCCTGATATGTAAGATCCTCGAAACTCTCGATGAAAGATTTTTCGCGTTCAAATCCAGTTACTTTTGAACAAGACCGATAGAACAATCGACAACCTCACAACTCAACTTTGCTCGTATGAAAAAGCACTCGAAGGCAAAGAAGGGTAGTCCCTTCTTTGCCTTCGAGTCTAGTGTCAAGAGACGCTAGTCACACAAGAAGTCCATAAGTCGAAAAAGAAAAAAGATGAGAAAGTTAAGTGCAATTACTGCTCTCATATAGGACATAGAGTAAAGAACTGCAAGAAGTGGATTAAGGATTGGAGACCCCCTAAGCCAAGCAGCTCAGTGCCTTACAGGTCAAATCAGACTGTTCAAAGCTTAACTTTAATGGTGGCTAATGCATGTTCACAACCCACAAATCAAGATAGAGAGAATTGGTTTGTGGACAATGGTGCAACGACACATATCACTGTTAGAAGAGACGTGTTTCACACATTTGAACCCTTCGATTCTGAAGACCAATCTGTGAAGACGGCAGATGGAACAGTCATTCCAGCGTTAGGGAAAGGACTTGTTATGGTTGAATCGACTGTAGGTAACAAAAAGGAAACTATACGAATGGAAGATGTCTGGCTTGTACCATCTTTGACGAAAAATCTTTTTTCGACGTTGGCAGCACAAGACAAAGTGCGGAATAGTATGTTCACATCAACCGCTACTAGTTGTCAGTTAGATATCGATGGAGTTACGAGGATTGTTGGGAAAAGAGAACCCAAAGGAGGACTGTATAAAGTACAGTTGAAGACAATCGCTCCATCAAAGATATCAAACTCAATTGAAGTGAACGCAATCACGGGCACCAATATGCTACAGGTATACTATGAACGTTTTGCTCATCAAGATAAAAGACATGTTAAAGCCCTTGTCAAGCGAGAATTTGGGATTAACTTACCAGCAGATGAAGTAAAATGCGAGGCATGCATATTTGGGAAGGCCCATAAGCAACCGTTTGGAAGAAGGGAAAGAGCAACCAAACCTGGTGATTTAATACACGCTGATGTTTGTGGACCTTTCGAACATCCCAGTGTATCTAAATATAGATATTTTGTACTTTTTAAAGACGACTTCTCCTCTTACCGTCTAGTCTACTTCATGCGCAAAAAATCTGAAGTTATAGATAAATTAAAGATGATGCTAAATGAAGTCAGAACGACCGACCATACTGTCAAATGCCTCTTAAGTGACAATAGACGAGAATTTGACAACGAAGAAGTTATGGAAGTTCTGAGTAAACACGGGATTGATCAGCGACTTACGATGCCATACACTCCGGAGCAAAACGGGTGTAGCGAGCGTGAGAATCGCACTCTAGTCGAAGCCGCAAGAACTTGGTTACATGCAAGAGGTGAACTACCGCAGCAACTCTGGGCTGAACTAATAAATACTGCTGCTTATGTTCTCAACAGAACTGGGCCAACTAGAGAAAAGGATAAGGTTCCCTTTGAACTTTGGTTCGGAAAGAAGCCAAAGATATCTCACCTACGTGTAATTGGAAGCCAGTGCTATGCTCACGTCCCCAAACAGTGCAGAAAGAAGCTCTGCAAGAAGGCTATCAAAGGAGTGCTCATCGGATATGAAAACAACGACGGTTATCGCATTTGGGATGGAACAAAAACCACCCGGTCCAGAGACATCACCTTTGCGAGTGAAGTTGAATTTAAAGTTTCATTAAGGACAAGCGAACGTAATCAAGTCCCTGCAGACAATGAGGGAGTTAATTTTAGCGATGAAGCATGTCAGACCGGAAACGAGCATTTAGAAGCCTCAAACGAACAAGAACGTGATCTAGAGGGAGATAGTTCTGGAGATCACGATCAAGTCGATCGTCACAATAGAGTCGATGAGGAGAATAGCCAAGTAGATGAAGACGTATTTCTCGACTGTGATGATGCAGGAAACATTATGATACAGGAACCTAGATACCATCTTAGGGATCGCAATACTCTACGGCGTCCTAAGCGGTACGAAGACTCTACCATCTGCACAGTGGCTTCCTTATATGACTTCCCTAACAGTTTTGAAGAAGCCATGAGGAGGGAAGACCATGAAGCATGGATGCAGGCCATGAAGCAGGAGATCAACTCTTTGAAAGATAACAATGTTTGGACACTGTGCGATTTACCGCCTAACAAAAAGGCATTGCCTTATAAGTGGATCTTCCGCATAAAGACGCGACCTGATGGATCCATAGAGAAGTATAAGGCTCGCCTAGTGGTGAAAGGCTTCAGGCAGCGAAAAGGCATTGATTATAATCAAACCTTTAGCCCAGTCGCCAGAATGGCCACAGTAAGAGCACTACTTAGTGTGTGTGCTAGAGAAAACATGCACTTGATCCAGTTCGACGTAGCAACCGCATTCCTAAACGGAAAACTTGAAGAGGACATTTATATGAAACAGCCAGAAGGTCTTAGCGAGGAAACGGCCAAAGTGTGGAAGCTCAATCGGAGTCTATACGGCCTAAAGCAGGCACCGCGCTGCTGGAACTCTTGCTTTGAGGAAATCCTCCTAGACTTAAACTTCAAGCAGTGCGAGGCTGACGGTTGCCTCTTTGCGAAGCAAGTAGGAGAAGGAAAAATTCTGCTTGCCCTCTACGTCGATGACGGACTGGTGGCAGCTTCAAATGAAGAGTTAGCCAATCGCTTTCTAGACGATCTGCGATCAAAACTGAAGATCACCTCAAAACCGGCTTCCTACTACCTGGGCTTAGAAATTAGACAGGAAAATAATGCAAATACTATCAACCAGGCGTCTTGCAATCCGGTTTCAACGCCTATAGAAAAGTTGGAATGTATACGAGAGGATACAGATTTAGGGAAAGCTTGTGACTTCCCTTACAGAGAAGCAGTAGGCGCTCTGATGTACTTAATGACAGGTACTCGCCCTGATATTGCTTTCGCAGTGGGTGTGGTATCCAGACATTTAGAGAATCCTTTAAAATCAGACTGGCTCAAAGTGAAAAGAATATTTAGATATCTAAAGGGCACTTTGAACCTCGGCATTAAATATCATGCTGGAAAAGGAGATGGGACTATAGAAGGATGCAGTGATGCGGATCATGCTGGCGATGCCTCGACTGGCAGATCTACCTCAGGTGTTGCATGCTTGTACGCAGGAGGGATAATATCATGGTTAAGCCAGAGACAGGCAACCGTAGCTATATCGACCACGGAAGCAGAAATAGTCGCTGCAAGCGAAGCTGAAAAGAACTCGTGTGGCTTAAACGAGTCTTCAGTTTCCTGTCTCAAGACCAAGAAATGTCGCTAACTCTTAGGGTCGACAATGAAGCAGCAATAAGACTGGCACACAACCCAGAATTCCACAAACGCACCAAACATATTCGTGTTCGTCATTTTTTTGTAAGAGAGATGGTGCAAGGTGGTATTCTGAACGTAATTAAGACCAGCTCGGCAAATCAACTTGCAGACGTCTTAACCAAGCCTGTCCCAAGGCCTCGGCTGACTGAGTTATGTGCCAAACTTGGACTAAATAAGCTTTGAGGGAAAGTGTTGAGTTTTTCTGATTATGTACAAACTCTTTTGAGAACAAAGACTTCTTTATTTCGTAAATATTATTGTGTGTCAAATGTCTGTCTGAGAAGAAAATCTGTTGCTGTCGTATTGTGACTTTTGGTGAAAATAGATTTGTAAAACAAATAAATTAAACCATATTCTATCGGATTATAACGTGTTCTTATTAAACTCTACTGTGCGTAAACCACTGCTTTTAATAGAAAACATTCAATTTAGTAGACCGTTTTCCAAAAATCCTTAATTATTTTTAATAGTAAGGCCTATATTTTTGGTATGGATTCCAATTATTATAATTTTATAATTTGTTATTAAGAACCGGAATGTAAAATACTGTAAAAAAAATCGGAGCATTCTTTTTTTTATTAATTTTTGAATAAATAAAATTGTTTTTTTTTAAAAAAAACCTTAATATTCAATTATCACGAAAATGGTTGACATTTGGATAACATGATATGGGGTCAAAATGGTCGCAAAAGACCTCCCCTATAACCTCTTAAATGAATCCGGTCTAATAACCAGTAATCCTGGGCCCTGATTCTGTATCGCACCTAAACCTTAGCGCGCACAAACGTCAAACGCATACGTTTTTGGGAAGATATCGTAACTTATTAAGGAATTAACGTGGTTTTATTTAGACGTAGTGTCATTACTTTAATTTATTCAGTCCAAAACGAATTAAAACAGTACGATTCAAATAAATTGTCACTTTTTAAGATTATAATTAGATCTTTTGGTTCGTTATATATCTCAATAGTTATTGTCGTAAGAGAGTCAGTGTCTTCAGCACTGGACAGAACGGTCCAAAACACCTAGCTTGGGCACGAAAATTCAATTTGGCCCACCTTGTGGATTGGAACGTTGTGTAGTATAACTACGTCCAATTGATTTTTATTTATAGACTAGCGGCCCGCCGGACGAAGTTGCCCGCGTGGACTCCGAACAACGTGACGAATTTCCAAAAATGTTTTTACCTAATTCGTGTCTTGACAATTACGAACACAAGAAAAAAATTGGTTGCCTGTAAAGTCGGTATACGGGCGAAAGTTTTACGTGACAACGACTTTGAGTGGTAAAATAATTTTAATGTGAATATTCATTCGTATAGTAGGAAGAAGGATGAAATAGGAAAGGGACGCGTGCCTTTCACTTTTTATGTCTGTCTCTCTCGCTCTTAGGCGGGCTAACCATGCCCGAGTGGAAGGGACGCGTGCCTCTCACTCGCTCTCATTGTGAGCGCATAACGTGAGCGGAGCGTAACGCAGTTTCTTGAAGTGTCACCCGGCAAACCAATTTATAAGACGTTGTCACGTCAAAAAGAATCAAAAAAATTGGAGAAGATGTAGAAAGAGATGGCGGGACGAGCTAGACTCCTACTGCAAAGACTGGCCATCAAGAGCGCTTATTCGCGAAAATTGGAAAAAGGGAAGGGCCTTTACCCTGCAGTGGGACGACCATGGCTGAAATAATAAATAATATAAAAAAAATCAATACAAATGCCTAACCCGAGGGTAGTTTTGGTACGAGATAGATTCCTACCTATATCATATTATCATTGATTTCCGGGGCAAAAAGCGTCCCGCAAGGGGTCACGGCGAGACAGTCCAAAATTGACCCAGAAGCGGGACGTCCCGGAAAATCTGGGATGGTTGGCGAGCCTAGTGATGAGCCCGTCGCTACTCTTTGCTGATGCATGTATGTGCAATTTTTGCACAAGCGCTCAGCGTGACAGGTGGTGAACCCGTCATTGCTCTTTGCTGTTGCATGTATCAGTCCAGAGTCCGTTAGTCGCCTTTTACGACACCCAAGGGAAGAGAGGGGGTGGTAGTATTCTTTCGCCGCTAAGCGACACGGCTATCAAATCAAATATTAATTTATGACATTCTTGTGTAACAATTACAATAAGTATTCTTAAGAAAATATATTTCAGGATTATAACGTGACTAAAATCTTTGTCTTCAGAAAACAATATCCCTGTTGTTATTTTTGCTACGAAAAGGAAACCTTCGCTGACAAAAGCATCTGATTTTTTGCCTATTGTTATACAAAAGCGGAGACACACAGAACGCAATAAGTAATTATTATTTATTACGTACGTTTACTAGCTTTTGCCTGCGGCGGCACTCGCCTTAATGTAGATTTTGTCAATGAGTGCTGTAGGTTAGGGACAGCATAAAATGATTGGGTTTTGGTTAATACAGAGATACCTGGAGGTTAAATGGATGGTAAAGGAAAACAGTGAACAACAGAGTTGTATGTTCTGCTTAACGCGCAAATTGAAGATCCCACTAAACTTCATTTATCATCAGCCTATAAACGTTCCACTGCTGGGCACAGGCCTCCCTCGTGGACAAATAGCACGTGGGGGGTATTGGGCTATATTAGCCCACCACGCTGGCCCAATGCGGGTTGGTGGGTTTTAACGACTGCCATCTTTTGACAACAACCGGGACCAACGGTTTAACGTGCCTTCCGAAGCACGGAGGAGATCGAGATGTTTTTTTTATTTGGTCACCCATCCACAGACCCGGCATTGCTAAAATTGCTTAGAGGGCAAGATCGCAAGCCAAACGCGATAGCCACTGCGCAATCGAGCTCCTCGTGGATGTATCAAGGACTTTGATAGTAGGTATGTACTTTACTACACTTTATTCAAATCTATATAAATAAAATCAATTCCCGCGAATGAATGTTCGCACATCATTTAAAAACACAAAAAATTACCCATTTGGGTAATTTTTTGTGTTTTTGGATATTCGTCGTGCGTTTTCACGCGCACGAAGTCATGGGCCGTTAGTTTTAAATAAAGAACAAATATGGTTTATTCTCAGAAGATGTATTGGCTGCGAACTAAAATAGGTAACTATGGAAGCGTAATCGCACTTTAAAAATGACCCAACGACAATCGTGTCCATAGCATAGATCTACTGAGAAGAAAAGTTCTTAGTGGATCCACAACTTCAAAACTTGTTCTAATGAGAAATACATATTTCATTAGATCCATCGTGGAACTGGGCAAGAGATCAACTAACAAAAAAAAACTCAGTAGATTCCCACCTTGAAATCGGAATCCAATAAGAAAAAAAACGCACTAGATCCATTATGGATCTGGCCAATGGATCTTCTGAGATTGAAAAAAAAATGTAGTAAAACGTATGTAATACAATGAAAATTTTATCGAATTAACATAACACACTGATAAACAAATCAATGTTCATACCTAATCAAATGATAATACGATTATCGTACTTATTTGTTTAAAAAGATTGAGTTAATGTTCCATTTGACATCATACATTTTAATGAAAACTATACCACAGAGCGGTGCAAAATTGATATTTATTTTGTTATTGTTTTGTGACTTTTTATAATTTCACATTTTTCAGAAGTAGTTTGAAAAAAAATATAAGTAGGTATGGTACTACCTACTGCAAATAGTGAGAAGCTATTCGGACGATACAACAAAAAGTTTACCACCCTATTGCCCCCCCCCCCTCCGAGTTTTATCTTCGCAGAAAAAAATAGGCTTTAACCGTCTCCAGGGCCCTACCTATCTCTTTACCAAAATTCATCAAAATCAGTTAAGCGGTTTGTGAAAGCACATGAAACTCACTTTCGCATTTATAATATTAATTAGGATGCTTTCCTGCAGTAAAACGGAGCCTATAAGTTAGACCATTATATCCATTGAGATAAACTATGACTATATCGGTGAAAACTGCGCAAGTGCATGCAGTCATTTTTGCGTGATGCATCTACAAACAAACATACATAACTACAGACAGACAGACAAAACTGTTGCTCTAATAATGATGATGGGGATCACCCAAATTAGTTTTTCTTCAATATCTATAATGTACAGACAACGGCCTGTGATAATTTTATTATAATATCTAGTAATAATGTAATAGATGTAATTTTCCTTTAATTGGAATTATTTTTTTCATCATAATAAGAGGCACATTATGGCTCGATCAACCTGTTAAATACCGTGAGCGCGATATCGTGCTCGGGACAATTAGTAGGCCGGCCAAGGGCCAAAAAGTCGTCTCTAAACCAAATCTCGTATGTAAGTTTTGTATATACCTACAACAGGTATGGATGTGTTCGGGGTGTCCTCCAAATATCGAAACTACTTGTTGTATAGTTCTAAAGTGGTGGAGGGGGCAGCAGTGACGTCATAAAGATGGCCGCCGACGGTTTTTTTTCTTCAATTGTGGCGCATCTATGCGGTCGATTTGCTTGTGCAAGGTGTATTTGAAAGCGCAATAAATGTACTTTTATCACTTACAATTACATGGTATTATTCATTGAATTTTCGTTACCTATCATGAACTGTTTCTTAATTTTTCTCGGAAACTAGTTACTTTATTAAATCATATTGTTTTTAAAACATGCAGAATTTTATGAGCTATCTACAAATATAAGACTCATCAAAATACAACTTCAAACGACTGCGCTGTGGCCAATAATCTGGAGCGAGGAGCACTATCACGACGAGTCCAAGCGTGCGTGCGTGCGTCGTCTGGGGTTGTGCGGCGGGCTGCAAAGTCACATGAATGACAGTGTGTCAGCCAAGATTACAATCATCACCTTTAGCGATTCTCTCGTTCATACAGTCAACCATACAGGAATGAGCTGCCTTGGAAAGTTATTAATCAAAAAAATAAAAGTAAAAAACAGGCCAAGTTCTCGTGTACTGAGACTAGTACACTGATACTTCTTCAGTGATCTTCAAAAAATTAAAGAAATCTGGGAATTAGGAACCTAAGCCAATAGTTTTACAGTCAATGCAAAGGGAACGGATCCCCATAGAATTATATGAAATGTATTCACTCAGCAGATGACTGTACCGACGTACACGTACAAATTAGACTGAGCTAACTGACGAATTCACAGATTCAACATAGCTAGTTTTCAGAAATCCAAGCTTTCATAGCCTATCGTATTTTGATGAAATTCCTATCTTGGAAACTATTCTCTCAGAACTGCGAAATGTTCCATACTTAGTGCTTTTCATTCGGTAAACATTACTCAATACAGTTGAAATTATTCGTGAAAATATTGCACACAGTTTGCTCGGCTTGCTAGAAGTTGGCAGGGCGCAATCCGTGCGATGAATAAAGATTCTTAGATGAATAAATGCTGGATGAAAATCTTTTTTTTTTACAATATACCTACTAGGCTATCTGGCACTTGACCGCAACCTGACCTGATGGGAAGTGACGATACGGCCGCAGGTGGTGCATGCCTGTCTACTTAGAAACAGCCTATTCAATATGGCCTTGAAGGAGTCCAGGTTGTACCTACTGTTAGCGGAACATACTAGCAGGCAAAGCGTTTCATTCTATAGTTCATTCTATAGCTGTACGCATTAGAAAGGTCGAGCCAAAGCGGTTTGTGCGGATAGCTGGTATACAGGATGTAATCGTTAAGTGTGCACAGGCGATTATTCTGAAACTATGAGAGATTTCAAAAACTTAAAACTGATAACGAAAGTACGTTATCTAATAAGTAAAATGGCATCAATAACTTTTTAAAAATCAAACGAGAAGTATCCAAAATTTTGACATTAAACACTCCCATACATTTAGTATGAGATTAGTAGAAAGGTTTTAGTTTCCTTGTTTTAAGTGGTCTAGTATTCAGTGTACCTTAATCATATTTTATGATTACGTATCACAGACATATAATGTCTGTGTTACGTATGATATGATAATTATGATTTTCAAGTAGATACACGTGTAGATTAATAAGGTGTCTTACCACTTCAAACTAATAATAAACCTTGTTTCAATATCGCATTAATTTGAACTGGCTTTATTATTTGAATTTTTTGATTAATTTGAACGCACCATAAAAATACCAAAAAAAGGAACTTTTTGTTATTTGTTCTAAATTCAAAATCTTGATCGCGGGTCGGAATTTAGAATTTAGAACGAATAGCAAAAAGTTACTTTTTTTGGTATTTTTGTAGTGCGTTGCTTTTCAGCCAGTTCAAATTAATGCGATATTGAAACAAGGTTTATTATTAGTTTGAAGTGGTAAGATACCTGATGAATCTACACGTGTATAATCTACTTGAAAAGCATAATTATCATACGTAATCATAAAATATGATTAAGGTAAAATGAATACTAGACCACTTAAAACAAGGAAACTAAAACCTTTCTGATAATCTCATACTAAATGTACGGGAGTGTTAAATGTCATAATTTTGGATACTTCTCGTTTGATTTAAAAAAAGTTATTGATGCCATTTTACTCATTAGATAACGTACTTTCATTATCAGTTTTAAGTTTTTTGATATCTGTCATAGTTTCGGAATAATTGCCTGTGCACACTTAACGATTACATCCTGTATATACTCTGGTCATCACAAAAATCGACCCACCCTGTTTTGCACTATTGCTCTTTATAATTTCAAAGATAAGCGTTTAGAAGTAAGTTTTGTTGATATCTAGGGTAACGCACATGAGGGTACTAATAAACTTTTTTAAAGTAAACGGTGCTCTGTGCCGGTTTGATGAATGCGTCAGTATTCAGTTTGGCCCTGTTTAATTCACAACCAGGTGTTTGCAACAGTGTATTTGTTATTGACGATTTTTACTTTATGGATTATCACTGTAATTCGGATTAAATTAGCCTGGAATATAATACCACTGAAGCTAAATCGGCCCAAGTTGTGGCTTTGCTGCGAGAGGGTTTTAAACAACGTGTTGTCGCTCGAAAATTACATCTCAGTCGACCTGCGGTTCGGAGAGTTTACCAGAGGTTTCAAGAGACTGGGCAGTACCGTAGAAGAACAGGATCTGGAAGACAAAGGGTCACCACTCAAAGAGACGACCCCTTTATTGTGACATCGTCTTTAAGAAATCGCTATCTTTCTCGTGTAGATCTCCAGCGACGGCTGCGTGAAGTGCGGGGTGTGGCTATAAGTGACAGTACGGTGAGAAGAAGACTTTGTGAACATAACTTATGACCTCAAAAGCCAGCAACAGGACCATAACTGACCGTAGCTCGTCGCCAAGCCAGACCAATTCGCGAGGGAACATCTTGAACGAACTATATACCAATAGGCTTCAGTTATTGTTATTGTCTGTTTTACTTTTATGTTTTTGATTAATAACCTTCCAAGGCAGCTCATTCCTGTATGGTTGACTGTATGAACGAGAGAATCGCTAAAGGTGATGATTGTAATCTTGGCTGACACACTGTCATTCATGTGACTTTGCAGCTCGCCGCACAACCCCAGACGACGCACGCACGCACGCTTGGACTCGTCGTGGTGGTGCTCCTCGCTCCAGATTATTGGCCACAGCGCAGTCGTTTGAAGTTGTATTTTGATGAATCTTATATTTGTAGATAGCTCATAAAATTCTGCATGTTTTAAAAACAATATGATTTAATAAAAGTTACTAGTTTCCGAGAAAAATTAAGAACCAGTTCATGGTAAGTAACGGTACGTAAAAATTCAATGAATTCAAAATATTTTTGTAAATCCCAGTATTCGTTATAGATGTCTATAAAGTGATTAAAGTACATTTAATGCGCTTTCAAATGACACCTTGTTCAAGGAAATTGATCGCATAGGTGCGCCACAATTGAAGAAAAACATTGTTGGCCATCTACTTTTATTATTTTTGTATAGTTTTTAGGCATTATTAACGCAAAAAATCAAATACTTACTAAGTATTATAATAATTAAATAATTACAAAAAAATTACAAAAAGGAATCAATGTGTAAACTGTTAATGATGAAATAATTATATGTATTAAAGTTATTGTTGCTTTAATTTTTATGCTTACGAAACTTATATTATAATAGATGTTGAGTAACGATAAAAGTTGATTTTTTCAGTGCGTCAGTCAATATGAACAGCTGGACAGAACCAGTTTTCCTAAAAAATAAATTCAATCGCATTTGTTTATACTTCTTGTTATGTTAACATGCTTGCTGATAAGATTGAAACGCAGTAAATTAAGCTATATTCGGGACAGCTAAAGGTCAAGGGCTTTATCGTGATCTGCTTTATGATTTTGTATCGCGATCCAATTTATTTATACAAGGGTAAATTCATCACAAAATAAGTAAGAACTGTTTTTTTTCTTTTTCGTCGACGTCATGGACTATAATTGATACGACTTAGTTTTATATAACTTAGTCCATATTATGTTCTAATAAGTTATGTTTGTGTTTGTCTTTTTGGTTGTCCGAATACCTAAAAAAAATAAAATGTGTCTTACGTGTGTGATGCGACGATGATTTTTGGTAACCACTTTCTCTTTTAATCGGAATGTTACAAGAACTCCTAGTCTATCTGCATACTTACGTATTATTTTTTTTATTCGGCAACGGGTAAGCGCTTGGCCTTCATCTCACCTGCTGGTAAGTGACGATAAGGTGGAAGCGCGCTTCACCCGGAATCTTCAACCACTGAGGAACTGGCTATCTTATCTCAAACTGTCGGAACACAACAATGCTTTAAACATCGTTGTTATGGCGACACACTTAGATAAGATGGTGGTATCTAGCCAGGCGGATTTAACAGCCCTACCACCAACCAAACCGAGCACACAAAGATGTACCCCCGCTGGGAATCGAACCCGGGACCTCTGGGTCTGAAACCGGTGGCTTAGCCACTAGACCACAGAGGCGGTTAAAGTAAGTACCTATGATATAGATGAAAGAGGACTATAGGTAGGAAATTGGCGGCTTGCACCTAAACTCACTAATCAGAATTTGCGCTAAAACAACATTCTGGCGCTTATCAAACTCTTTCCACTTCAACCAAATACTTACCAGATGTTGTAAGAGATTTATGTTAAGCGAGTAAAGCAAATATCGATCAAACATAATGAGCTTGGGAAAAGGATTTTTATTTATTCATTTTTTAAATATTTAAATTTTAACTTAAAATATGACACTAAAAATTTTTCTGTAGGCCTTCAAAATACCGGCGGCGTGACGTTATCGGATTCCATTCTCTCGCACGGGTGCCACAGATTACTTAATAATTAATTGTGCAAATTAATATGTAATCGGCGAGAGCGGCGAACAGTGTCTAAAATGGACAATCTAGCGGAATTTAATTCGAAAAACTAATTTCGTAAATAATGTGATTTAAACTAGCAACACTACTCCTTACTACTAAAGTGCAATATTCCGTTAATATTTTTTAACTACTAAGAAATATTCAGAAACTTCTTAAGTTCTCTTTTGCTTGACCGCCATTTAATTTCTATTTGGCGGATAAAATTTTTAACGTTCATCAAATGTTAGGCGGCGCATCTATGGCATGTCTATTGAATATATAACTATAAATATCATTTTTACTTTCTCCTTATTTGCTCTTGTGCCAATTTCAAACAATTCCCTTCATTTCATTTTAGGTGGTCTAATCGAAAATTTAAAAAAAATGTATGAGAGGGGCAAACGAGGGCAGTTAAATTGCACTTATTTTTATTAACGAATACTTACTCCACATTATAAATACCATTATAGAACTAATACATCATTACCTATACATTTTTAAAACTCAAATTATAAATTAAAACTAATAAATACAAGCATAGCTAAGTTGGGCGAATGAAAACACCAATTGTACCACAAAAATATTTTCAACTGCTTACCTTCTATTGAAGTAAAAGACACAACCAAGGTTTTACGAAATTTTCACCAATTTCTCTTGAGTATCCTTTGATATACACTTATTATCGTAATTCACTAATTTGCAGCACATAATAACAAACAACTATAACGGTGTGAAAGACAGTAGTACGATTTTATGAAGTTTTAATGAGGGTAGTTAAAATTTTTTACGGGATGTTGTACTTTAGTATATAATTTACGAAATTAGTTTTTCGAATTAAATTCCGCTAGATTGTCCATATTAGACACTGTGCGGCAGCGGGGGTTATCGGATACGATGACGTCACGTCACGTCAGTTGAGTGCCAGCGAACTAAGCTAGGTAGTAGTGTTTTATGCAAATATTTATCTACAATAACTTTGTAAATACTTCTCGTATCAAAGTGAAATAAAAACTATTGGTTTTAGAATAACGACTTTTATAAAGTAAAAATAAACTTTTTTTTCATTTTTCCCAAGTCCATTTTCGGCGTGTGTGGCCGGCCACGGACGAGTAAAAAAAGAAGGACTACATCGCGCCACGACCACGATACTTACAAGTGAAGCAACCTTTATGCTGGTGTGTGTGCTGTCACGGTGAGGGTTACCATTTAGGAATTTGAAAAGTCCTGACCAAAAGCCTGACATTTCGATAAAAGTCCGTAAACTTTTCAATCACAAAATGGAAATATTAATCACTTTTTATATTTTCTTTTTAGATAAATGAAAAGTTATTAAAGAATAAAGACGTATTTGATATTACTTAATATGTAGTTTTGTTACTTATATTCCAAAATCCGGACAAATTAAAGAGCCGGACAAAGTCCAGACTTAAAAGTCCGGACTAATAATAACTGGCTTGGTAGGTACATCGCATTAATTTAAAAGTAAGTAACACGGAGTCCTTACTTTTTTACTCGTCCATGTGTATGGCATGGCGATGGCGCTGTGGCACCTACTCACTAAAGACGTTATTAATACATACACACATACATATTATCACGACTATTATCCCGAAGGGTTAGTAAGAGACTAGGCAATGAGGACAGCAAAAGCATAGTCCATTTTTCACCAAATAGCGACTGCACAATATGTGCTCGCTCAGCGTGACAGTCTGTACTACTGTTGGAAGTAGGTATGTGCCGTCTTTAGTCCATTAGTCGCCTTTTACGACACCCACCCAAGGCTCTATGCACCCAAGGAAAGAGAGGGGGGGGGGGGGGGGGGGGTAGTATTGTTTCAATAATGTTGGTGTAAGCCTGCTTTTTAGGTTTTGGTTTATAGATATTGTGGACCTGGTTGAAAACCTAAGTACTTATTTTAAATGTTGTTGGTAAAGTTCATTATAGATTCCATCTTGCATGCTGTTTGCACTTGTTATTGCAGTAGTGCTTATCTCGTGCTATGCAGCATGTAGTTTTGGTTTATGTGTAAAAGGTGTAAGTAAGTAAGTGTTTACTTTGTACGTGTAATCTATAAGAATCGAATGTTTGTTCACACATCACTTCAGAACGGCTGCCCTTATTCCGATGATTCTTTTTTTGTTGTTGTTATTGTTAGGACGAGGCCTCATAATGTTATTATAACTAATAATAGTAATGCAGTAATGTCTTTGGTATGAAAGAATTTTTTTGGAAATTCGTCACGGTATGTGAAATGAAATTACGCGAAATGAAATTAAACAAACAACGAATGCGTTTCAGGACAAAATTAAAAATTAAACATTAGTTTGTATGATATAGTTACTAAATTTCTACAAAAGACAAACTATCGTGCACTTGATAGCTTATGCATGATTTGATGATTTGAGGAAAATCACGTTCTAAATAGGTACCTACCTACTTATAAGAAAAACATTGTTTACTCAAGTATTTAAACATTGAACATTCTTTGAAAGGTTAAAGAACAATAAGGTCTGATTTGTTATTGGAAACACTAGAAAAAGTAAGTTTTAGAATTGAACACACAAAAAAGGCGCCGAAACTAACGAAAACAAAACCTAGTCCCAACACCAAAGAGTCTTAATAATACTTCTTGTAAGTGTACTTATTTCTGGAGGAAGGTTGCATTCTAGTTGAATTGTATGGATTCTTTTTTTTTATAATACTGTGGACTGGAGACTGTGGTGTCCTTCGAAAGAGTTTCACTGAATTCATATAATCACTAATAGAGCTATTACTTACCTAACCTACCAAAAAGCAAAGGCATCCAAAAGGCAGCAAAAAGAAATTACTACCAGTTTTCAAAAGTTGACAATCAATTTATCTTTTTTGTTAATAATTTTTATCTTTTTTTAGGGTTCACTGCAGGTATTTGTCACACTGATAATTTAATCACTTACCAATTCGGCAACATCTAAGCACATTCCTTCAAAGAAATCCTTGCGAAAGGTGTACCGTGAAACACTTTATCATAAAAACAATGATACCTCAGCCGGTGCATTACAAGCAGAAAGCAACACATGATTTTCCAAACAATTTTCTCCGTTCTTGCTTTTCCTCTTTGATAATATTCTCCCAATACTTTCTGTACGATGCATTACTTGCATTATAATAACAAATGTGACGTAGGCGTAGGTAAACCCGTTGGCTGTTGTAAAACGTCGATGTTACGAATGTTTTCAATTCTCACCTCATTGTGAGAAATGACACAACAGCGACCGCGCGAAGTCCCACGGAGACTGCGCCCGCGCATTGATTGAGCTAAGGTCGCTTAGCCATTCATTATACGTGTATTCTTTCGGAGGCAAATGATACCGTCATGTCAATAAGCTTACGATAGCTGAGAGCAATATAACGTTATCAATTTGATTAAATATATCAGGTTGGGATAATGAACATTCTTCGAAGGTGATAATGACGTGACGTTGTTCAAGATGACAATGAATATTTTTTACCTACAATTATTATTAATCACATTTCACACTAATATTATAAAGGCGAAAGTTTGTGAGTGTGTATGTTTGTTACTCTTTTACGTAAAAACTACTAAATGGATTTGGATGAAATTCGGCATACAGATAGTTTATAACCTGGATTAACATTTCCACGGGAACGGGAACATCGCGGGTGAAACCGCGAGCGGCCGCTAGTCTTAAATAAAGTAGAGAAAGTTTTGTATTTAAAAGTAGCGGATCGCCCGCGACTTCGTCCGCGTGCACCCCTATCCCCGTATACTGTATAAATTTCCAAAAAAAAATCTATCGTACAAACCTTGTCCTGACCTGACAAAAACACAACAAAAAAGAATTAACCAAATTGTGCAGCCGTTCTGTAGTGATGCGCGAACATACATTAGTGTAGCAATTGGCTACTTGACAGTTTTCGAAAAAGTATTTAAAAAGTTACAAACGCTTATTTTATACCTCGTATACATTATTTTCTTTCTCGAAAAAACCTTTATTTATCAGAAAAAAACATATTTTTCTTTATTGATTTCAAATTTCGTGCGAAAACGGTTGGTCACGTGACATTTTGCTCTGTGACGTCACATTTCAATAAATATAGAAACTTATCTTGAAACCTCACAGACAGTTTTTGATAATTTTGTGAAATGTGACACATGTATGATGGCCGCCCCATGCCGCCCAAATCTTTTTATTTGGTCTGAGGCCGCCCGTGTTTCGGGTCTTGTAATCCACAGATAAAAAAATCGCAAATGTATTTTGTAATTATAAAATATTTACAAATTATCTTAATAAAAAAACTATTGCATAATTAGGTATCGTTAAATCATAAACTACCATTTCCGACATATTTCATATTTTATTGTTACAACTGTCAAATAGCCAATTGCTTTTTATTTATCTAAGCCATTGCAGAACACATAAGAAAATAATCGAAGAATGGTTTCGTAAACTGTACGTGGAGACTACGGTGACTACGACGACTACTACCTCAAACAGTATTACTTTAATCTTGTTATGCTAAATTTAGCATAGTTAACTAGATGAAAATAGAAGAAAAAGAAGAAATAAAATAAAAACTTTTTTTTAAATATTACGTTAGAAAATGTACATAAACAATTACGCTTACATTTTTGTCAGACCTATTAGGAGGCTGTGTTTATCACGTAATAAACGGAAGAGTTGACAAGCAATTAAGAGGCTTTAAACAAAACCACAGATAAGCAACTGTAGTGTAGGTAGGTACTTAGTTATGTTTTTAACTGATAACAATGTATAACTTTAAGGCATCATTATCTCCAGCCAATTAACACAGACAGCTGTGTACGGGCTTTCCCACATAGATGGGGCACGTAGACAGACACCACAGAACAGTTAATAAGGCTTTATTTATTCCGCGGCAAACTTTCGCCCAAAATTTATTATCGTAGGTAGGTATTTACAATAGATTTTTAGCCTTCTACATTTAATTTTTCGAAAGTTCGTACAAATTATGTGAAATTTATCACTCTAGTAGGCTAAACAATTAATTTCGTGCGTTAGGTGTTTTATTTTATCTCCAGAACCAACAACTTGCAAGGTATTGCTAGTAGCATAGACCATTTACTACAGAAATACATATACATATAATCTGTGCCATTTACCATTGCATAGTATCGAACAATACGCCACAAGCCACAATACAACACAACCGACGAGAAATTTTTAACCGACTTCAAAAATCGGCTACCTTTATTTTTTCATGTATTGTTCCTCGATTACTCTAAGACGGTTGGCCTGATTTAGCTAATTCTTTTTTTGTTTAAAAGGATGTACTCTCTAGATGATCTTATTTTTCTTCAGGTCAGGAATGTCAGGTACTGATGATGGTATCCTAGAGAGATTATGGGAACTCTTCGAATATTACAGGCACACCTATAGCAGTTTGGGGTAATATTTACAATCTTGTGCATTTGTTCACGGATAGCACCAATTAATGAAGTGGAACTTACTGATGATCCAGACCACAGACGGCCACCGGAACTAATTAATACTAAATATTTTAGGTGTTTGTTAAACGATTACAAACTTAAGTATCTTTGTTTAGCAATTTTATGCTCGTCACAATGCATTATGGTAAAGTAGAACCACAAGTAGAACTAATGGTGAAGTACTAAGAGAACTCCTCAAGAATTAACGTCTCAGAATAGGAGTAAGCAATATTTTGTAAAGAATAATATGATCCAATAGCGTTTTTAATGTCAATACCAAATCCAGAAATAAATGCTGGGCTCAAACATTACAGTAATAATCGTCAGTATCTTCTAGGTCGCACTAGGCGTGTAATTTAGTACTTAGAGTATGTTGTAATTGCTTTGCTAGTATTTTATAATAATTAAACTAGAGAAGTAAACCTACGTAGGTACTTGGTACTGGACTCAAATACTCGTTAAGTACGAACAAGAATTTAGTTACAAACTGGATACTTACATACACGATTTAAAATATAGATACTAGATTTTTTATTAAACTAAAGTATAGATAGCCTTTATCTGTCCCACAGCTGTGCAAAGGCCTCTATCATTGAGATAAAGTCTTCGCTACAATTCGGGCCATGCATAGAAAAATGCCCGATCTGGGAATTGAACCCTGACCTCCGGTTATTGGGCCGAGACGAAAGCTTAGAGAGAGAGAGAGACATCTATTAACACACAGAAAATAACATACTTATATTTTATTCAATTTATTTTAATGAACCACAAACAAGTTTACAATGCACACTTACAAAATTATTTATAATTTTTAATTATTGTAAACTCAACAACAATGGTTTCACTGTCAATATATCTTTTTACTTATGTTAACTTATGTTAACTGTAGTTAACATAAGTAAAAAGATATAATGACAGTGAAACTCAGTCTAAATTAAGTTAAAAATGTGTGCCAATTTGAAAGATTAGGTATTGTGTAAGAATTGTGGTGTTAGAAATACGAAATCAATGTGAGACATGTGTGTGAGAGTGTATGTATGAAATCAATGTTTATGTGTGTGTGAGATGCAGTAATATTTAAGGTTATGTGTTAATAATTCTATTTAAGAGATATGTGCGGGGAAGCAAGCAAGCGCAGACATTCGATTCAAAGCTAAACTAGGTATAGTTGCATGCATCCACCTTAAATAGGTTCGATTGTGGATAACTTGTCGATTATTTTTTCTATATGAACCTGCACTACATGCAAACATATAAATGTCGTTAAATAATTTATTATGAGTCAGTCATGCGATGTAGTGCAGATCGAACACCAGCGTTTGTACGTGGTGTAGTGAGTGTGACTGCAAATAATGGCTTGAGGCGTGAAAAGCGGGCATGAACCCTAGACGGCACTGAGTAACCTATTTGTTTCACTACATCAATGCAATCATATACGTTATTACATAGATCGTATAGTAACGTTGCTTCGAGTTGTGTACGCCTAGACCTTAAATTAAGAAGTTTGTATTTCTTTAGAATGTGAGTATACTACACCTTTTTTATGTCTGCATTTATAGTGCATACGGCGCAAATATTTTTTTTGTACCATTTCAATACTATTTTATGTAGTATAGTGGATTCCATATTGGTACAGCGTATTCTAATGGGCGATTTTCTGACAGCCCAAATTAAAAAATTAAAATTAGTTCAAAAATACTCGATAGATGGCGTTTTATGAAAGCCGACCCGTTCCTACTTAAGGGCTGTAATAAATTCTACACTTTTGCTTGTCTATCAAAAAAATAAAAAAATAATACTTACAAATTTTTATTCAGGATCTCTAGGACCTAGTTATTTCTATTTTGGAATGGAATAAATATTACGTAGCCATACACGTGTTCTTCATGGACTCGCCTTTTACTAAGCGCCATACTAATCTATGCTAAGCGCCATCTATGAAGTAATTTACGAACCAATTTCTTTTTTTTTGATCTCGGAAAATCGCCCATTGAGGCTTTATCAATGATTTAGTAAATAAATGTATGTCGATGGGTTTTTAAATTCTGAAGTTGATCGCATTACGAAATTGTATAAAGTATTTGAATATCTTAGTGTAATTTACTGTCAAGAGTGATCCCTAAGTCTTTTATATTATTGACCTCATCAATATTAGAGCCACAGAGTGCATATTGAAAGTTACTTTTATTTTTCTATTTGGTGAATGTAATTTTTTTGCATTTATTTAGATTAAGTTGTAATAGATTATCTTTACAAAATCTGTCAAATCGATCAAGATCTTCCTGTACCATTATATAATCAATTTTATTTATTACTCTATATATTTTAAGGTCGTCTGCATATAACAAAAAGTTACAGTTTTTAAAGCACTTATCAACGTCATTTAAAAAACAACAAATAGTAACGGTCCTAAAATTGACCCTTGTGGTACGCCGGATCTTACGTAGGTAACTTGAGATTCATAACCCTTTATAACCTACTTACCTTTTATGTTCTATTGGTGATGTACGATTTAAACCATATCCAAAGTTTTTCCCGAATACCATTGTAGGCTATTTTTTCTAATAGAATTCTATGGTCAAGTCTGTCAAATGCCTTACGAAAATCAGTATAAATGCTATCATTTGTTTTTTTTGTCTAGTCCATCTAATAAATCTGTAGTATAAGTTAAGAGATTAGTTATTGTGGAGCATCGCATCACAAATCTATGTTGTTGTTGTAGGATGGCATTATGCAGATTAGGGTAAATAGCGTTGAGTGTTAACCTTTCAAGCACTTTTGACAGCACAGGCAGTATCGATATCTGTCTATAATTCTCCACGTCACTCTTCGATCCATCTTTATGACCGGGATAAAATATTACATAATAAAAAACCATTGTCAATCAGGATTCAGGACCCCGCCTCAGCTTGGTGAACGGGATGTATCGCAACAACGGTGGTATTCTGGCGAGGCCTGTCGCGTCGGTTTGAAAATTACAAACACAACAAAAAATAATTAGCCAAATAGGTGCAGCCGTTCTGAAGTAATGCGCGAACAAACATTCATGGCAATAGATTTTTAGTTATATGTATGTATATTTTAAATGACGAACATTTGGTGTGAGCGTAAAACAAAATTTATTTATTTATTTATTATTTATTTATTTAGGTAGGTACGTCATTGTTGTTTCTTTATTTTTTATCATTTATTGTATTTTAGACTGTCATGTAGATAATTACTAACTCAATAATTTTGGATGTTCTGAAGGTACAGTCAAAACCACTTACGACATCAAATATCAGCCAAAGCTTAGTCAAAAAAAGACTTACTTTTGCAGTCTAAAGTGGTTTCAACTGCAAAAATAAGAAAAATCTCGCAATAATAGCAATAACTCCGCCATTATTACCAGGGTTCAACCAGGTTTGGTTACTAAACTATATAATTAATACTAAGTTCGGTTAGGTTAGGTTAGATTGGCCTCCGCGAGCGGCTCGGTAGACGTGTCACCACGATTCGAGCCGCTCAAGCGGATCAGAAAGGATGTAATGTACTGGTGGGTGGGTGTGCCCCCCTCCTCCCGAATCCCCGTCGAGGCCGCAGGGCCTGGACGAGGGGGCGGGAGTTGTAGGGAGAGTCCCACATAAACCGGGGTATCCCCATTACCCCGGGTATGCGTGACGCATTTCCATCAGTAAAAAAAAGGTTAGATCAGGGAAGTCGGTTAGAACGACAACAAAAACATGGTAAAACACCAGTTTTTTCCTAAAAGTTAATGCAATTATTTCGCATAAAATCATTATTACCTAACATTTTCGCGGTTTTGGGGGTTAAAGTCACTCACGTCTGTAGGTTTGTCCCCTTAAGACCCTACAATCCTACAAGTGACCCCTACATGAGTGACACTGTCCGAGTGGTAGAGCCACGCTGCGTTACAGCACGAATTGGAATGACTCGCCTGGCGTAATACCACCCTTTCACGGAATATCAGCGAGAAACAATAGCATTCGTTGCTGTTGTGTTTTATCCAGTGAGTGAATGTAGCGGAGGCCCATCTCTAATTCTCTATACCCACCTCCTCACAATTCCTACTCCTTTCTCAAAGTAGTCGACTCTTTCCTCAAAGTCGGCAATGCATGCAGATGCGACTCATCTGGTTTTGCGAGTGTCTTTGTGCGTAGGGTTACGGAATTTGAAAAGTCCTGACCAAAAGCGTGACATTTCGATAAAAATCCGGATTTTTAGTCACAAAATAGAAACATTACTGTGTGGCTCATCTTGGCATGGCCACCATCACCAACTCTAAATCTGACTTTATAGAAAGTATGTCGATAGTATGTCGAAGTATGTTGCCAAATATCAGAGTTTGTCAGTCTACCGTTCAAAAGTTATAAGGGGTCATTGGTGGCCATGCCAGGATGAGACTCATCCTGGCATGGCCACCTTGTATCTCAAAAACTACAAGTCGTAGCGAAGATCTGATTACACCAATAGTATGTCGAGAGTATGTCGAAGTATGTCGCCAAATATCAGAGTTTGTCGGTCTACCGTTCAAAAGTTATAAGAGGTCATTGGTGGCCATGCCAGGATGAGCGCTCGTGCTGGCATGGCCACCTGTATCTCAAAAACTACTGGTCGTAGCGAAGATCTGATTTCACCAATAGTATGTCGAGAGTATGTCGAAAAAACTCCAGAGTTTGTCGGTGCTTCTATAAAGAGAAAAAACAATTTTTAATTTTCCCATAGTAGATGTACAACCGGGTGCATAAAGTTTATTGAAAAAGTAAATGAATAATTTTAATCTAAAAGGTTCCTTGATATAAAGAGTGCAACTTGATTAATTATGTGTATATGAGTGATAGGTGGGTACTTAATTGAATGCTTGGATATAGACAAATAGTTTATTAAATATAAACCTTCACAGGTTTATATTGAATGTAATCCCAAAAGTGCCTACTGATTGGCGTCGAAAACTAATAAAATATCAGTTAATTATCATTTAGTTATCTTAACAATAGTTAGATTTAGAGAATCTACCACCAGTTCGAATATAATCAATCACGCATGAAATTTCGCAAAATGTACAATAGTGTGTACAATCATAATAATACGGAACCTTGAGAAACCAACATAGGTAAATAACTTGATAAAACATACAGATGGAAGTGCGCATTACCCGGAATCCTCAACTACTGAGGAACTGGCTGTTTCTTGCATCTTATTTACAACTGCAGGAATATAACAATGCTACATTAACATTGATGTTATGGCGACATTTTTACATAAGATGGTGGTAGCTAGCCAGGCGGACTTAACAAGCCATACCACCAACCAAACCAAATACACAAAGGTGTACCTCCCGCTGGGAATCGAACCTGAGACCTCTGGGTCTAAGAACGGTGGTGGTCTTAGCCACTAGACCACAGAGGCTTTGTGTTTTATTATAATAAATAAATAAGTGTATTTTTTTTTCTTATATATTCTAATGGCACGTATTTTCCCATACTACTATAAATTATCTATTAAAACAAAAAGAGATCAATCACAAACTTATGCGTTTTTATAAACTAACTCTGAAAATCATCTTTTATTAAGATTTTTGAAACATGCATACTACTAATCGACTATATTAATTTTTTTTAATATATTATTGTAACGATTCAGACAAATTTTCTCCATAAATAGCGACATTGCATTTAACACAAGAAATTTTGGTTTTTCTGTCTTTTTTCCAAGTACTAAGACAGCAAGGAACTTTTCGTGTACTTACTGGTTGACTTGGCTCTGGCGGTGGTTCGACTTAAGGTATTATGGCCCTGAATCGATTTTGTATGTGCTGTGGAATGCTTATAATGCTTATAACCACTCTTTGATGTAGGTATGGTTGAATAATCGTAACAGCCAATAATTTTAGGAAGTCTTTACGTAGGTACTAAGTCGTTGGAATCTGATCTGGCTTTACGAATAACAAATGCGTTCACTCCAGCAAAGCAGCACTTCTAAATCTGGACGAAAGTAGTCAAGTGCAGGTCGATGAAAGCCTTCACCTGGTTGTGAAATGGGTTGCAAGTATGTTCACTTTCAGAGATTTGCATTGATAACGGGTGCACAACTGGACTCGGCGGTATAACCATTTCGTCCACTTCATCACAATCTTGTTCCGAATCTGATTCATGTTCATTTACTTTTAAAGAGTCTTCTGTTTCTGAGCAGTTTTCTCCTTCTATTTCTTTGTTCAGGTTAATTTCCATATTTCTGTCGTTTAGTGCCTTACTGGACGCCATTTTCTACTATAAAACAGATAACAAAATGTACAGTTCTAAATTGCGCGTATTTGCTTATAACCCACAACGAACAATCACGGAGCTCCGTTATGACATGAATGTAAGCATACATACATACCTATACCTACATATGATCACGACTAGGTTTTTGAGCAAAGATCTTGTGCAAGTGAATATCGCCGAAAAGTGGTCGACCGGAAAGTATCTCGACCTCGACTGAGAAATGCAATTATAAAATATAAGTCTAATTTATGACACCAAAATCAAGGCCATATCAGGTACCGCTCTATTTTCGGTAAACTAATGTTTTGCATGATTATAAGTATCTGATAAACATACATACACATTGAAGTTCCGTTCTTCGTACAACACTTTATGCGTTTATTAAATAGCCTAATAAAAATATTTAATGCTCGTGTACGCGATTGTACTATTTGCTGTTGTATGGAAAAAAGAAGTTGATATGACTTTTCATAGAAGCACGGACAAACTCTGGAGTTTTTTCGACATACTTCGACATACTCTCGACATACTATTGGTGAAATCAGATCTTCGCTACGACCAGTAGTTTTTGAGATACAGGTGGCCATGCCAGGATGAGCGCTCATCCTGGCATGGCCACCAATGACCCCTTATGACTTTTGAACGGTAGACCGACAAACTCTGATATTTGGCGACATACTTCGACATACTCTCGACATACTTTCTATAAAGTCAGATTTAGAGTTGGTGATGGTGGCCATGCCAAGATGAGCCACACAACATTACTTACTTTTATTTAAGGCGACTGCTAGAAACCGCAAGAAACTTCAAGGGCTGGTCAGGTCAAGTGATTTAAATATGACAAAAAAGAAATTCGTGCTCTTTTCATTTTTTCATTTTGTGAATTTTCATTAGATAGTCTTTGAGTACCTATCTAATTTCTTTTAAAGCAAGAAAATAAGAACAATCAAATGAAAAACTATTAAAAATAACAATTATTTACAACGCGCGGACAGCGGCCGGTCGTTGACCCAACCGTCTGTTGACCCGTCCATGTCAGCCGGGCGATAAGTACCTACGTTAATCTGCAATGAGACTATTTATTTTCCTATTACGAAATGTGCGTATTTTTCTTATGTCATTGCTCTAAAATAAATTAGATAGTTACTCAAATGAATTATTTAATTAAAAATGAAAAAAACACAAATTTCTTTTTTATCATTTGTCATGTTTAAAACGCTTGACCAGCCCTTGAAGTTTTATGCGGTCGCCTTATATTTTGTTTATATATCGTCCTTGCTCATACTCAAAAATCTGGACAAATTAAAGTGCCGGACAAAGTCTAGAGAGACTAGAGTCTAAAAGTTCGGAGTAATCCGGACAGATGGTAACAGTTGTAGTAATGCGTCGATGATTACTTTCCACCAGGTGACCGGCCTGCTCGATTGTCTCCATTTAACATAAAAACAGATTTGACGGATTTAGCGGTGAAAGAAAACTTCCACCCCTTTCTCTTCCCTTGGGTGTTGTAAAAGGCGACTAACGGATAGACTCAGATTATTATCTACACAGATTATCCCCAAGGGGTAGTAGTCATGGACTAGGCAACGAGGACCGCAGAAGCAGTTCTCTGTAGAAAAACACTCTTGATTCGATTTGAGCATGGTTAGTAACTATGTAGGTAGTGATTAAAGACCACAAGAATAATAAAACAAGTTACCCCTGTTCACTTGATGACATCATTTCAAGGTGAACAAATGACACCAATTGTGTCGAAATATTTTACTAAGTGTAAAAGGACACTAGGTATATATTCCACTACTTTGTCCACCCATGTGAACATAGTGGAATTCCTAAACTGTTTTATAGTAACTAAGTAACTACATAGTTCTTACGTTTGAAATTATTATTGAATAAAAATGGTGCGATTAGAAATTTTATTCTATTGATCAGTATTACACAGAGGTATATAATAGATAGAAGATTAGATAGTAACGTCCGCATTAATTTGATTAAGTTTATTATCTCTCTAATTACTAGAAGACAGCCCAGGAGATGGACCGATGACCTAACCCAAATAGCGGGGAAGGACTGGATGCGAAAAGCCCAGGATCGCACCGTTTGGAAAAGCATGGAAGAGGCTTTTACTCAGCATTGGGTAGAAAAGGGCTGAAGAAGAAGAAGAATTACTAGAAAGTTTTAACCGTCTCTGTGGTTTTGTGGTTAGACCATTAGTCTCAGACCAAGCGGTCTCGGGTTCAATTTTCAGCGGTGATACATGTTTCACTCGGTTTGATTGGTGGTAGGACATGTTTTAGTCCGCCTAAATATGTTGCCATAGCATCATTGTTCCTAGCAATTATTGTTACGGCAGTAAGAGATACCTACTATAAGAAAGGTGCACTCAGTGCATTAGCACTATTCTAGCATCAGGTGAGGTCAAGGTCAAGTACGCTCCCGTAGAACTTATAAAATAAAAACGAGAATCCATAAATCTGGCCCTCACATACCTATTCTACCAAAAGCAGGTCAGAAGCAGTGCGGGGCAGAAACAGCGCGGGCGGAAGGAGTACTCCTTCCGCCCGCGCTGATTTAAGTAATAGCGTAGACAAATAAGATTAAATAATTAAATATAATAAAATTTGTATACGCTCACACCAATAATCTAAACCAAGATAAGCTTCTTTTGAAAGTCGTTAATGGTAAGATAACGGATAAATATAAACATAGAAAACACCCAGACCCGAAATCAATATAGAAAAACAGTTTTGTCTTAATTAACCCGACCGGGAATTGAACCCGGGACCTCAGAGATGGCGCAACGCCAGACCCGGCGTGCTAACCACTCGACCACGGAGGTCGTCATAATAGGTACTACGTCTACGCGAATGAAGAAGCAGTACGTGTCACGAAATAGGTTTTTTTTTAAAAATAATATATAAGAAGGAGGCAAACGCGCAGGCGGGTCACCTGATGGAAAGCAATCACCGCCGCCCATGGACACCCGCAAAACCAGAGGAGTCGCAGATGCGTTGCCGACCTTTAAGAAAGGAATAGGGTTAGGGGAAGGAATACGAATTGTGAGGAGGGGTGGGGGGAAGGGGCCTCCGGAACTCTCACTGGCCGGACGAAACACAACAGCACCAAGTGCCATTATTTCACGCCGGATATTCGTAAGAGGGTGGTATTACCCCGGGCGAGCCGGCCCAATGCGTGCTGCAACGCAGCGTGGCTCTACCACTCAGTCAGTGTCACTCATTTAGCACTACCCAGGGGTCACGTGTAGGGTCTCAAGGGTACCCACTGCAGTTAGAAAGGGGGCCCGCGATAGAATTATTACAACCGCCTTGCTGGTTAGTCCTGCCGGCCGCGGTCATCTACGTAGGTATATTGACCATCCCATTCGCATCGGAACTGCGCTGGTGTGTTGCCCAATGAGACTAGAACTCATTTAAAGTACTTAACTACCTGTGTATAAAGTTCGTTTAGAGAACTGTATAAGTAGGTAACTACATAAATGTGGAATTTCCAAACATGTGATCGAAGGGAACGCCCTATATATTCGCATCACACGTAACTACGTCATAGAAATGATCAACAAACATAATATTAGGGTATTATTTGATTCATGAAAAAATATGGCTTCCGATTACTTACCTACCTATTTAATGTGAAGATCTTTTATTTATAACATTTTGTATTGCTTCCTTATATGATCGAAGATGCTACCATAAAGAGTAGGCAAGCCTTCGATGACATCGAAGAGGTAAACGTATTACATCACAACACTGATTCGAAAGCTTTTGGGCGATTCTCAGTTTCGCACAAGCATAACCGGTTTTATTTATTGCTACATCGCGAATCGCAAGTCATTTGCAATAGGTCACTTTTTTTAGGAGTCTCCGAACGCTAGCAAAAGGGTTTAATTCCGAACTCGGGCTAAGTTCGTTTTAGATTTACTGCATGTATGTATGTTTGACGACCTCCCGGTCGGGTCAATTTGGAGAAAAACTGTTTTTCCAAATTGATTTCTTATCTGGGTGTTTTTCTATGTTTAAGTATGTATGTTTATTTATCCGTCTGGTTTTCGGCCTAGCCACAGCTCAGCACCACTACAGCCTCGGTTAACATTGCTGACGACATAAGGTTGGGCATGGAGAACGGAAAAGTCACGGCACCTTTTCTCTACTTGATTTCAGTAATGCTTTTAACACCGTAGATTTTGACGTCTTGTATGTAGTAAGTTTTAGAGCTAGCGGTACTAAGCCGTTTAGTTGGCTCATATGCTTTGAATATCTACTATTATGTACAGAACATTGAAAAGGGAACTAAAGCGGTGGACAATAAAACAGCTATTTAAAAAATATTTAATGTAAATACTATTTTTAATTCAATAAACTTTGCATTACTATTATATTTACAATAACTCACGTCGCGTTTTGGTAACTTATAGAAATACAATTATAGAATAATAGTTCTTAAGAGATTCACGTTATCTCTTTATTTGCAACGTCAGGAAATACGTGCATTATCCAAACACTCTCTCATACACACACATACGCACACAATGAAAGAGTGAGCGCGGATCACCAAATTGTGCTTTCTAATTAATTTACATTGCGTCGCGAGGCTTCTGTGTTCATTGCGCATTGTGCTACGGAAGGCATAGCAAACGTTGCTGGCAAAAGGGTAATGAACATAGAAATTGTGCGTTGCGCTGTTTCCATTCGAGGCCGTGATCAAACCCGGGTGTGTTTCCACCAGAGCTAAACAGTGCGTAAGGAAAGCCCACCAATAGGGTTTATTAGTTTTAATTCCCTCGCTTATGCCGTGGAAAATGGAGTAATACTATTGGTGGATATTTACCTCGCGCACCATTCCACTTCACACGGAGCAGCGAAGAAATTTTCATAAATTAACCAATCACTGTTTTCACTGAAGACTAGTAGTGCAATTTGAGCAATGTGATTGGTCAATTATCACGTGTCTTTCCCGCCCCGCTTTGTTTTAGTGAATATACTTCTTTCACGCAAATGTAGATGTAATTAGTTGATACTACCTACTTACTTATAGTTTTAGAAAGAGACAGTATTTTAACCGTTCATAAACACGCAGTAATTTTTAAAAATAATTTCGTTGTAACGAAAAGGCCTATAATATTAGTTTTAGTAGCACGTTTGATACCATACACAATATTCAACAAATTATACTTAACTATGTAAATACACCTACTTAAATATATCTCTAGCAGATAGAAAAATGCAAATATTTTAATGTTCATATTTCTTTTGATTTAAGAAAGGCACCATTTTATCTTGCAATATTAAGTTTTGTATTGAACTATAACATTATAATATTAAGTACCTAATTGAATGGATAAAAATATGTAAGTATATCACAGAAAAAAGGCTATCTTATGGGCACCTAATTAAAGGTGTCGATTCAACTTAGTTACAATTATTTATAGCAATTTTTTTTACTAATTTTAATCTAGCGGCGATGAGCTCACCACCTGTCACGCTGAGCACATGTGCAGTCGCTATTTGGGGAAAAGTGGACTATGGCAGAGGACTGCTTTTGCTGTCTTCATTGCCAAGTCTCCGACTAACCGACGAAGACGGAGTTGTAATTATATATATTTATGTATGTATACGTAGTTTTACATAATGTTTCATAGTTACTTTTGTGAAATACCCAACGTAAATCAACTGGAATAGCATAAAAATATTCCTACTGATTCAAAAATACTAGTACATTCAAGATTATTATTTTACAGAAACATCAAGGAATGGACAACAAGCACATAAATTACCGCAGATCGTCAAAACTATGCAATTGATTTTGAATTTCGACAGATATAGCCTCTATCCTGCTGTTGTGTGGACATTTGAATGAATAGAATAGATTCCTATGAAATTCTTGCCCAGCCTACAATTTCGAATTGAAATGTTCAAGTTACGATGACAGATAACACACTTCATTCTTTGGCCATAAGAGGGAGTCACAATCATTGACATATTATCTCAATGGTCACAATATGCCATTTCAAAGGATAATGGACAAAAAAACCCAGGCCCCGGCGGAAATAAAATGTATCTCAGATTTTCACTAAAAATGTGTAATTAAATAATGCGTAGTTGGAATCGGGTATATTGGACTAGCTTCCGCCTTCATTTCAGTCAGTGGTGTTAATCCTGGTCCTTATCTATCTGCCTAGTTTCCTTTAACCCTTTCGAAGGCAATGGCAGCTATATTGCCACCAAATATTGAACCTTATGCTCTTAAAATAAGAAGGTTGAAAAGCAATGAAAAAATTTAACTGTACTGCCCGTGAAAGGGTTAAATCAGTTCAGTCACTGAGGCGTAAAAGCAGAAAAAACATCCAGACATTAAAATATTAAACCATAGTTATTTTCACATTTAGAATATTACTTAAGTGTGATGTGATTATTACTGATACCTATAAATGTATATTACGAAAAAATATGTAAATGCTTTAAAAATAAAATGATTCTTAAAACTACTATTGTGTTTTCTTTATCATTGATGACCTCTACTACTACTTTAATAATAGTAGTGGAGGTAATTTTTGTACTATAGAAAAATATTTGGATTATCCCCTAATAATAACTGCAAAGCAATTTATGATCCTTTTACTGAAACGTTAATTTTACCCCTGTAAAACTTTCAATAGCCATTTTATACATTTAGAAAAATATTTCGTCGGTGTTCCCTTATGCAGTAATTAATTACTCAACATTACCAGTATTTTGAGGTACTTACATTTCTTTTGCGCCGGGCCTGGGTTTAAATTTCATACTACGTGTCAATTGTCCTTTGTTATAATAAAAATATGACTTTTATATTGTGATCCCAATCTTACATTTAATCTTAATTAATTATTTGGTTTAGGTGCAGATTGGTCAAATCTCAAATAGTATCATTTATTTACATCAAAAAGAAAGAAAAACAACTAACCATGATAAACTATAAAATAAAACGAAATAACTTAAAAACTAAAAAAGAAGAAAACAAAATTGGTTAAAGTATAAAGCTACAAATTGCAAGTTTATAAAAACAAAAGTCGATTGTACAATGTGCAATGAAACATACATACATTTAGAGAATACACAATGCATAGAATGAATATACTATAACGTGAACTTAACATTTGTAGACTCATATTTCATGAGTATTGACCATTCTGCGCCAAAACCATATCTATCTTAGTTTTGTAACGTTAAAAATAAGCATCATTAAATGGCTACCTAAGTAGTTCGCCGTTCGTTAGGCCGGTGTTCTTGAGCTGAGCGTTTCGTGGCCGAAGCAGTGTTTGTGTGTGGGGTCCTTATACGAGTTCTCGTGCAGTACGCTGTGGGAACTCGTCCGGCACTTTGTTAGGCACAACTCGTACTCATCGGTGAGTGTGCGGAAGAGTACGTTTTCTTCCGCCGATAATTTGGATAGCACCAACTCTAAGAGATCCCTCTGTAAAAGAAAGTGAATATGACATGAATGTTAATAAACAAAATGTTGCTCAACAGGATGTTGAGGTTAGTTTAGATAATAAAAACTTGATATGAAAACCTGCAATTATTTGTACATTTCGTCAGATATGTAAATAAATTCGAAGATCTAGGAAAGCCAATTTAGGCTATTCAAATTATTTTTTCAGTTTGTGGCAATATGAGTACAAAAGTATCCATTTTTCTTTCTCTTCTTCAAAGTATACAGGGGGAATACCTATGCCTTGTGTTAAAGTCAGAGGTCTATTACACTGGTATTTTCAATACTATTACATATAGATCACACACCGTAAATGCTTATACAAATACCTGATAATCATTGAGCTATTATTACTACGTATATATAGAGACCACGTATATTACCGCACTTGGGCTGCAAACGCCTTAGTGACTGCGCGTGATTCAAGCGATTGTGGACCTTGCGGCTGCACAGGTTAGTTGCGCACAAACTTGCTTCGCGGTGTCTTCTCTAGTTTATTGTACCTCAATGCTGATAATGGACTTTAGTTTTACAAAACTTTTGTTTTTTTTTTCTTAGATCATCTGCGACACTCTCGGGCGAGGAGTGTCGCAGATGATCTAAAAAAAACTATAGGTCATGTGTCAAGTGTGTCCTCCATCGAGAACACTACTTATAGGCTATTCCACTCTTTGGTGCAGTTTCAGGATGTCATGCCTTTTAAGGCGATTGGAATAGCTTTGGCTCATCAGCTCCGCTGCCAGTTTATTGGGATATAAGGCAAGCCGTCTTTGGTAGTTTTCAGCGATAGATATTATTTCTTCCCTTACTGTGTTCATTTGTAGGGCCTCATGGATTACAGCATTGGTTACAAACCATGGGACATTTGCTGTAGTACGCAAGATCATGTTTTGTATTCTCTGCAAGATTTCTAAATTTGACTTGCTGACGCTACCCCACAGCTTTATCCCGTATATACATACGGGTTTTAGTATGGATTTGTAGATAAGGAGCTTATTATGTATGGAGAATTTACTGTTGCGTCCTAGAAGTCCATGACTTATATTTGATGTTGCATTCCTCTCTTTTGGCTTTAATGTGAGTGCTTCATGTCAGCCTGCGATCAAGATGAGTATTCATCTTTAAAATGTCTCGGTATCGAGACATTTTACATGTCGAGTTGAGATGGACTGGTGGGCAATCATCTCTTTTACGGGTGAAAGTTATATGTAAGGACTTTGTTGCACTGGCCTTAATTTTCCATTTTGTCAGCCAATTCGAAATATCATCGAAACCTCTCTACAGATCTTGGGAAGCTGCTGCTTTATCTTTGTTACAGGCTATTATTGCGGTATCAGCGGCGAACGTGGCTGTAGTTACTCCATCCACTTTGGGTAAATCTGCTGTGAATACAGTGTAAAGCACAGGATCAAGGACAGATCCCTGTGGAACACCTGCTTTAATTTAGTGGAAAGAGGATGTTTCTCCCGATTCCTTGACTTGGAACAATCTTCCAGTCAAGTATGAGCGAAAGACTTCGTAGTAGCTATGCGGGAGACTATTTTTTATTTTACTTAGAAGACCCTCATGCTACACCCTGTCAAAAGCCTACTGTATGTCCAGAAGTGCTAAAGAACAGTACCTCTCTCCTTGCTAGAGAGCCTCTAATCTTATCTGTGACCCTATGAACTTGTTCGATCGTTGGTGCTGTTGCCGAAATCCAAACTGATGGTTGGGTATTATATTGTTTTCTTCCAGCAAGGGTAAGATGCTGATCTGGGATTTCTTCCACATTGTCAGAAAGTGCTGCACTCTCAGTATGCTGTTATAAAGCATTGTAAAATATACGATAGCCTTCTTGGGCAGTTGAAGCAAAATTTATCTGGTGATTAGATCAAAACCTGGAGCTTTCTTGTCAATCAACGTCCTGATTATGCTCTTCACTTCTTTCACTGTTACTGGTTTTGGTGGTAACGACATTTGATATGGCTGGCTCAAAACATCGTTTACATAGCTCTCTGAGTCTGGGTCACTTCACTTGTGTCATTAGGTAGAAACACTGTTGCGAGGTGGGCTGCAAATAAGTTAGCTTTATCTGTGCTGTTGTAGCCCATTTTTTGTTGTTTGTTTTCAACAGTGGTTTGGTTTGCTTGTGTTCTGGAAAATGACTTTCTGAACTTCCATAATGAGTGATTGGTAGCCGAAGTAGCCGTTAGTGACTCTAACTTTGTGACAAGTGTTGCGTTGCGCCATTCCTTAATAAGCATTTTATCTTTTGGATTGCTTTATTAAATGCTCGTTTGTCCTCCCTGCATCTGTTCTGGGCCCTTATTCTGTAACAATTCCTTGTTTCAAAACCACGTTAATACCTTAAAAAGTTACGATATCTTCCCAAAAACGTATGCGTTTGACGTTTGTGCGCGGTAAGGTTTAGGTGTGGAATCTATAGATTGCGATACAGAATCAGGGCCTTGGTGCCACACACGACGGAGTCTATGTTTTTCGAGTATTTGCTTTTAATGTTAAATGGAAGATTTGCAGTTTGGCGATTTAGTACCTGTGTGGGTCCAGCGAGCAAGGGGGTTAAAGTTACTCGCGTCCGTAGGTTTACCCTTGAGGCCCTACACGTGACCCCTGGGTGGTGCTAAATGAGTGACACTGACTGAGTGGTAGAGCTGTGCTGCGTTGCAGCACGCATGGGCCGGCTCGCCCAGGGTAATACCACCCTCTCACGAATACACGGCGTGAAATAATGGCACTTGGTGCTGTTGTGTTTCGTCCGGCCAGTGAGAGTTCCGGAGGCTCTTTCCCCCCCCCTCACAATTCCTATTCCTTCCTTAACTCTGTTCCTTCTTTAAGGTCGGCAACGCATCTGCGACTCCTCTGGTTTTGTGGGTGTCCATGGACGGTGGTGATTGCTCTTCATCAGGTGACCCGCCTGCTCGTTTGCCTCCTTCTTATATTAAAAAAACCCTCCTGTATGAGTATCGTAATACCCTTTGTTGCCTCTTCGATGTCATCGGGAGATATAAGCGCAACTCTTAGTTTGGTATTTTGAGTGATAAGTTCCCGGAAGGAGTCCCAATCGGTGAATCTAATACTGAGCATCTCCGGGGTATCAACTTCAACTACCATAGTGCTGTCAGTAGTACTGGAGTATGATCAGATCCATCCAAACAGGATTCCGGCTTTAGTTAATGTCTGGATAATCCTTTGATTATGAAAATGTCCAGCAGATCAGTTGGCCAGTATGTCGGTTCCAAGGACGATATCGTACATAGTTTGTTATCAATAACACTGGCATTTAGTTGCCTACCTCTTGTCGAAGTCAGATATATCCTCCTGACACCCGAGCATTTACTGAAATCACTTGCCAATACGGCCGAATGTACTTTACAAAGCATTAAACTGTATTTGTTGCAAGCCTTGCCTGTTGAATAAAACATAAATTAAGTTTTTTCCCCGAGTTTTCACTAATACAAATGCTGTTTAATATTATTTGACAAAGACATTAAGCATATTTGTGTTGAGGTATTTTTTGTCTTTTATAAAGGACTTTAGGTCATTAACGCATTTGATGCAATTGATGCTACCTGAAGGTCGGTCGTCTGTTGTCGAAATAAGAAGTTCAAAAATATTCAGCCGAGAGTACGGTTTATTTAGTGCTTTGTAAAGGACGCCATGTCGGCTGTCCCAAATATTAACACAGTAAGGGACAAAATACCTTTTCTACCGTAGAGCTAAAAAACATATTTTTGGCCAGCCGTACGTTATTACGTAATATTGCACCAAAGTAACTATTGTTTGTCATAGAGATGATTATTGCCTATGTTTATGCGTATAAAGAATTTAATTTAATTTTCGTGTGCATGTTTTATGCGACTTACTAAATTTCAAATGGTTATTTTGACCTATTATAAACCAACATACCAAATAAAAACACAGCATGAGACCTTACTAACTTGTGTTATATATATACTAAATAATGGATAAACATGCTTAAATATACTTTTTTTAAATACCTATACTTAATTAACACAGCAAACTTACACCCAGACCAAGACAAATAGACACGTTCATGCACTCAAACATTAATTTGTCTTTTATGGGAATCGAACGCTAACCACTCCGCCAAACAGGTCAATTAAGATAACACTGAGAATAACGGAAATCAAAAGCTATATTTATTATGAAGTACATAATAAAAAAGGGACAATTTGAGGGTGGCAGAAGAATTATGTTTTCAACCCCGCCCGAAGTAAGTACTTATGTCTTACGCCCGTTGTAAGTAACATAACAAATATCGCGTTTGAGTCTCGTTATTATCAATATAATTATGTATAACATAACAGCAACAAAAGTCTAAAATCTAATTTTACTATGAATTGGTTAACGTGTAACAAATAACCCAAAGAAGAAATAAAAATAATTCTAGGTATGTATTATCTGCATTTCGGACAAACCTACACCCAAGGCAGCTTCTAAAATCTTTGTAATTCGACCCATAATTATAAAAAGATAAAAACAATCTATGAGTCCGCTTCACAACTGTATTTGGTTCACACCACAGGCACTGCCACAGGTTTCAACGCGCTCTTACGCCGATGTGATGACCGGCAGACGCTTGCTATCTTTGTCCCTCGACGCCCCGCACCCTTCTCCAATAAACGGCGCGCAGTCTGCAGTTTCCCGTCAAATACGGAACACTAAATCTCATGTTGAATGACGATGCGCGTGTGCCTTGCCGTGAAAAACGTGGTTATAATGTTCTTTTGTCAATTATAATCCTAAAATAAAAAACCCAGCAAGTGTCAATTACCAACAAAAAACACAGTAAGTCATGCGACTTACCGTGTTTCATATTGGTAGCTGTCCCTAACTGTGATTTTGTTATGGGAATCTTGTGTCAGTCCGTGCCCTTACTGTGTTTTGTCATTTTGTAATTCCAAAACTACGGCCTTCTTTTGAACAAGGATCTTTGCATATTGTAGGGAATTACTGTGTTAGTAGCATGGTGTCAAAATCTTGATTTTGAGTACAATGTCCCTTGCTGTGTTTATTTTTGGGACAGCTGAGGCGTCAGGAGGTTAAATGTAAAACATTTTCGTGATTTTTATATTGGCCAATTACAAGTATGCTTGACTGTTTATGTTACATTCTAAAATTAGAGGAGCAGGGCAGACAAATGATGATATTATAAGATTACGATTAAGATCATACCTTGTTAGGTTCTAAACAGCATGAGACACAATGTTCGTACACCACACAGCAATGGTAATCATTGCACGAGTCACAGTTGTATCTCTGAGAGGAGTCAGCTAAAGGATCACAGCAACCATTTTTCATTAGATTGGTCCTGTGACATACGTATCCTGAAAGTAGGATTAAGCATCATATTGTTATGAATAAAAAATACGAGTAAGTATGAAATTTTTTACAAACAGCATAATATTGTTGTTGAAGTTCTAACTCGGCCTGGGTAATGTTTGGGCAAATTTTATATTTTTAACTTTTATAATTCTGTGATACTGATTTCTTTTATTTAGGTATGTTGTTTTTTTGTTAAGTGCAATAGAGTAATTCATTCTTTTATTCATTATTAAGCATATTAATAAAAAAACTATAATGAATATGTAATACCAGTGGCAATAAATTGTCACTATGTGTAAACAGAAAACAGGGTTTGTTAGTCAAGTACTGACACTAAAATATTATTCTATGCCTTTGACCAATTACTACCTAGCTAGGTATTAGAAAACTTTGTTATAATAATCTGTATAGATAAATAAAAGCAATTGTCACAAAAGTATGATCAGTATGATCACATATTTTATATTAGCATAATGCTAGATCGGTCAAGGTCATTACAGAACGACATTGTTTAGTTAACATAAAAATAGTAAATTTAAAATTGATGAACAATATTTTATTTGTTTATTCTTTAATAAATTATAATATTCTTCAGTAGCGATTGACTAGTTAGCATCGCCAAATATCTGTAAATACTATGGACAAACGCGAATTAATCAACACGGAGCCATTAGCACAAGTGTAAGGGGCAGGACTAATAGCATAGCACATTTTATCAGTTTCTTACCTCTATCATCAACTAAGAATAATTTTCCCTGCAAGGAGTTTCTACATGTGATGCTATCGTTAGCATCTCTGTGTTCTTGAAGTGTACGCCACACAAATGGCTTTCTCTCAATGATTACCTCCTGGTACATCATATTTCTACTGTTGCCCTGAAAAGCGACAGAAAACACCTTGTTTACATACAACTTGTTTGTTTAAATCTTGGCAGTGAATGTCCCGAGAAGTTTGTTTGTGTAGGATTAAAAATAACAATTGTGTAACTAACCTCTCTCAGGAAACTAACTATGCAGTATGTTAGCGACGATGCAAATATGATTCCCAGGACGAGCCGTCTCCGTATAAATCTGACTAAGGCAGCATACCACATTTTATAGACAATAATTCCATTCAACAAAACAAAACATAAATTATTATGAGTGAAAGCGTCACAAGTTAATAACATCTTCGGTCACTTGCAGATCCGACGCAGCGACATTATTTCTTGTTCTAAAATCATTTTGTCGAAATTGTTTTATTGGTTTTATGGTTAAACTTAACAAATTTATTACTAATCGATAGTTTATGTATCGTTCAGTAGTATTAACTAAAGGCACAATACACTGAATCAAACGATAATAATTAAGAATTTCACATCTGAGCTCGACACTGCGCGTTGCATTTGCGTGCTTCTGTCTGTCACTGTCACAACAATCAAAATCAAAATATGTCAATGTCAAAATTGCCAAACAAACGTCAAGCAAAACATGGCATTACAAACTTTTAATGTTAAGGAAGAAAAGGGGCTAGTCCATACAGTCTAATTATAATTAAAGGACATAATATACATACATACATGTGCAGATTTCGTTGTGAGCAGACGTGTCGTGGTTGGTCACGTAATAATTCAATATTTAATTTTAACTATTCTGGAGCCCCGGATTTCGCCCTGCAGAACTCAGGAATCCGCCACGCCGCTTCTGAAGACTCCATCATTCACGAGAAATATCGAAAAGTTGCTGCGCACCGTGGATTCGATCTCCGGAACTTTCGCGTGAGTAGCGAACCTTTACACGCTCGGCTACGGTGGCTTGACGCGGCGCGGCCAAAAGTATCGTTCATATCGCCCGTCCGTCGTGAATCACCACCGCTACCACTGTACGCTGCGATTAACGAGCGACTATCGAACGATACTGCCTGACTTCAATAACTTCGTGGTACAAGTCCTTCGCAGTGCAGCAGTATGCATAATATTGTTTGTGCCGGTTGTCGCAGTGCTGTGCAAAACAGGCAGTTTTTGCAATGCTGCCTCTGTCGGGAGTACTATGATCTCTTGTGTGCGAGTGTTGCGAAAGAGCGATTTGTAAATACAATGACCAAGGAACATAAAGCTGCTTGGAAATGTCAAACGTGTTTGAGTAAAGCGCCTAAAACAGACAATACTAATACACCTGCTCGTTCAACTAAAGATAGTCCAGATAACATTACTCTCCGACGTGGACCTGGCTCCTCGAAAGTGGCAAATGAGTCCTTGCCAGGTGATTGCGACTATTTGCCCACGCTCGATCAAATAAGATCTATTATACGCAAGGAGTTACACCTCTTTTTTTCTGATCGTATACGTGATGTAATCACTAAATCTATTACTGAGACAGCAGCGACAGTATTCTCGGAATCGATTACTCATTTAGCTGAAAAGGTCGCAGCGATGGAAAGAGGTTTGGAGCTTTTAGTTGACGCTCAGCTACGGAATACTTCTCCAGTACTTGACAACTCTTCTACACAAACAACTACAGCGCCTTCTGCTCCATCTTTGAGTATGTCAAATACCAATGTTGATGTGCAGAAAAAGTCTATGCGGCCGCTGGTTGAGACCTCCAATGATATAGATGCAAAGCGAAAGGAAGGTTGGAATGAAGTAGCCAAACGACCCCGTCGCAATAATGGTGCGTCAACACCGAGTGCTATGGCCGAAAAGGGTAATGCATTTGCATATAGTAAATCACAAAGCATTGATAAGGATGGTCCGCGCCGCGCTCGAGTTCCCGCTGGGCTGTTACGGGGCACCGCGGAGCCAGGTAGTGTTGGGCTTCAAGCCATCTGAAAGACAGCGCAATTTCCACCTTTACTACCTCAAACTTGGTACTACTGAAGAGCAAGTGAAGGCGCACATTTCGAACATCACAAGAGGCGCTGACTGCAAAGTGGAGAGTCTCAGCGCTCGTGGGCCATATGCATCTTTTAAAATATGCGTTCCCGCTGCTTCCTCTGAACAAATATTAGCCCCCGATAACTGGCCTGAGAATGCATGTGTTAAGCCTTGGAGGCGCCCCTTTCGCGCAGACCAACGCAGCATCGGTGAGTCCTAACGACGCCGAGAATTTCACAGATAGAAGTGACAACATGGCTCGTGCAAATTTACCAAATCATCGATGTGTCACCAGATTTTCGTCCACCGTCAACATAATATATCAAAATGTGAGAGGATTGAAGACGAAACTTCGTAACTTCAATACAAGCTTGATGCTGCTTGAGCACGATATCGTTGCCGTTACAGAATCTTATTTAGACCACTCTGTTAGCGATGCTGAAGTAGTTAACAGCGGCTGGACTATTCTTCGTCGTGATCGTGGATCGTGGGGTGGAGGTGTGATGTTGGCAGCACGGCCTGGTGTTGCGATGCTCCGTCATAAAGATCTTGAAACCTTGTCTGGCGAGGATCTCTGGGCATCTGTCACTGTACAATCTCAATTAATGTATGTTTGTGTCGTATACATATCCCCAACTTCAACTGATAATATCTATCTGGAATGGTTTACTAGAGTCGAGAGTTTCATGCACAATTTAAATAAACCTGTAATCATTCTAGGAGATCTCAATATGAATAGCGCTTCTTTAAATGTTAGTAACAATTATTGTTACTTTTTGTCTTTTTGTAACATGGTAGATAGAAATCACATTATTAATTCTCACGGTGGTAAACTCGATGTTGTGTTGACACAGGAGTGCGCTTGTGCAGTAAACGTGGCAAATTCTGAGTTTGGCAGTCTTGTATCGCGCACAGACAAATATCACCCTCCACTTGACGTTGCCGTCACGCTTGCGACAACAATTCAGCGCGGGTCCATGCAATCCAGTAACATAGACAATAGCAAGGACTGGAACTTTTATAAGATCGATCGGAATGTTCTGCGCCAACATGTAGATGATTTGGACTGGAACACTGTGCTACAATCCCAAGATTTGTCTTACGCCTTGGAATTATTTTATGAGGTTCTTTATTACGTTCTTGATCGAGTTGTACCTAAGAAGCGAAGGCCCAAATCATCTGTAAGACGATATCCAGTCTGGTTTACAGCCGACATCATCAGAGATATGCGAACTAAAACTAGTCTTCATCAAACTTGGAAACGATCTAAGTGTCAAGAGAGTTACGATCGTTTTTCGAATCTTCGAGCTTCTCTTAAGATAAGAGTATCAGTAGCATACGATACCTATATCATGAACTTGGAAAGCAATCTTCGTTCCAATCCTCGGAACTTTTGGCGTCACGTGAATAGTTTAAGGTCCGTTGGTGGTTTTGAGCCTACTGTTTATTACAAAGGGCTTCAGTGCTCTGGCGCCGATGCGGCGAACGCATTTGCAAGTCATTTTTCAAGTATCTACGCTCAGGACCATCAAACTCTGGAATCAACACCTGTCTCCCTCTCAGCGTTTGCACACATTGATGTCAGTGATTTTTCTGTCCCTGATGTTGAGAGTGCCATCAAAACTTTAAAGCCTAGTTGGTCATCGGGACCCGACGGTGTACCGGCAAATCTCTTGAAGATGTGTAGGAAAACCATTGCCATTCCTCTGTGCCATCTGTTTAATCTTATTTTGAATTATGGTATTTATCCATCAGCATGGAAGGTGTCCCGTGTAACGCCAATCCCCAAAGGCACTAACAAGTTGCTCGTAGAAGAGCATAGGCCGATTGCTATCCTTTGTGCGCCAGCGAAAGTCCTAGAAATTCTCCTACATAATGTTATTCGCAAGCAAGTCCATCCTTACATCTGTAATGAGCAGCACGGATTTAGGCCGCGAAGGTCGGTGAATTCAAATCTGTTAACATTGGAGTACATTTCGAAAACGATGGATAAGGGCAAGCAGGTGGATGTCGTGTATTTCGATTGTTGCAAGGCTTTCGACAGGGTTAATTGTCAAATCCTTATATCTAAGCTCGATGCTGTTGGTTTTTCCACTAAGCTTATTAACTTACTTTCGAACTACTTTAAAGGTCGGCAGCAATATGTACGCCATGGTTGCTATGTTTCGCAGCCGTATCCAACATCATCGGGTGTGACGCAGGGATCAATACTGGGCCCTTTGCTTTTCCTGCTGATGATCAACGACGTTGATAAAGTTCTAAAATTTACAAATTGTCTTCTTTATGCTGATGATTTGAAATTATATGCGGAGATCACTGATAAAGCGGACTGTGAGCTCGTTCAAAAGGATATTGATGCCATACTTAAATGGAGTAACGACAATGGCTTAGAGTTTAATTACAGTAAGTGCTTGGTTATGTCCTTTAGTCGTCAGCGTAATCCTACCCAATATGAATATAACTTGGGCAGTGTCATTATGAATCGCACAGATTCAATGAAAGACCTTGGTGTTACCTTCGATCCTTCCTTAACATTCAATGTTCACATTTCTATACTCACTCGTAGCTGCTACAGTCGTCTAGGGTTTATCTTACGTAATTTACGTGATTTTCGGAACCCTGACGTCATAAAGCTTCTGTTCACTAGTCTTATAAGGAGCTCGCTGGAATCTAGTTCGTGTATATGGAGCCCACACGAAGCCAAATATGCACTAATGCTGGAAAAGGTTCAAAAGGCTTTTCTTCGATATTATTATAAGGGTATATATGGCTACTATCCGTTTATGTATCCTACAAAGTATTTATTGGGTATGTTGGGAATGGACTCCTTAGAACTCAGAAGAACTCGTACGGATATTTCAACCGCTCTGTCGATTTTGCGGGGAGTGATTGACTCGCCTGAATGTGTCGAACAGTTGTGTCGCCTTTATGTTCCTAATAATTATTCACGAATACGTGCCGGTCGTAGACATAGACTGTTTGCGAATCCACCGTGTCGCACAGTGGCGCGCGCGCAGTCGCCATTATGTCGAATGCATGAAGCACTAAACGCACTTCTTGTTAACTTCCCAGACATTGATATATTTGTGGATGAACCAAAATCGATTTTAAGTAAAATTCGACTCTAAGTATATATTAAATAAGCATTCTAGTTTACATAATTATGTAATTGGGTTTATACCCGTTTAATTATGTTTAATAATAAATAAAATAAATAAATAAATAAATAATTTTTTTACTATGGGGTTTGGTCTGTGGGTTTGGTACTAAATTCCAAAGTCTTTTAACTTGACGCCAATGTACTAAACTTGAAAAATATATTATTACCACAGACATATAATTGTCTGTGATTATTACTAACATATTTATGACAGTAATATTAATTTAAAGACCTCGGTTTTTTAAATAAATAAAAAACCAACATTGATTTCTACTTGAAAAAGGCAATATTATCTATATTCGGATTGTGACACTTTAAGTAATTAAAAATATATACATATAACATACCTATATAATTAAAAACTGTATGAGTTATATGATTTAAGACAATATAACGACAATTAGAATTTTACTGAATATGTAATAAATTACTCTAAATTTTATAAGAAAGTGTGCATACTAGCAAAATCTAATTTCATTAAAGATAAAATTAAAAAATCTAATAATAAACTAAAAGCCACTTGGGATTTCATCAACCGTGAAACTGGTAAATTAAAACTACGGGACAACACTTTTACTCTAAAAGTTAAAGATAACCTTAATAATCAGACGCACTAATTGCTAATATTTTTGATGATTTCTTTATAAATATACCTGTGATAACAACCTATAATTTAAATTCATCACCAGTGGCGACACAATCTTTTCTCGAACAACATTTACCCAAATGTTATGTTTCTTTTAATTTTCAATATATTCACTCTAAAAATATTATTAAAACTTTCAAATTACTAAAAATGAAAAACACAGGTGATTTGTGGGGCATGTCTATAGAGATAATCAAAAATATTATATACTTATTATATTCTATTGCACCCTATCTTGCTGACATATTCTTTAATAAGTCGATTGCTCCTAAGTAAACAAGTACATAACGAATGGCGCCTCAGTATAGTTCCAAAAGAAAATCTCAAATTGGTTTAGTTTTCGAAGTAATCTTGTTACACAGTGTTGCCGGCAGCATGTTACGATTTATTCCTATTTCTCATCTGAAAAGTTCCGAAAAGTTCCGCCTGAGTATAAATAAAAAAAAAGATTGGAAAAATCAAACAATTTCTGTATTACATACCTATATTTGGGTTTTTACTTTGATTCTTAAAGTCGGTACAATTTCCAAATAATCATAAAACAGCCATGAAAACACACCATACAGCCAAAGACCTAAACATACAGCACCAGCGCCTTACTTCATGCGACTTCTAATAATTTAATCATGAAGTTCGTTTTTAGTTTATAAAGTCTATGCAAAGAATCTGAGCCATACAGCCTGTTCTTTTATACTAATTTTGAGGCTTAGGTCAAAAGTTGATGTTCCGCAAAAGTTCCGCCAAGGGCTTCTAAGTTCCGAAATCGAAACAAAAGATCCGCACCGGCAACACTGTGTTACATTGAGATAAATGAACTAGAGAAGACGTCCCATACAATAAATGTGCAGTTGTGCACAGCTACAAAGATACTTGTACCGTGTCATAGAAACTTCTAAGCGCGCAGATGCGACATACTATTCATACAGTTTTATTACCGAGTTGTAAAGTTGTAAGATAATGTTTTTATTGTTGTTAATTGTAATATTGAAATGAAATTAAGTAAATTAATGCCAAACATAAAAGCCGTTATACTTTTAATGACTGACCCAAGGCCGTCAATGAGACCTCTTTTGATACGGTTAGGTTCTAAAGTAGATAATTGGTAAGCTGTCTTTGTTAGTTTATTACGTAAGTGATCTATTTGGAATTCGTATAATAAGTATGTATCGTTTTCTAGTCTATTCTGAAAGTCGTCGAGTTGAGTCTGTACTTGGTCTAATTTTCCTTCAATGTCATTTAGATCTATATAGTGTATAAAAGCATGGTAGTGTGAGATGACTCTTGTAGGGCCTAGCTTAAAAGGTAACAGTCCTGGTCCATTTTCAGGGCTTTCAAGTTAGATCTCTTGGGCTCGTGCTATGTAGATCGTCAGAATCAGTGGAATCCTGTAACAATTTGTTAGTTAACTTAAAGTATACGTTTAAGTTGGGATTTCGCAACAGGACCTTTTTTTCTGGATGTATATACATATATGGATAGGTAAGTCTGCGAGAACGGTGTCGTGCGTGTACCTTGGTGCGATTTTCTGGCGAGCGGCTAATGGATTATTAATGAATACTTGTTGCTGCGGTTGGCACTCGACCTCAGCTTCTCGATCTTTATTCATACTCTCAGTTAGTTTAGTGCGCTCGTGTAAAGATGATTCGTTTATAATATCGTAAATCTTTGTCATTCTATCCTTGTGAGTGAGTATGTACTGTTGAATCAAGTGTTCTGTCATGTCAATGTCTAGTGGGTCCCTAGGGTCGAAGTGACCCCTTACAATATCATAAGGCCTGCACTTTGTAAAACTGTGAATAGATGAATTATAGGCTACTATTGCATATGGCATTAAATTAATTACTGGCTCAGATTTATGTTGCAGTTTTAGAATTCTAAGGTGCTCTAAAATAGTGGAGTGGAATATTTCTATGATTCCATTATCATTTGGGCAATGAGGTAAAGTCTTATGGTGATTAATCTTATGGAGCCGAATAAATTCTGAGAACATCTAATTACAAAATTCGGTTCCGTTATCCGTTACTATCGTTAGTGGTAACCCATGGTGTGTGCAATAGTGTAAAAGGCTTTGTAATATACTCAAAGCGGTACCATCTCTAAGATATGGCGATAAGATGCGGCTTGACCGTATTTAGAAAAAGCTTCAACGAATATTACATACTTCTCGTTTTGGACTGTAAATAAATCCATATGTACTAATTCTAAAGGTTTAGTTGCCGGAGGCACTATATTATATTGCGGTTTGATTGGATTTCGATCATATTTACTTTATGACTTTAAACTATCGCGTTGCATTGCATTAAAACTGTTTTAACGGGACTAAACACGATTTATTTTGTAAGTAAGTACATATCTACTTACTGCTTGACGTTTCGGCCGCGATGCTGCTGCCGTGGTCACAAGCGAACTGGCGGTGCGCGGCGTCGTCGGCTCGGGCGGGTATTTGTTTGTTCATCCACCCTCATACGTTCACTTAAATTGTCACAGTGCAATGAATCTTCAGTAACACGACTCCGGCACACTACACTAACAGTATCGGAGTTTCTTGTTATAGACTGACGTTGGGGTTTGCATTTGCCAATCACTGGATTCCATGCTGATGATAATTTAAACCCGTCCTCCCGATTGAAATTTTTATACTTCTTGATCTCAATCGCTTCACGTACTATCCTGCTATGATAATAACGATCGGTGGAGAGGATTTTAGGATCATGTAACTCCATCCAGTGATTAACTCCAGCTTCCAGCAGGTGTTCAGCTACCGCCGATTTGTCTATTTGTCGATTTTTGATAGCTGCGATGTGTTCTTTGACACGTTCTGCGATAGTCCGCTTAGTCTGTCCAATATATGAACTACCACAGCTACAATCGAGTTTATAACGACGACCTCCTTGGTCGAGTGGTTTTTACACCGGTTTTCATGGTGTCGCCATCTCTGAGGTCCCGGGTTCGATCCCCGGTCGAGTCAATAGAAATTATGTTTTTCTAAATTGTCTCGGGTCTGGGTGTTTTCTATGTATAATAAGTATGTATTTAAGTATTTTAAGTATGTTTATCCGTTGTCTAGTAACCATTTAACGAGTTTCTTCAAAGCTTCTCTTGGGCTAGATAATTGGTGTGATTGTAGGAAAGTTTTATTTTATTATTTATTTATTATTATAAACTCCCGGTGTTTGGAAAGGTATGACGTCTTTAGGCGACCGCAATTTGTTAGATATTTGGCAATGCAACGCGATAGTTTAAAGTCTTATCTTACAAACCGGTACGGGCCGGATATTGTAACAAAAATCAAACGCCTAGAATTCCTCCGGTGTAAACGAGCGCGCTTAGAAACATCTTTGATATTTCTCACAAAGTGTCGGGATAGTGCAATTCTACCTACTTGTGTACGCATAAAACCGCGTAGTGATATAGCGCATTCCAGGAGGATTCTAAATAACGCGAGTGTTCGTCTATTAAGGCAACTGATACGTAATGGCCTAGTGCAGTGAATCGAACAGTATGTGAGTTGTTCCAATTACTTCAGGAATGCAGTGCAGTGCTATCTAGTGAGGATTTCGATAAGTGCGATAGAATCACCAATTTAACAGCGTCACGAACGTACGAGTTGTGTGCAGAAAAACACGAGCGCAAGTATAATAATTTATGTACCCGCCAACGTCGCGTGCAGGAGTTGCAAATACCCACTTACGATGCGAGTGACACACGCTCGACCCCAGACAGTGCGCGCACGGTGATCAACTTGTCGGATGAAGTGCTGGATGGGCCATCTAAGAATGTTTTGGCAAAGGGTATGAATTATGCTTTAACACCTAAGCGAATTCCATACGAGGACATAGTGTGTAGAGTAGAGCTGACTATTATACATAATAAGGTACCACCTGCGGACGCTGATATCTTAAGACAAGATGTCGCTGTAATTTTGCGGAAGTCAAAGCTACCAAAAAGTAACATTACTACGGAAGAGCGTCTAGCACTACAACAGTTACGTAACAACGACAAGATTTTAGTGCTAAAGGCTGACAAAGGAAATGCCAGTGTAGTAATGAATACAGATGATTATGTCAACAAAATCAGGGATCTGCTGTCGGACACCAATGTATACAAACTTGTGTCCTACAACCCCACGGCCAGGATCACACGACGCATTCGAAACCTTATCGACTAGCACAAGGACATCTTCACAGAGGACGAGTACAGTTTTCTGTACAAACCTAGGATTGTACAGCCTCCCAAACTTTATGGACTGCCAAAAATACACAAAAGCAACTGCGGCCTATCGTGAGTCAAATTGACTCACCGACTTACTACTTGGCGAAACATGTTGCTGGAGTATTGCAGCCATTAGTTGGGAACACAACGTCATTCGTGAAAGACTCTTACCACTTCAGGGACATTGTAAAGGGCATAAGGTTGGAACCAGGCGACATTATGGTGAGTTTCGACGTGGAGTTGCTTTTTACAAATGTCCCTTTGAAGCATTGCCTGGAGATAATAAAGGGTTTACTTTACGATAAAGAGCTGCCGATGGAATATATTGTTCTAATTGAAAATTGCCTTGATGGGAATTACCTCCTCTTCAGAGACCAGTTCTATCTATAGATCGATGGTGTTGCAATGGGTAGCCCACTCGCCCCGGTTTTTGCAAATCTGTGGATGGAGCACGTTGAAGACACAGCATTAGCAACTGGACCCCAAATTGTGAAACTGTGAAGGAGGTACGTAGATGATGTTTTTGCATTATCAGCGGAGGCCAGCAAGAAGTTGAACAATATATAGTACACCTGAATTCAATCCACCCAAAGGTAAAGTTTACCTATGCAATAGAGAGGGACAGATCTTTGGCTTTCCTTGACGTCCAGATAAAGGTAAGAGATGATGGTACTTTATCACACTCTGTGTACCGCAAACCTACTCACACGGACAGGTACCAACACGCCTCTTCTCATCATCATCTTCGGCATCTTCAGTCTGTGATGACCTCACTGACCAACAGAGCTCAGAACCTGTGTGACCCTGAACATCTTCAGGCTGAGCTTGCTGACGTTCAGGAGGTACTGAAACGCAACGGATACAAGGTGTCACAGAGGAGGAAAAAGCAGAATGGAAAGAAAAATCGTCTAGAAGTGAGTCGCCAGGCAGCGTTTTTACCTTACATAAAAGGCGTAACGGACAAAATTGGAACAGTACTAAGAAACTTCTCCATTAAAACTATATATACTCCGTTATGCCAAATATCTAACAAATTGCGGTCGCCTAAAGACGTCATACCTTTCCAAACACCGGGAGTTTATAAACTCGATTGTAGCTGTGGTAGTTCATATATTGGACAGACTAAGCGGACTATCGCAGAACGTGTCAAGGAACACATCGCAGCTATCAAAAATCGACAAATAGACAAATCGGCGGTAGCTGAACACCTGCTGGAAGCTGGAATTAATCACTGGATGGAGTTACATGATCCTAAAATCCTCTCCACCGATCGTTATTATCATAGCAGGATAGTACGTGAAGCGATTAAGATCAAGAAGTATAAAAATTTCAATCGGGAGGACGGGTTTAAATTATCATCAGCATGGAATCCAGTGATTGGCAAATGCAAACCGCAACGTCAGTCTATAACAAGAAACTCCGATACTGTTAGTGTAGTGTGCCGGAGTCGTGTTACTGAAAATTCATTTCACTGTGACAATTTAAGTGAACGTATGAGGGTGGATGAACAAACAAATACCCGCCCGAGCCGACGACGCCGCGCACCGCCAGTTCGCTTGTGACCACGGCCGCAGCATCGCGGCCGAAACGTCAAGCAGTAAGTAGATATGTACTTACTTACAAAATTAATCGTGTTTAGTCCTATATTTACTTCGACCACATATTGTACATTCGTTAAAGTATTTAGTAATCTGCTCTTGCATCTTAGGCCAGTAGTTACAACACACACATACACATTACATACACACATTTATTTACATACACACATTTATTTATATACACACATTTATTTATGTACACCCACATGTATTTATTTATAAATTTACAACGGAGCCGTACTAGTGCCCGGGCGTACCTACGGGAAGGAGCGAGATAACATTCGTTTATTCTGCGGTGATTGGTTTTTCCTTTATGATAGTGTCGGATAATGTCTTGTTGTCTTAAATATTCTTTGACATCTTCTAATTCTACTTTTGTAAGAACTAAATTCATCGCAGAGCTTTTAAAACTGTTTTGTATAGGTATGTTGGAAAACATACCTAGTGGCGGATTTATCTGAAGTGCAGTTTTTATCTTAGGATTCACAAATTCTTTTATAGCGTTTACGATGTCTTGTTCTAAATTAGATTCGGAAACTTGAACAAATGTTCTTGTATGTGTGTCAAAAGGTTTTGTTACAGAAGGACGTTTCTTAATGTCACCTACGATAGTTATGCAGAGTTGGCGATGGAACTTATCTAAGGGCTCGTCTGTCAAAGGAACTTCTAAAATAAGGTCTTCATTACTTGTATGAATAGCAGCGTTGCGGGATGCTGAGACTGAAGGGGGTCGTTCTGAGGTATTTGGAATCATTGAGTCAGTCTCTTCGTTATTTATCTCGATGCGAGACATAGCGTCTGCATTGGTATTGTTCTTTCCCTTTTTATAAATTATTGTATAGTCGGAGTCAGATAATTTAAGTCTCCACCATGTCAGTCGGGAATTTGGCTCTTTAATGTTTATTATCCATTAAAGGGGCTTATGGTCTGTAATGATTTTAAATTTACGTCCAAATAAGTAAGGTCTGAAATATTTCGTGGCCCAAACTATGGCCAAAAGTTCCTTTTCAATTACACTATAATTTAGTTCGCTACTGTTTAAGGTCCGAGATGCAAAGCATACAGGTTTGTCATGTCCTACGTGCCCTTGAGAGAGTATTGCTCCTACAGCTACTTTAGACGCGTCTGTTGTCAGAATAAACTCTTTGTCGAAATCTGGATATTGCAAGATGGGGTCATTGGTAAGTAAAGTTTGACACTTTTTAAATGCTTCTACATATTCCGCATTGAAAGTAATTTTACTAGTCTTTTTTAAACACTGTGTAAGTGGCTTAGCGATTCTGGCAAAATCGGGAATACATTTCCGATAGTAACCAATAAGTCCCAAAAACTGTTTGATTTCTTTAGGCGTTTTTGGCATGGGGTACTTTTCTATTGCTGTATTTTATCGGGGTTTGGCTTAATGCCGTCCCTAGTTATGATATGACCTAAATTTGCTGTTTCTAGTTTAAGGAATTCTGACTTATCCATTTGGATTTTGAAGTTAGATTCTCTAAGTCTAGAAAAAACCTTTTCGAGATTTATGATGTTTCCTGGAGGCTGGTGCTGAACACCACGATATCATCCAAGTAAACTAAGCAAATTTGGTTCTGTAGCCCTCTTAGAACATTGTCCATGACCCTTTGGAACGTAGATGGTGAATTCTTTAAACCCATGGGCATGCGCAAAAACTCAAAGTGCCCGTGCTCTACGTTGAAGGCCGTTTTAGGTATATCCGTAGGGTCCATCTCGACCTGGTAAAAGCCACTGGCCAAATCCAAGTTGTGATAATAAAACCTTGACTTCTGATGCTGATGTTGCTGCAGCATTTGAGAGGTTTTTTTACTGACATTCCAGTTTCAACTACAAAAGCTTTGATTTCCTCGCCCACTGTAGCTGAATCTGTTTTGAAGGAGAATGTTAAAGATTGTGAAAGTAATTTCAGGTTTCAAAAAATTTGTGAAATAGATATATTAAAAACATTTAACACTCTCAATAAAAAGAAAACTGCTGATCTGTGGGGTAATTCCGTGGATGTCGCTAAATCAGTAATTATGACAATAGCTCCAGTTTTAGCTTGCATATTTAACAAATGCATTGACTGTGGTGTTTTTCCTGACCTAATAAAACATAGTAAATTAATTCCATTGTTTAAATCAGGTAGCACTTCTGCCCCCTCTAATTTTAGACCTATTTCTGTGCTACCCACATTTAGTAAAATTTTTGAAAAATTGATGCTAGACCAAATTCAAATTCATTTTCATAGAAATAAACTTTTATATTGTAAACAGTATGGTTTTACTAGCGGTCGCTCAACAACTGACGCCGGTGTTGAGCTTTTAATCCAAATACAAATATTTGGATTAAAAGGTATCAAAATCCTCCCAGGTATCAAAATACCCGGGAGGAATCACAGGATGCCCTAGGGGTATTTTGTGATTTATCCAAGGCTTTCGATTGTGTTTTACATGAAACTTTGGTCAGGAAGCTTAACCACTATGGAATTAGTGATGCTTCTTTGAGCCTTCTAATCTCATACTTGAGTAACACGATTCAGAAGGTCGACATTAACGGTAAAAGATCTCCGGGATCAGTGGTTACAATGGGAGTTCCGCAGGGTTCAATACTAGGTCCATTCTTGTTTTTGGTTTATATGAATGACTTACCTTATTTTGTAAAAAACAGTTATGAGATAGTATTGTTTGCTGATGATACTTCACTTTTATTCAAAGTTAAACGACGACACCCAAATTATGACGATGTGAATAATGCGATCTCAAAGATTGTTCACTGGTTTAGTGTAAATAACTTGCTATTAAACGAGGGAAAAACCAAATGTGTAAGATTTGTATTGCCTAATGTTAAGCAAGTAACAACTAGTGCACAAATTAAAGATAAGAATGTGAATCCTGTGGATACCACTGTGTTTCTAGGCATCACGTTAGATGCCAAGCTTCAGTGGGGCCCACATATAGCTAAATTGTCGAATAGACTTAGCTCTGCGGCTTATGCAGTGATGAAGATCCGTCAGTTAACTGACGTTGATACATCCAGATTAGTTTATTTCAGTTACTTTCATAGTGTAATGTCGTACGGCATTTTACTGTGGGGAAATGCTGCCGACATTCAAACTATCTTTGTGCTTCAGAAGAGGGCTATTCGAGCAATCTATAACCTAAAGGCTGGCGACTCTCTCAGAGAGAGATTTAAGAATATAAATATAATGACAGTTGCATCACAATACATTTATGAAAATTTGATTTATGTTCATAAAAATACTGGAATGTTTTCAAAAAACAGTGATATTCACAATGTAAACACTAGAAGTAAGAACAAATTAGTAGTACCTTATACTAGGCTCCATAAAATAAATAATTCTTTTAGGGGTCTGTGTGTAAGATTTTACAACAAAGTACCAAATGATATTCAGAAATTAGATCTTAATAAATTTAAAATCAAAATCAAAGAAAAGCTTTATAAAAAAGCTTATTATAAAGTGTCAGATTACACAGAAGACAAAACAGCTTGGATCTGAAATGCTCCAAGCACTCCAACAGCTATTTCTAACTGTCTTTATTTAATTGATACTACATTGTATTTTAATTTTGTATTGCATCATTTTTTTTATTTTTTAAATTCATATTTTATATTGACCTGGTAACGACATACTCTTTTTTTTGTTTGTCAATGTCGTTGCTTTTGTGCGCTGTGGTTTCTTGCGCCCATTCTTTGCCACGGTTAAAAAATTATGTCCTGAATGGGTGGTAGGTTAAAAAAGATTTGGACGATTCAAAGTACTTATTAATTGAGTTTATTGAATAAATATATTTTGACTTGACAAGGTCGTGAAGTATTGACACTTACCCAATTTATCAAGTACGTCAGATATATTGGGTATAGGATACTTGTCATCGACGGTTTTGTCGTTAAATTTCCTAAAGTCAACGACGAGCCTCCATTTTTGCTCTCCGGAAGCATCTAATTTTTTCGGGACTACCCAAATTGGAGAGCTCCAGGCAGAATCCGAAGGCCTGATTATACCTTGGTCTAACATTTTGCCTATCTGATCGCGAACTTCTTGCCTATGTACAAAAGATAGCTTCTAGTGTAAACTGGTAGTTCGTCTTTAGTCTTAATAAAGTGTTTGATTTTATTTGGGAATGTAAGACATTCGCCGTCAATGTAAAACACGTCCGAATACTTCCTAACTAAAGTTTCTAAATTTATTTTTTCCTCTGGACTTAAATGATCTGTTCTTAATTTTGACAAAACTTCATTGACACGAGAGGGTGATTGTTGGGTGCTTGTGCACTCAACATTAAATATTTCTGCCTGTGCCGGTCGATATATGAATATCGAGAAAATTACATCGCTATTCGTACTATTTTCTATTTCTACAAATCCACGATTATTAATTAGGGCGGTAACATATTCATGCACCATACAATCACCTAGTTTTTGTTCGTTGACATATACGTCACCATACGGGGTGTTAAAAGGAAGTCTTACTAATTTAGATGAATTTGCCTGTATAACGTCCTCGTACAAATTAACATTTCGAGAGTCGTTCATCTTTATCTTATTTCTAGAGCAACGTGTAAATAATATATTGTCTTTAAGATCAATCTTAGCTTCCCATTTATTTAGAAGATCTAGCCCTATCAGCCCATCAAAGTAATTGTGAAACTTGTATAAGAATAAATTTACATTTTTTGGGTCGTTAAATTCTGTAAAGCACGGTAACGTGATAGAATAGCTATTTCGAGTAGTTGCGTGCACATTAGTTACTTCAAAAGGATCATGGTTCAACGGTTAGTGAGAAAAGTATTTTTGCACAGCCTACGGGCTTATGAAAGACTGATTAGCACCTGTATCGATGAGAAGCTTCATAGGAGGGTTACAAATCTCGATATACGGTAAGTGACGCTGCGTCTGTAAATTAACATCTATTTTGGTTTTCTTAATTGGTATGTTACTTGAAAATCCTCTTGTCGGTTACAGGAACGTTGTGGTTCAGCGTCTAATGGCTGTTCTCGGTTTGACTCGTCAACGGAAGGTGGCAAAGAGTTTTCTACATACGCGTGTTCAGGCGTCTCGTAAGAACAGTCAGAGTAATAATAGTTAGGTATGATGATCTGCGTAAGCGTCTTGGTAATGATCAGGATAGTAAGGGTAGTAATTGTTACTGTAATCACCACATTCATTAAAGTAAATTTCCCTACTCTTGAAGTAGTTTGTTGGTTGAGGGTTCCCAAATTTAGTCCAATCGTGTCCCGAGGGAGGTAAAACTCGCGGGGTGTATGGCGATACACCGCTCATAGGCTTAGGGGTACCCTGTTGGAATTGATTCCTCGGGGGTAACCTAAATGCGTTACTTTGAGCGTTGTAGTTAGGAGGTGGCGCGCGAAACATTTGCTGGGTGCGAGACGGCATCCTTTGGTCGGAAAAGTTATTTATAAGTGCTGTGCGGATCCCTAACCAATTTTCGGGGATACCGTTCGAGTTTATAGTTCTAGCAGCTGAACCAGTTATCATATTAAGTATACCGTTTATCAAACATAAATTAGTTAGTTCATTCCCGGCCTCTGGTCTTAAGTATTGAGTCACTATTTGGTCACATATTCTAATGAAGCGCGTTAGAACGTTAGGGTTCCCGTCAAACTCGGGAACTGGGCGTAAGGCCTTAAAAATAACATCTGGATCGTACACTGCCATTACAGAGTAACTATCCGATAAACTATCTGTATCAAAATCTAATTGTCTATTTAAATCTAAATGTTTTTGCCTACGACTTTGTGAGGATAATTCCTCCCCAGATTTCCTTGGATGGAAAATCTTGATAGGTTAGATAAGGTACACTATGAAATTACAAGGAAGCAACACGAGTAAAAATTCACATGTACTTACAGTTTCATTACGGCTTTTTTCGGCGTATCAATGTCTGGATAGGTACCTCCTCGGCGTCGTCCTCGTGGTTCGAATCTTCGATAAGGGCTTGAAAGCGCGAGTAGCCGCGACGGGTGACCGGAGCAACGATTTTTGGAGACCGTTATCGAACGCGCGGCGCAACTTCGAAGATCCTACCGACTGCGCCAATTACGAAGGCGGCGGCCAAAGGATCGAAAAAAAACCGATTTATGAATTAAATTTATTAAAAAGAAAATTACAATATTAATTATTACAAATTAGACTATGCTAAGCTTGGACGAAGTGTGTACCAAGAATGATGAAATTGGCTTGCGGTGGCGGCGGCGAAGTAGGTAACACGAGGCGTCGACTCAGCATTCACGCGGCGGCGGCCCCAGGCTTCCTATTGATGATTCGGCATGTCGCAATTAATTGTAATTAGGTAAAATATTCCATAGGCCCGGCGTCAGCGATGTACTGGTAGTAATGTCATGTAACACGCAAGTAGTACATACCTTTTTAACTATGTAAATAATTTATAGTTAATATAGTATCTCATGGTTAGAAGCATAAAATAGTTTTTTTAGAATCTTATTGTGAAATAAATTGTTTAAATGTGTTATTATTTCCAAGTATTTCTACTTTATAGTAGCACGAAACTTACCAAATCAATAATATAATTAGATTAAATATTGGTTTATGTACATAGTAAAAAAACTACGAAATTTTTATTAATTTTTATTAAATTTATGAAAATTTAAAAAAAAAGTAGTAAACTAATTAATTATTAATCAACTTAAAAATGTTTAGTAAAATACAATAATAATAAAAAAAAAAACTTAATCTAACAGACCACCGCGAGTCACCCCCGGCTCAAAGGTTCCCATGATGCCGGCAACGTTGCCGCGCTGTATCGCCAGGGAGATCCTTTGAACCAGGTATGACTTGCAGCGGCGATCGTAGCCGCGATCCGCCAAACGGTTTCCTACTTTAGCAATGAAAGCTTTCGCTTCCGAGCCCCACACCCCAGTTGTCTCTACAGCGAAGGGTACAAAAAGGTACTGAGCCTTTAACGCCTCATACTTACTGTGTTTCTGTCTCGCGGCAGCCTCGGCAGCAGACCCAGCGGTCCGCATTGTGCCGGGAATATGAGACGCCGCGAAGGTGCTAACACACGTCGCATCCCACAACAAGCAACGGCCCTTTTCCCAGGGAACCAAAGTCAAGCCATCGGGTCTCTTGCCATCCGTGCGACTCAAGCCCGGAGGTTTCAGCGCACAAGGAATATTAGCCGAGATCAAGACTCGCCGAATGATATCATTTAGCGCGTGATGTCTCGGAAACCTGCCTGCGCATTTAGAGCAGCTCAACCCATGGTGCCCATTGGCCTCAAACTGAGCTCCGCAAACACAACGATGCGGCTCACAAATTCTGCAACCGAGCCTTAATCCTACCGCTACTCGCAAGGAGTTATCGTCCATGAATGTGCCCAACTGTGGAGAAGGTAACGCATGCAGCCAAGCACCGGATTCTGGCTGAGATACCGCCCTGAGTCTAGCCAAATCTGCTGCGCTCGCGCCATCCATGAGTTCAGCGCGAGTCAACTTAGATCTGACATCATCCCAATTTCTCGGGATCGGGACAGAAAATCGACCAAGCGGCCAAGGCCTCACCTGCAAAGGGCACCTGAAATCCGTTACCATCAACATTGAGTATGCGAGCAACCAGATTCAGCGCCCCATGCATAGAAGCCAAGAAAGCCGGTAACGCCGTGTCCTGTACACGACGAATGCCAAGTCCACCGTGCCTTATTGGCAGGGATGCCTGATGCCACTGCCTATCATCCAGATCCACATTTAGGATGCCTTCCAGGGCTTCTTTAAGGTTGTAGTCGATAACCGAAATTTCTTGTTGGCAAAGCCATACCGGAGCCGTTCTGACATTATAATTTAATTTAGGCATCGATAAACACGAACGTAAAAGCGTTAAAGCAATGTGTGGTGGCAACCGCTCTAAATGACTACGACTTGACAAAAGTTCCTGATTCTTGGCGAGCAAGACATCAGGTATAGCTTCTGAAAAGACCGGAGCGCCCAAGATTTTGAAACTTATCTTGTCCAAAAGTTTTACGCCTGGTACGATATTTTGAATATTTGCCGATGAACTACCATTGCAACTAAAATATTCACACTTGCTCAAGTTAATTTTTAGACCCATATCTCGAAGCCCGGGAAGGAGTGATTGAATATCTCTGGCCACAACATCCGGACTGCCCCCTATGGTCCCATCATCCAAGTACCAAATGTTTAATGGGGATTGCAATAACGAAATCACTTTGTGTATAGCCAAGCTAAAAATCAGAGGGCCCAAAGAATCACCCTGCTGTGTTCCCGACTGTGACAGGATAGGCGTATCACCAAAATATAAGTTGCTGGACGCTGAGTAGCACTGATGAAGAAAAGGATAAATGGTGGGTACGCGATTCTTGACTTCTGTCAAGATCGCGACCCTTTCTAAACTGTTGAAAGCATTTTGAATGTCCAGCTTCACTATAATGTTGTCGGTGTTACTGTTAAAGTGTGCAAACGCGCGAGTTGCATGTATAGCAGCTTCGCAGCCAAGGGAAGTGCCAAAACCAAGCTGTTGTGGTTGTAAATATGATGAAGTTTCGGATTTTACGGGGCGACAAGCCAGTTTTGCAACCAAACGGCGAATTAAACTACCTACAGCAATTGGTCTAATTCCACCGTCCTTTTTGTTTAAGGCGACCAGAGAAGCGCCATATAGAAAAGGGCAAACTTCCCTGTTAAGTAAACCTTTTAACAAAAAGTTCGAAAGTCGCGTCAGTGATTCCAAAAGTAGTCGGCCACAGTCGCCTGCAGAGGGAGAAATAAGCTCCTTCAAATGCTCAGGGCGAAGTCCATCCAATCCAGCAGCTGAACCGCTCTGAAAGGAGCCGATGGCCTCCAAAACCTCTGACACTGTAACAGTAAGGAAAGGGCACGTAGAATTCGGTTCCGGAGGCAACAAGAGCGGACGCGATGGTGAAGGGTGTTTAGCCTTCAAAGCATTAAGCGTTTCGTTATTTCTGGGAGCAAGAGAGCAATCGGAAACCAACAGTCGTACGGCACCTCTCAAATCGCCGTCGTGGACCTTAGTCGTTATAGATCTATATAAAGACAAAGGTCTCGGCGCCAAATCCGATCCGTCGGTCAAGTAGCAAATAAACCTGTCAATATTTTCCTTAACCTTGGTGGTGAGCGAACGCTTGTCACTGCCGTCGGGCACTCGTAAAGCAGCGTAAGCGAAAGTAAGCAATGCCCACCAATCCTCTACGCCATTCAATTCTATGCATTCATTCACAATCTGCGAAAGTTTACCCGCAGCCTGACATCGAGCCCCCTTTGGAATATGTTTGAGCACGCGAACAGATTTTTTCAAGTGACATAAATTATCGAGTTCTATGGGCCCATTCCTAGTGCCCGCCTGCAGAGACACTGGGTTCGCATGCTGAGTTTGGCTGTCCTTAGGCATGCGACCTATGTGTATGTTTAACCCATGTGGCGTGGCGAAGTGACGAGACGAACCGGGGCAGTGTGGGCAAGTAGCTCTATGCGAGTCAGTCATGTTTAAAAATCAACAGTCAATCACTAAAAAAAACATAAAAAAGCAGAAGTCAATAAAACTAACAAATAAAAACTATTATAGTTAACTATTACTAGTCATTTAAATAAAGTAAGCAATAAACAATAATACAAATATTAGTTAACACTCATCAAATAATCGTATATTACCTACTCTACTTAAAAAGAAAGTGCCCTATATACCTACTTTACAATAAAATTATAGAGCGTAGTTTGTGAAGCTGAAGTGTAAATATGCTAGAAAATTAAGTTATAAGTTTCTGGGTAATATGTTTGTAATCCCGCCTCTATGTACACGCCTGCGCTGATGATAACTACTGCGTGCGCCCGCCACCGCAGCTGTAGCGCCTGTGGAGCACCCAATGATTTTAGTAATCCGTCAAGCTACCTCCTGTCACAACAAGCCACAAGCTGCTTTTCGTCGTCTTGACAACGGCTCTGCTTCGGTCAATAGCGTAGCGTTGAGCCTGCATGTCCGACCAATAAGCGTTTCTTCTCGGTCTTTTCCGAGTTTTCCGTGCTGCTGACGTTTCGCGCCTGCGCCCACCATGCGCTGATAACTGTCAGCTTATATTATTTATTTATAATAACAAAGACTGTTATTCCTCTAAGTTTTGTATTTGTAGGAAAAGACTCCCTTTTAAAATCTCGTTCAAAGTTCACAAAGCTTCTAAACTCTGCTATATTTCTACGTATATGAAAACTCCCGGACGCGAGTGGACGAACAAACACTGAACTCGCAAACTAAATCACGTAGAACATGTATTGGAAGCTCGGAAAGGTAAAATTATATTGTAAGTACATAATTATATTGTATTATTATGGTGTCGCTCTTTAAACCTACAGAAATGGTATAAAATTAAAATTAATCTCACGGACACGTCAAATCACGACATGTAGATTATTAAAAATAAAATTAGGGCAATAACTTACTAGCTTAATATTTATAATTGAGTACCTATTACAAAAATATTAAAGAAGTCTATTAATTCCTACATAATTATGGTATGCACTTTATTAAGAAATCACAGTAAGTATATAATTTAAACTTATTAAAGAAATTAAATGAACAAAACTAGCTTATATTATACAGTCTTTTTATAGAGATTACGTTGAGTAACACTTAAAGCACCATGGCAGACATCGGTGACCGATAAACAATTAAACTTTATTGTGTCTGGCAGTTAACACGCCCGCTTCCCGAAGGGATAGGCAGAGATCACAGCTTTCCATTTGCTACGATCCTGATAAACATCCTTTGCTTCACTTACTCTCTTAACGTTTTCCATTTACATGCTCGTCGGTTTAGGGTACTCTTGACCTGACCTTCAACGAAAACGTCACCGCTGAGGTCTTCCCCTTCTAACTATCCCATTCTCTCTGGCCTCATGCGCCTTATTTGTAATTCCTTTTTATCCATCCTCTCTAAATAGCCAAACCATCTTAGTGACTTTAATGTTTCTTCTGCCACACCCAATTTCACATCCGTACATATTAATGTCGGCACTAAGACTCCTCCATGCTCAGCCAGTCATTTTTATCTTTATCATGCTTTACATGCCAGTAAACATCGTGCCCAGGTACACAAACTCTTTTATTTGCTCCACTTTTTCTTCTTTAATCAATATCACACTCTGTCATAGGTACACTCGTCTCTATCAAGCACCATAACTTTCGTCTTACTTATATTCCTTTTCATTCTTCACTCATTTTAATTCATTCATTTTCTTTTTACAGATCTTTGCATACTAGTTACCATCTCCTGTAAGTCCATCGCTGACGATGCAAGTAGTACCTGATCATCTGCATAGAGAAGACATTAGACGAGTAACTCATTCATTCTTAATCCACATTCATCATCTTTCAGATTTTGCAAACAACTGTCTATATATAGTGTAGTATAACGCTGCTGACCAGGATAGATATTCTTATTCTTCTTAAACAACCGGTATTTTACATTTAGTCACACACAGTATAAAGTATGAACACCGTTTAACCGTCCGCACAGTACAAGCGCCAAAGCCAGAATGCCTCACTCACCGAGTCACCGACTGCCGTCCTACTTCTCCCCCCCGATTCCCCGACACATGACATGTGTCAAATCAAAGATTGTCAATCGTTCTATAGATTTAAGAATAGACTAAAATTGAATTATGCAAATGATTTTAAATGAACCTTACACTCGTCCATCATGACCTCGTGTATGTCCTCATACACGGTGTCAGGAAGGCGCGCTAATACTCAAGACATTAACCATACCTTACACTCGGCGAGTAAGTACTTACATAAGCAACCAATACATTAACAACTTATACATAAAACAAAATAATTAAAATATAAGCCACTAATATCCTGCAAACCTATCAAACTCTTACATGATTCAAAAACAAATTAAAAGTTACCAAAAATTCTGTAAACCCATCGAATTCCCACAGGATTATTAAATTCTCCTAGCCGCAAACGCATCCAATTCTTGCTAATCCAACTCTTACATGATTCAAAAACATATTAAAAGTTACCAAAAATCCTGTGTGTAGCAAAGCAAATAAACTATTTCATTTCATTGTAAACCCCTTCAATTCCCACAGGATTATGAAATTCTCCTAGCCGCAAACCCATCCAAGTCTTGCGGCTAGGAAAACACCGTATAATAATCCTGTAAACACATCCAAAATTCTAACAAGTTATTACATTCTTCTAGCCGCAAACCCATCCGATTCTTGCGGCTAGGAAAACCCTGACTTTAAACCCATCCAATTATCTTAATTATAAAACAGGATCACTGATAACCTTTTCTTTACAACCGTCGTTTCATATTAAAACCCATCCAATTATCTTACTTAAATTATCTTAGTTAATTTATGTAACGTAAAATGTAAAGTTAATGGATGAATTTCCTTATTGCTTAATATTTATTTATGAATTAATTACTTACTAATTTGAAGATAATGAACAAACTGTTTGTTAATTGTACGGAGAATCCCTGGTAGAAGTGGATGACTTAGCAGAGATTATTATAATTTACAATGGGAGAAGTATGGGAGAAATGTATGGGTTCACATAAGGGACTGTTTTCTTATTGATGTGGATTCATTTCTTATTTGGTTAGATTAATAATCCTGTAAGAACGTAGGATGGGTTTTTACAAGATTCTTTGGTTTCTTAAATTTTAATGTTATTGTTTATCTTTACAATATACCTTATAAGTTCTTATTCATTTTAATTTGACACTCGGTGATTTGTGTACAGTTTAGTTAGGTAATGGTCATGGATCGGAGTGGGTGGAGTTTTCTGGTATTGGCGTTCAAACGATAATTATCAAATGTATAGATAAGCTTCCGAAATTGAGAGAGATTAATTTCCCGTATTCATTTGTTTGTCTTAATAATGGGTTAGTCATATAAAACACTATTCACGCAGTTAGATATTATTATCTGAAAGTGTTTGAAAAAAAAATTGAAAAAGTGAATATGAAATTTATACCATAAAATTGCTTAAAGTAATTCAATAACAAAAGTTACGATGTACTAAATGATAAGAAATCACTTGTTCCTATTATTTTATGGCATTTTAAATAAATAACAATGTTTGTCTGGACATATCATATTAGGCGGTCGTTGCAAAAGTGCAGAAATAGGTCCTGCCTATTCCGATCTATGGTAACAATATACAATACTACATCCAACAAATTATTTGTTACGTATGAAAGAATTCAATTTATTGTAATTTTATTTTATTTGCTTAGGTACTGTTGATATACGTTTTCTCTTTGCTAGGTAAATTGCTCGCTGAACACAAGTCCGTAATTAGTATGGTTTACTATGACCAAATGTTTTGTTACTAAGGTCGATTTGTTGGATGTAGTATTGTATATTGTTACCATAGATCGGAATAGGCAGGACCTATTTCTGCACTTTTGCAACGACCGCCTAATATGATATGGCCAGACAAACATTGTTATTTATTTAAAATGCCATAAAATAATAGGAACAAGTGATTTCTTATCATTTAGTACATCAAAACTTTTGTTATTTAATTACTTTAAGCAATTTTATGGTATAAATTTCATATTCACTTTTTCAATTTTTTTTCAAACACTTTCAGATAATAATATCTAACTGCGTGAATAGTGTTTTATATGACTAACCCATTATTAAGACAAACAAATGAATACGGGAAATTAATCTCTCTCAATTTCGGAAGCTTATCTATACATTTGATAATTATCGTTTGAACGCCAATACCAGAAAACTCCACCCACTCCGATCCATGACCATTACCTAAACTGTACACAAATCACCGAGTGTCAAATTAAAATGAATAAGAACTTATAAGGTATATTGTAAAGATAAACAATAACATTAAAATTTAAGAAACCAAAGAATCTTGTAAAAACCCATCCTACGTTCTTACAGGATTATTAATCTAACCAAATAAGAAATGAATCCACATCAATAAGAAAACAGTCCCTTATGTGAACCCATACATTTCTCCCATACTTCTCCCATTGTAAATTATAATAATCTCTGCTAAGTCATCCACTTCTACCAGGGATTCTCCGTACAATTAACAAACAGTTTGTTCATTATCTTCAAATTAGTAAGTAATTAATTCATAAACAAATATTAAGCAATAAGGAAATTCATCCATTAACTTTACATTTTACGTTACATAAATCATATACCTAAGCTCCTTCAAGTTAATCGTATCATTATCGTATTTTTCTTTTTAGCGTTCAATAATGTATCCCAACCAAGATTCTCATTGAATTCAACAATAAATATTCTAATGATTTCTATTTTATTAAACATCCACTGTGCAAGAACATACGGACACATGTACACTTTTAAACTTTCGTAATCTATTTAAACCTTTGTTGATCGAAGATTTAAACCAACATATTATTTAAAATAAAACAAAAATAAAAATTCATAAAATAAGTACTTCAGTTGTCCAATTATACTATCTCTAGCGTTTCATTGTTATTATTTATCATGTGACCCATGTGTAAAATTCGATCAACAACTGCCACTGTCTTGAGTGTTTTAGTGCCTGTGAATTGTGCATATCTGTGAGACCGATTATCGAACCAAACCTACATACGGTCATTTTAAAAACTGTGACTACCAGGTACGGTCCTATGTGGGAATAAAGATGTTGTATAGGTACCTACTCTTCCCCTTATTTCCCAAAAGAACAGAGCAGAGCTTTTAGGCACCATCACGTGTTTCTATTTAGTTAACGACTGTCAAATGTGCGTCGGTACTTCTAGGAATTAGTCACCAACCACCAGGAATATAATATCAGCTTCTACATTATCAATTTCTATACGAGCGCTAACACTTCCAAACGATAGTAAGTACAATTTAATTTCCAAACCACTTTTAAAGTCAATATTCATGATCTAAAGATTTCCAACTTTAAGCCCAGGAATAATGAAAACGTTATTACTAAACTAAGTTTGAGTCTGAAGTCATGCATGATTGCATGAACCATCTACGGTGCTGCAGATAAACCCACGCGTTCTCTAGTGGATGATTTTATTTATGTTTACCTACATCATTGTGATAAATATCAAGATCAGACTAGTTGCTATTAATTGGGACTGCACTTGCAGACAAACCAAATCTTTAGGCTTTGCAAAAACAAAGTTTTGTAAATACTAAAATAAAAAGAAATTGTTTGAACCGAAAAACATTTTGACGTGATATTAATTTGCAATAAATGAATTCGACCCCGACTTTAACTATTAACTATTTAAATCACCGTCAAATATTATGAACCATTTACATTGCTGCACAACCATTTTCAACAGGATTACATACTATTTCTATTACTTACAGTATATATTTTTTTTGTGTTTCATTGTTTTTACATGAACACACTATACCTTATAAGAGCGCATAGCGCTTTCAACCTAATGCAGCAAAATAAATTAAGAACACTCTAACAACAACAACTAAGTATTTTCGGAGGTATTTTCATAATTCTGACAAAATGTTTAAACAGTATTGAATCACGTGCGCACAGTGACTGCAACGCAGCCCTACTCACGCTAGCTAGAATCTAGATAGTGCTTTCAACGATATAACTCTAGTCTAAAATGAAAGTTAAATCACAAGTCTCACATCAATTAGGTTGAAATACAACCAAAAGACAAATTGCGACATATTTTTAACTTGTGATTCACTCTTAACCTGTTGTATGACTAGTAAACTAAATAATTTAACTAAAAAGAAGTATGAACATCTAGTAAAACCTGTGAGTAAAACGAAACGGTAAACTGAATGATGATTGTACGAACGAATGGAAAGTTAGCATCTCACGTTTAATAACTGTGGATTATCTTATTAAACCCTGGACTATCATGTGTTATAGAAGGTCTTGGCCTTGCACTAAGAACACATTTAAACCCGGCATGACTCCAATACCGCGACAAACCCAGACCCTTTATTATTTATTAATCTAAATATGTTTGTAATGACAACGTTTAAGTTTTATTTGTCTTATCTAGTGAGGTCTGCAGAAATCTCCCTCTCGCAGCAGCACGTCGACCCATTGGGATCTTTAATGCAACCCCGTCCTATCACTATCTTTAAGCAATCAAATATTATTTACAAAATCGACTTTAATCCTATTTTCACTTCCAGGCCTCACATCACAATAGTTGGATTGATGACCAAATCATAGTAGATAGTAGAGAATGACCAATCAAGTATTATGGGAGGCCCGCGCCCTTCACCATTATGTATAGCAAAACTAATCAAAATTAATTGCCGCTGTCTAGTTAGGTCTTCTACCGTCATTGTTAATATCATAAAGCCCTTGTTACTATCACATGTTTATCCATCCCCTTAACTGTCATGAAGACTCCCAGAGGCCGCCAACAACTGAACCTCCGCCGTGTCCGGTATTACAACAGCTGAGCCACAGTATAGTATAATAGTATTCAGCATTACGTCCCCTCACCAATCGAAGTCGCTCCCGCGCATCCTCACAAGCCACGGCACGACATTATCAACTGTTTTGTTGAATGCATAAAATATGATTTGAATGTTTATATTAATCTATAACAATCTATAGACGCGTAATATATCTCCACTTATTATAACTATTACCACAGCCTTAGCTTCTAATACTGTGCTATTACAGTCTGCAAATAAAGCTGATACCTACCTAGTACTTAATTATTTTAAGTTTTTATTTATTTCGGGTCGTGTAGCGGCTCACTAAAAGAATACTACCACCCTCTCTCCCCTTGACTATCGTTAAAGGCGATTAACGGACTAAAGATTACGCATCCATCAAACAGCATAGAGCGGCGATGGGCCTACCATCTGTCACGCTGAGCACATTGCAGTTGTAATTTGGTGAAATGTGAACTACGGCAGTGGACTGCTTCTGCGGTCCTCACTGCCTAATTTTATCCTTTGGGGATAATAGTCTTGAATCTATGTAATTTATTTATTCTTGTAGTCACCTCTTTGCTTACTCCAGCTGTCTAGCTTAGTAGGTAGGCGTGGAGTAGTAACGTAGAACATTGCCCGAATACCCACACCTATACAAGCTCTGCCCGCCCGGACTTCGGTCTGTCACGGTCGCATTATCTAACTATTCATCGAAATCTATATTTAATGGAAGCTAATTTATGTCGATAAAGATCCAATAGTGCCCACCTGGGTACATACATGACCTAGACCAATTTACATATTTTAATAATACGATATAGCTCTGTAGCCAACTCTGCAACCCAACAAAGTATCGTTCTGAAGATTCTAGATCTTGGAAATGCTATACATCTATTAAACAAAGCATAAAATGCACCTCTATTAAACAAAGTTTTTACTCTTCCGGCCGGCTATAATAACTTAAAATTAATCACTTTCCAAATATAGCAATTTACCTACTTTACCGATTCACAACTTCTTCTCCAACCGCCCGGCTATCTCGCTTGCGTTCTAACCGTTCGTAGCGCCGATTCCCGCTGTGCTGCACCACGCTACGCAGAAGGCTCGACTGCAGCTGTCCCCGTCGTCGTCGCCGTCACAGCCATACACCCGCGATGTCCGCAATCGGCAGCCCTCGCCAGATCCCGACGACGCGACGGCGCCAGCGGAGTCCTTCGTCGTTCCAGTCTTGCTCCATTATCTGGCGCTCGAACACAAAACAAAACTTGTATGAGTTTCCTCCTTCTACCAAGAAAATGCAAGATATCTCGGAAACGGGGCGTCCTAGCGCAAAACTGACGAAAATTTCGTTACCCTTTTAGAAACCCTACTGAATTGAACATACACTTAATTTTGACCTCAAATGACCTTGACCTAGACTTTACAACTAAACTTCAATCGGTAGGGGATTATAACATTTCTTAGCAAAAACAAGAGGGTAGTATTATATTTTAAATAGTAGTAGTCACCTAATTTAAGTCTTTTGATGAAAATCTAAAATACCCAGCGCAGATATTAATAAGTAATTATCTCAAAACAGTTTTAGTCAAAATATCTATGATGGAATCACAAAATATAATTAAAAGCACACGCAACCTACCATAACGAATCATGATTAACTTAATATTTCCTGCCTATCCTACAGTATGCTTTCGACTAGTATGCTGTCCCCTGCCAGTCTAGACAAACCCCACTCTCAAAAGACAATCTCCACCTGGTATTAAATTGGCTTGCGCACAATTCTACCATGGCACATCCAGTTAGTTCTGGCTTTACCTTCAACAAGGTATGAAGATTGACCCGAGAAGGAGACTGCCCTCCTCTGACAAGATTCCAAACACTACACGAAACCTCCCTACATTTTGTCTAACCATCGGTTTTATATAATTAGTTGCGGGTAATTTCTAGCTGAATTCAACCACCTCACAGTCGAGTAGTTATGCATTAACACTGCTAAAGAAAAACGTTGTCGAATGTGAGCATGTACTTACCACTTCTGATTTGTAGTAAAACGCTGCTGACCAGGATAGATATTCTTTATTCTTCTTAAACAACCGGTATTTTACATTTAGTCACACACAGTATAAAGTATGAACACCGTTTAACCATCCGCACAGTACAAGCGCCAAACACAGACTATATAGTGAACAAGTTCAGACGGACATCTATCGTACATTTCTATGAAGCTTTAGAGCTGGCCGCCATCTTAGCTCAAGATTGATGTATGACATTTATAACTTTTTAATCTTGAATGCTTAATATGAGGCAACAACATTTTCTACATTCAGCCAGAGCCGAAGCGACATACCAGGCAGTTGGTTTTTCTTGGGTAAATTAGGATACATCAGAATCTACCAAGGTAATTATTAAGCATGATATTTTGTAATTGCTAATAGTTACCTTTTGAAATAAAAACAAAATTTCTTTAGTAGGCACATTTATTTTCTTTTTAACTTTTTAGTAAGTAAGTATATTTTATGAAAGCTTTATTTTGCATCATTGGAAGACTTTTCTTCTGCAACCTGCGGATGTCAGTGCCTCCTGATATTGCACCAGTGCCTAATAGGCGAGATTTGGAAGTTATAAATCTCTACTCAAAATTTTTGTAACAAACAAAGCGTTTCAAGTTCAAAGTTCATCAACATTCAACGCCCGAAGAGTTTCACTGTTTATGCACTCCAGCCATTTATTGCGTCTAATAGCATTAACACATGGAAATACATGTAATTTAACGGTCTGTTGTAAACACTATCACAGTTGAGAACACTGCAATGATTAAACATCGTAGAAAGCACTAAAACGTAACTTAACACGTAATAATCTGAGTAATACTCAAGTAACACTTAGAAGTTATCTGGAGAAATAGATATGTACGGAAATAAAATCAAGATCGCCTCGACACAAAACAACAAGTAATGAAAGTGGACGCCATTTTCAAAGATTTTGACAGTAGTGACATTCGCATCGGGGAGAAACTGTCATACATCATTCTTGAGATGCGTTCTCTATAGCAACTTTTTTCAGTAGGGAACATTTCCACCCGTGGCGCCAAAGCCAGAATGCCTCACTCACCGAGTCACCGACTGCCGTCCTACTTCTCCCCCCGAGTCCCCGACACATGACATGTGTCAAATCAAAGATTGTCAATCGTTCTATAGATTTAAGAATAGACTAAAATTGAATTATGCAAATGATTTTAAATGAACCTTACAATAGATTAAACAGCCACGGGACGGTGACAAAACACATCCCTGTATAACTCTTTTTGATGCACTCGGCTGTTCCAACCACTCACTGTACGACCAGTGGAATATAAGATGATTACTGTGATTACTTCGATAGTGCCTAAAACACCTGACTCTTTATCAGACCAATTTCCTTAAAATGTTACCTTTGTCGTCTCTAATATTTTTAGTTTCAGATCTGGGGGACACTGTGTCAATCGAAAAGGTCGACGGTGTATTAGTTTGCGTGTTGTTTGTTGGTTTAGGTTACCTACTAACGAAGTACGGGCAAAAATCATTTTATGCAATCCATAAATGATTTTTGGACGTACTTGATAAAGTAAAGTAAAGTAGAATTAGTGCATTGTCACTAAACCCTAAAAGTATAAGTACTTACGATTAACACTAAATTGTTTCTTTTACTTTCCTGTAAGTTTTAAGTACAAGTGTTACAATTGAAATTCACCATTATGAAAAGTCTACAATAGTGGTGGTATTTCAGAAAAAATGTTTCCTTACAGTTCAGAAATGCCTGAAATTTTTACTAAAACAGTCCCAGGTGGTAGTGGCGACGCTGAAATAAAAAAAATGTAACTTAAGATATCATATTTTTTCTGTAATTGCAACGTAAAAATCTTATTTTGAAGATACAATAGGCCATTTCGCATGGTAAATAATTATTGTATGTGTCAAATCCGATATTAGACACATTGTCAATTACAACGTAATTAATCGTATGTGGTACAAGCGATTAAATACAGAATTTTCTAAACGACGTAAATAATCGTAAATGTTACATACGATATTTTTTTAATACAATTAACAACGTATACAATCGTATCTGTCACATACCATAGTGTTATGTAAAAATATAGAAAAAAACAGGATAAAGCGTCAATCATATTCAAATTAAAGTAAACTATTAAAATTACTTACGTATCAATCTGTTTTCTATATCATTTTTAATTATAGCATATATATAGGTTTTCTTCTGGGGGTAAAAATTCAAGAACATCGACTTTTTTCTGTGTCGAACCACATAATTTTTTGTGCGCGTAAGTATTGTCTCGAGTTGTTTATTTTATTATAATCACTCACTACTAAAAACTTATAAAGTAATACTGTTGAGGAGCAATGAGGAGTGAAGATGAAAAATACCTTTTGAGAGGATAAATATAATGAAATATAATTTAAAACGAAAACAATTCAGACACGGAGAAAAATCAATCAATCACACAGTTTTACAAAGACAAGATATTATGACAGTGTCAATATGAAAAAATAACATTAATAAAAAAGATTGTAAAGAAAGAGTTTGCAACATCCTCCACCCCGTGCAGGCATGCTGCACCAGCCGAAAACCTAATCACAGTTAGTTATCTTTACAATTTTTAAAACCGGCCGGCGCAACGTGCCCCCCGGGGTGGTAACGTCCACTACCCTTGTTACCCCATACTTTCCTGGGTATTTTGCTGTCACTCTGCCTTTCGGCCAGGTTCCTCTAGGGAGGTTTGAATCAGCTATGAACACGACGTCACCGATTTCTAGAGTATCGCGCTGTGCTCCTGCCTGATTTCGAGGCTGCAAGGTAGGCAAAATTTCTCTGACCCATCTGTTCCAAAAATGATCCGTCAGTCTTAGAGCCCTCTTGAAGTCGCATCTCCTTATGAGATCGTTTTCGCTGAGAGGTGGTCCCACAGGCTGGTTGGATGATGTGCCTATAAGGAAATGAAAAGGCGTAAGAGTCTCAGGGTCGTCGGGATCCACAGAAACGTGGCTAAGTGGACGAGAGTTTACAATTGCCTCGGCTTCTCCGAGTAATGTAATGAATACTTCTTCCTTGGGCGATTTTTCACTAAGCGCCGCTTTCAGGGCGACCTTGACGCTACGGACTAGGCGCTCCCAGCAGCCTCCAAAGGTTGGGGCTGCCGCTGGGATAAAGCTCCACCTAATACCTCGTGCTCCCGCAAAATCCTGTACATCGGAGCTGTAGAACTCTTTCAAGAGACGATTGGCTCCGACAAATGCTGTTGCATTGTCTGAATAAAGTATATCAGGCGTGCCACGTCTTGCGATAAACCTTCGTATACTCATAATAGCTGAGTCGGCAGAGAGGCTGTGAACAATTTCTAAATGGACAGCTCTGGAAATCATACATGTAAACAATGCAACGTATCGTTTTTCATGGCGGCGTCCGATGCTGACTGTGACAGGTCCAAAATAGTCGAGGCCAGTGTATGTAAATGGCCGACGGTGATGAGCCAATCTCTGTTTAGGTAGATCACCCGTCGGAGGACTTATTGGTAGAGACCTGCGGCATCGACAAAATGGGCATCGGCTTGCTACACTTCTTACTGTGTTTCTCATGTTCAGCAACCAGTACTTTTGACGAAGCTCGTTTATAACCAGCTCATGGTTTGCGTGGCCTGCCTTTTTGTGATAGTAGGAGACCAAGAGGCGTACGACTGGATGACGACCGTCTAACAAAATAGGAGTTCGAATTTCTTGGTGTACGCCTTGTACAGCTCTTATTCTTCCGGCTAACCTTAGCAGATGGTCATCTCCGAGCACAGGCGATAGCTTGATGATTCGGTTTTTCTTGGAAATCGTCTGAGAGTTTTTGATGCACTTGATTTCCTCTGCGAAGCTATCTGATTGAGTGCGTTGTAAAATGTGTCTCTCCGCAGTTTCGAGTAGTTGTGCGGTAAGTGGGTTCAGAGTAGTGGACGCTGAACGCGTTTTTTGGCAGTGATGCGATGTACCACCTGAAGATTTTGAATTTCGGATTTTTTCCAAAAGGTTACCAAAACGTTCAATAGCTTCATGTGCCCGAGCTGTGGCACGTAACAAGCGAAGCCAATCACTAAAACGAGTGAGATTTGCAGTGACAGGAGTTGACCTTGGACCAATAACAGAAATGACACCCACCAATTCCTCAGGTTTAATTTTAAGTTCATCGCAAACTGGGGTAACATTGGATGGCTCTATTGGCCAGTCCTCCTGGGACTTTAAAAGAAAAGATGGACCACAGAACCATCTGTGTGACAAGTCCAAAACAATTGGGCGATTTCTGGTGGCGTCATCAGCAACATTATGATCCGTCGGTACCCAACGCCAATTCCTGATGCAAGAATTTTCCAAAATTTCACCTAAACGATGCGCGACGAAAGGTTTGAAGGTACGTGCGTCACTTCGCAACCATTGAAGGACAGTCATTGAATCGGTCCATAAAAAGGTATGTGATGGTTTTTTTCGATGACTGTTCTTTAAGGTGACGGCAAGACGGGAAGCAATCAAAGCAGCTTGAAGTTCTAGGCGTGGTATTGAGACTGGTTTCAGGGGAGAGACTCTTGTCTTACTAGAAATGAGAGCGATTTCTATACTCCCATCTGAGTAAAGCAAGCGCCAGTAAGCTACACAGGCAAATGACAGTTCACTTGCGTCTGCGAAAACGTGTAGCTCACGGTATGATGGCTCGAAGTCTTTAGATTTGGAATACCAACGTGGAATTTGCAATGATGAAACATGTTTTAGCTCCTGGAACCAATCTAGCCACTTAGAAGTCTCAGCGTGTGGAAGTTCAGAGTCCCAATCAACGTTGAGTCTCCATGCTTGTTGAAAGAGAATTCGACCTTTTACCACTACTGGTCCCAAAAGTCCTTAAGGATCGTAAACTCGCATAAGGTGTGTAAGAGCTTTGCGTTTGGTAAGTGGATTTGGCATCTCTTCAATCACAGGAGACCGAAACCCTAAGTAATCGTTAGTAGGATCCCAAGCCATACCCAAAGCTCTAACACTATTGGAATAATTTCCTAAATCGGTTTTTGACGGCCGAGCAGCACGCAAGTCTTCGGGCACTAATTCTAACGCTGCAAGGTCGTTAGAAAGCCAACCCCTCATTTCAAAACCAGCAGCTCTATGGACAGCAACAATATCAGCAGCGAGTTGGGTTGACTCACTAACGGAGTCCAGAGAATCGATGTAATCATCCATGTAATGATTATACAAAATGGCGTCAACTGCTTTTGGAAGGGAAGACGCATGCTCTTGAGCATTTTTATTTTTAATGAATTGCGCAATAAAGGGACTACAACAGGCACCGAAAACTACAGCTGTCATTCTGTATTCTTTTATTATTTCTGATCGATTCGGTCTCCAAAGATAACGAAGGGCGTCTCTGTCCTGCTCCCTGATCCGAACCTGAGGAAACATTTTCTTAATATCAGCCGTCATAGCAATGCGGCCCTCTCGGAAACGGCACAAGATGCTGAGAAGAGACTGAAGTAAGTCAGGACCAGTGAGCAAGAGAGAATTTAAACAAACGCCTTCGTTCTTTGCTGCGGCATCATGAACGACCCGAAGTTTGCGCTTCTGAGGATGGTACACGCCAAAATGTGGTAAATAAAATTTTATGTTTTGCGTTTTGTCTTTCCTGGAGTCATTTGGGTAGTACGTCTCAGAATGGCACTCCTCGGCGTAACTTTTTTCTAGCATGTTGGTCATAAAAGCGGCATAGGCTTTTGAGAAATCACTATCCCTAATCATACGTCTCTCTAAACTCATAAAACGCGATAAGGCTTGAGGATAGCTGTCAGGAACATGTTCGATATTGTCACGCCATGGCAACCCTACCTCGAATCTACCCGAAGGTAGCCGCTTTGAGGTGGATTCCAAAATTTCGATTGCACGCCGATCTTGCTTACTATAAATATTTTCAGACTTAGAAACACCTAAAGCATCTATTTTAAATTGCTCTTTAATGAGAATGTCTAAGTTGTCATCATCAGTCGTCTCGATGACAGAGCTGTGGTTAACAAACTCGACGAGTTTCGTTTTGCTGGAAGGAAAGCCGTATAGAGTCCAGCCAAGTGCTGTCAAGCATGCGACGGGATTGTTCCTTCCACCAGAACGTATGTCTCGGCTTATTGATAAATACCAATGTTCGGCACCGATGAGGACACTTGGAGTAGCATTAGTATAGGACACCTTATCAATCAAGTCAGCTAGGTGGGGGTATGCTGCAAGAGTTTCTTTTTTTATTGTTCGCGGGCTTAAAGATAGATTAGTAATAGCCCTAGCGTTTTTAATTAAAAATGTTTGTGTGGTGTGGATGCCCTTTATCTTAAAGTCCACGTAAGATATTGTCGCCTGTCGGGCAAGACCCCCTATTCCGCTGACAACAATATTCTGTTGCGGTCCAGCTGCCCCAATGCATGCGGCGACATCTGCGTCTATTAGTGTGGCAGTGCTTCCATCGTCGAGGAGTGCAAAGACGTTGCAGCTACCAGCAGGACCAGAAATAGTAACCGGCACGATTTTCAAAATGGTACCTGAATGTTGACAACAGGAGGAAGTAGCCGAGGTCAAAACCTTTTCCTCGACGGTTGGAGGGTTGCTCAAGTTTGGTTGGTTCGGAGCTTGCTCGATGGCAGGATTTCTCATAATCGGGAATGCAGTCGTTGTGTTGATAGACGTGGTGATGGTTCGACCATGCAGTAAAGGGTGGTGACGAAACGAGCAATCCTCCACAGGACCAAAATGTTGAGGAGCAATGAGGAGTGAAGATGAAAAATACCTTTTGAGAGGATAAATATAATGAAATATAATTTAAAACGAAAACAATTCAGACACGGAGAAAAATCAATCAAACACACAGTTTTACAAAGACAAGATATTATGACAGTGTCAATATGAAAAAATAACATTAATAAAAAAGATTGTAAAGAAAGAGTTTGCAACAAATACCAACAAAATCAAAAAATTCCCAACAAAATTAAAACGAACGAACGCGCTCGCCGTACCCGCGTAAATCCTCGCAACAGTCAGATAAAACAATTTACGCGGCATGAATATATTACTTACAATTATTATTTACGTGAAAAAAAATCCTTGCTTTTTAAGATTTTTCACATTTTGATTTTGGAATTGATAGAGATAGGCTACTAATTACTTAGTTTCAAATAGCTTAAAACATTAAAATGGCCAAAATGTTGAATACGATTATTTACGTAGGAGCCATCGAAGTGTGTTGATAAAGGAATCTTTCCTGGTCTTATGAAGTTTAGTAAGGTAATACCACAGACATATTTAAATCGGGAAATAAAGAAGACCCCAGTAACTATCGAATAATTTCAATATTATCAGCACTTAGTAAAATTTATGAAAAAAATATTCTCGAACAGTTAGTGGAATACTTTAACTTAAATAATCTTTGAAATAGTAAGCAATTCGGTTTTACTAAGGGTCGTTCCACTATTGACGCAGGTGTAGCTCTAATAAAACATATATTTGATGCCTGGAAGAAGTCTCAGAACGCTTTTGGAGTTTTTGCGACTTGTCCAAGGCTTTCGATTGCGTTGAGCACCGGTGATGAAGTTAAATTACTATGGTCTCAAAGGTCTTGCACGTAATTTGATACAGTCGTATCTTAGTTCTAGAACACAAACTGTCGACGTTAATGGAACTAAGTCATCCGGTTCTCATGTAAAAATGGGAGTTCCACAAGGGTCAATTCTTGGCTCTTTTTTATTTTTGATATACACACATCAAAAGTGTCTAGGGATCAACATATATTTTTGCAATAACTTTTCTCCTGATTGATATTAATTAAAATTTTCTTTAAGGATTCATCAAATAAAGTGTTTTCGTTTGTCTACAGTAACGATAAACCAAGTCACCTTTGCATTAATAAAGAAATTTGCCATTTTCCTAATAAAGGGATTTTTGACATTTGAACCACTAACATTAAAGTTCGAAAAAAAGACTGAAATAACAGTTTTCTTTAAAATTTTATTAGGTAACTTAAACAATTAATAATCCGTGTTTCTACCGCGAACACTAACAACACAAGAACATCGGTTTGGCATACTCAAAATGAGTTCATCCAAATCACGCTGTGGAATGGCCGCCCATGTTCGTTGCAACAACAAAAAAAGGTCTTCTTGCGACTGGATACCCTCCATATTCGGCAGAGCTCTTCTCTGTAGCATATCCCATGCATGCTCAATCGGGTTCAAGTCTGGCGACTGAGCAGGCCAGGGCATGACATTGATGTTAGCTGCGGCGAGAGTCTGTCTTACAACTCTTGCGGTGTGCGGTCGTGCATTATCATGCATTAACTGAAATAAGGGACCGATTTGCACTTGTAGAGGAACGATGACGTCTGATACAATCGTCTCAGCATAAATTTGAGCGTTGAGATTGCCTCTGATCCAAATCAACTCAGTTCTTCCGCCGATCCAAATACCCGCCCATACCATGATGGTTCCACCACTATAAGGATGGACTTCCTGGCAGGATTTTAATCGCTGTTGGCGTCCAGGGGTTCTCCAGTGTCGTATACGTCTTGTATCCGGTCTCATACCAAAACGAGACTCATCAGAAAAGCACACGAAACGCCATTGTTCTTCTGCCCAATTTCTGTGTTCAAGAGCCCATTGATATCGAATCCTACGATTGTGCATTGCTATAGGTGGTACCCTTAGCGGTCTTCGGGAATGAAGGTTCACTTCATGCAAGCGGTTTCTGACTGTTTGGTCGCTAATTAAGTTCCCTGAAGAGTGATGAAGCCTCACGGCTAACATCATGGCGGTTATTGTTGGAGCTCTTCGAGTTGTGATTTGAATGTATCGGTCTTGTCTCCGTGTGGTGCAGCGATACCGTCCTCCATGGCGCTCAGCCACGGTACCAGTGCTTCGGTAACGTGTCCAAAGTCGACTGATAACACTCTGACTTGTATTCAGAGCTAAAGCCACAGTACGTTGCCGGGAACCAGCTTCTATCATTCCCACGGCTCTGAGCATTTCTTCCCTGCTTAAATGACGTCGCCGCTCCATAATAACGTCGGTTTTAATCAGTAGTAGGGAAACAGTAGCACTAATAATGTCTTCAATGCGTTGTATGTTTTTATAGGGAAAATATTGACAGCTGATTTTCATCTTTTACTAGAAATTGATTGAAAGTTCCTGTTTCAAATTATGAAATGCACCAAAAAAGATCCATATAAATTTATAAAATCATAAATTTATTACAAAGCCACATCTCAATCTCAAGAAATCCGCATAAAAATGCTTGATCCCTAGACACTTTTGATGTGTGTATATCAATGACTTGCCATTCTTTGTAGAAAGCTTCTGTGATATTGTATTGTTTGCAGATGATACTTCACTCATTTTTAATGTGACTAGATGTAAGAATAATTATGACGATGTTAACAATGCTCTCTCAGAGGTACTCAGTTGGTTTAGTGCGAATAATTTACAGCTAAACGCTAAAAAAACGAAATGAACTAAAATTATGCTACCAAATGTCAAGACCGAACAAACCGATGTTGGAATGAATGGTGTTTAATTAGATTTGATAGACTCGACAGTTTTCTTAGGGATAACCCTCGACTCAAAACTCCAATGGAGTCCGCAAATATCAAATTTGGCCCAAAAACTCAGTTCAGTATGTGATTAGTATGTCAATATGTGATTAGAAAAATTAGACAATTAACAGATGTTGAAACTGTTATATTTAGGTATTTGGGTCTGGCACAGGATATATTTATGAATTACAAACTTCCTTTATATTTTAATGAGACTTTATTTTTAGACCACACAGTTCTTACAATTTTTACAGGAAGAAACCAACAACAATATAGATCGACCATAGAGAACACATTATCTTTGAAGTGCGTTCACAGAACACCTTCTCCTAATTTTAAAAATTAATTTCATAAATAACAATTTTTTTAAATTAATTAAAAAAATAAAGTTTGATATTCACTGGATTTTAAAAAATTTTAATAACAAAGTTTGACATTCACTGGCTTTAAGGACTTCAAATTACAGCAGTACAATTTTAAATATCTCTGAAATAATTATTTTAATAGCTAAATTTTCTGTTTCTCTGAAACTTAAACAATAAATATAAATATTTAATTAATTTTACAAAGTTCATTAGTTACATACCAATGATATTGTGTTTATAATATCATTGTTACATACTCATTAACTTAGATGCTAAATTATCAAACTTGTGATTTAATAAAGGTTTTGTTAGGATATCTGCAATTTGCTCATTAGTTGAAACATATTCTAGTTTTAAATTGCCGTTTGTATAATGTGTAAGGTTCATCGTCATACCGGGCCTCTGTGGTACCCGGCACGGCAACGTATTAGATTGTCCATCTACATATTTTGCTTATCGTTTCCCCGAACTTATGTCGCGCGGTTTGTTTATACAAATGTAATACAAGTAATAGCAATTATTGCGTCCTGTGTGTGGTGACGGGAACACAGTGTTTGTTTGTTCTGAGCTTAGTTGTAAATCTGAGATTAATTATTAGAGCCTGGAACTCGGGCAGTTGAATTCGGTTAATCAATGAGAACGCAAGCGTGCAAACATAATTGTTAAGTATTTTTAATTAAAGTGAATAAGTGAATTAATGAGATTTTATTAGACATTTACCTACTTCTGTTAACATTTCAGAAGTGGGATAGAACTTTTACACCCACAAAAGTGAACTATCGTCAACAATTATAACGTTCTAAAAACATATGTGAGCAAGATATAATTCGATTTCGCAAAGGATACAATACAAGTAACAGAGAGAATAGACGTTGCAGCCGAATTAAATCGTTAGTTGAAAACCAAACAAAAATAAAGCATCGTAGAGAACGAAGCGCTACTACTTTACGTGACATGAGACATCATAAACGCCAGATGCATCGAGCATACACTGAGCCGCCGCCGCGCCCGCCGCCGCCGCGCCGCCGCCACGTGATGAACGTAGGAGTCGTTCACGAGAAAGGAGCCAACGGCGCAAGACTAGAGACCGGAAACGAAGTCACGGGCGTCATCATGAAAATAGACGAAGCCGTAGCACGGAGAAAAGAAGCAGAAGAAGAACAGGATGCGAGAACTAGAACATACTCGTGCAAGTACGTCAAGCGGTAGTGTAAGTAGTGGACCCTTATCTCCCCGACGTGAATCCGTGAGTAAGAGTGTTAATTTTTCGCATGAAGATTCTCAGAGACTTTTAATGGACATAATAAAGACTTTATCAGATAATAAGCCACAAGGTAATAAATTTACAATGTTTGGTAATGTGGTACCAGAGTTCGATCCAATGATTAAGGGACAGACGGTTTACATGTGGCTCAATAAGATTGAGGAATGTGCTAAATTGTATAATTGGGGCGACGATCAAATAATTCATTACGCGTTGCCCAAATTATCAGGGGTAGCTAAAACCTGGTATCAGGCTTTACCGACCATGTCATTACCGTGGCCCGAATGGAAAATTAAACTAGCAGTAGCGATGACTATGCTGAAATATTAACTGAAATGTTATCGAAACGTGTAAGGTTCAATGACTCCTTGGAGTTATACTATTATGAGAAAATTTATCTGTTAAACCGTTGCGAGATACGAGGGAAGCGCGCAGTTGATTGCTTGCTGTACGAAATTGGTGATCGTTCCGTAAGGTTAGGTGCTAAAGCAGCAAAATGTCAGGAACCAGAGCAGGTACTGAAATACTTTCAATCTGTTAAACAACAAACTCGAGACCCGGATAGATCTCGAATAGACTAACGAGTTAGTACTTTGGGTTCGGGCGGTATTGCAAAGCAGTTACTTAACAATGAAAAAAAAACAACCAAATACTTCTATAAAGTGCTTTAACTGTAATGAAACTGGACATTTCAGTTTCAGGTGCCCAAAAAAGATTTTATCATGTACTGTATGTAATAAGACAGGTCATTTGACTACTAATTGCTCTAGACTATCTTCAAGTTCGACCATGGATAAAAAGAATGACCAAGAAAAGGAACGTAACGTAATGTAAATCGAAACAGAACCCGATTCATCTGATTGCAAATATTTAATTGACGTAAAACTGAATGGTAAAATAATTCAAGGTTACATAGATTTGGGTAGTCAGTGTACCTTGTTACGTCACAGTGAAGCTGTGAAAATGAGTATTCATTGGTCTACTGGGAATTTACCTGTAATGAGAGGTGTGGCGGCCAGAGTCGCCACATAATTTATTATCATCACGTATCGGTTAAAGAGTTTGTAAGCACATTCCTAAACGCGTGCAGATCCGATAAAGATATGTCACGGCATCCTTCCTCCAACATCGACGTAGTATTACTGTATAAATAGTCTTGTAAGGTTTAGATAATAAGTTAGTCACAATGTAGTCACTGTAAATATACAACATCATATAAAGAGACGCAGTCGTTATTTAACATCGCCATGGAACCCATCATCAACATCGCATACTTGGCCCGATGGAACACTGGTGACCCCGCTCAAGCAACAAACAACCTTCCAACGGAGTACTACGAAAAGAACACGTGAGTCATTTGTAATATCTACACATCAACCATGGCAGCAACATCTATTCAGCGAAGGACAACAAAATCTTCAAGATAAAATCACTACGCCGTGCCACTTCGAGCTGCGACTACGTCATTTAACATCACTCTCACAACCACAACTTTGGCTTCCTTTCCGGCACATCGTAACAAGAACGTTTCATCGACCAAGGCAAAGATTATGGTACCCAGAAAAAACAATGTGAAATAAAATAAACTAACGATTTCATAACTGCACACATTATGTCATAAATTGTGCAGCGCAGCGAACGCGTAAGAATTTCCGACGCAGCACTTTTCGCCGTTTACTCTACGCTTGCGCAAGGTCAAGTTCCCTGCAGAAAGAACACAATATGTCACTTATTCATCACGATAATGAAAAATGAAACAAAGGAAAATAAGCATAATATGTATACAACGAGTATTCACCCGTTTAACCGCCTCACTTTTACCGACTGACAAAGGGGTTTGAGGTATGTTATTTATAATTACGGGAAGAGATATTTAGAAGCATTATTTTACCAGTCGATGGTTTTATAAGATATTATTACACTTCATAAGACGCCTAAATGCTCCTAGCTACCTCCAGGCGAATTGATTTCTCCGGTTATCTGACAAAGAGCCAAGGAATACGCCAGTCTGAGGATAATTATGAAGCTATAATGAAGTCGTACTCAAAACGAAGATATTCAACAAGTTTAAAATGCTTTGATTGTGCAATAAAAATACAGTAGAATAAATAAGCAAAAACCATGTTAGGGTAACTAATGTAATAATAAGATTTTTGTCAATTTTAATAATATTTATTTTAGCTAGGCACTTATTTCCCTATATTAAGCATGTATACTGAATGCAACATGTCTTATCTCTGTGTAATTAATGTTTAATCTTAGTCAATTCTAATTTTTATGTTTTGTTATTATGTATTTTATTAAGTCTGTTCAATTTATTATTAACATGTAATGCGTAATTTAAAGTTCATTGCAAGAATATGCATAATTTAAAGTTGTACTTGTTTATGCAACCTAATTTGTGTGTATAATATCTTCTTGGTATAACGTGATATAAAAATAATATTAGTAAAAATATTATGATGTTGAGAGGAATTATAAAAAATATTCGTGTACGTAAATGTAAAACGACCGATTGTTTTTTAAAAGATATACCTATAATAAGTATTTTGTTCAAATACAAGGAAACAGCTCTCTTAGCAGCATTCAGCAAGCCAGCTAGCCATAAGGTTCCATCGCAGCAACGTAACGCTTCCTGGATCCTCGGCATCACTTGACGGTCAAAATAAGTACCGTCGCACTCCACACGTCTCGACTCACAGCAGACATGGTAGCACACGCTCGTCTCGAGTCACGTAGACCGGAGAACGCTCGTTTTGTCAATGAAGACTTGAGCACGCTCATCACGACTTAACGTGGATTAGAGCACCACTGGCATCTCCAAGCTGAAGACCTGATGTTTTTTTCATTCCCTTTTTCAAGAGGGGGAGTACTGTGGCGGCCAGAGTCGCCACATAATTTATTATCATCACGTATCGGTTAAAGAGTTTGTAAGCACATTCCTAAACGCGTGCAGATCCGATAAAGATATGTCACGGCATCCTTCCTCCAACATCGACGTAGTATTACTGTATAAATAGTCTTGTAAGGTTTGGATAATAAGTTAGTCACAATGTAGTCACTGTAAATATACAACATCATATAAAGAGACGCAGTCGTTATTTAACATCGCCATGGAACCCATCATCAACATCGCATACTTGGCCCGATGGAACAAGAGGGATAGGTAAAACCATATTGTGATACCTTTAGGGTCAGCAATTGTCCACTTGGAAATACAAAATATTTTAGAGAGTGTCGATATTGTCATAGTTGATGACAGTGTTATTAAATACCTAGCACTGATTGGCCATAGTTTACTGAAAAACCGGGAATTGTGATAACTAAGACTGCAGACTCCTTTTTTTTTTGAACGTCAACAATCAAGAAAGCTGCTATTAAAGTTGAATAAGGTAACAGAGATTCCTCCAAAGGAAATGATTGTGTTATCTGTTCAGGATAGTAGTAGCGATTATTCCGGATCAGTTTATGTAAATGAAACATTACGTAGAGAACCTCAGAAAGAATTGTACTTACTACCCGGTGAATATGAATTTAATAATGGAGCAGGTGGCTTGATAGCCCAGAACGTTAGTAAAAATACATTAATATTGGACAATAACAGTTTAATTACACGAGGCATATGTATCTATAAGCATGTGAATATTCTGGATTTTAATGCTGCTGACTTGCTATCTAACTTAAGTTACGGTGAACAATTAAATGAAAAGGAAATCACTGGACTGAAAGACTTATTAAAAAAGTATGAAGATTGTTTTTCGGATAACTTACAGGAAATAGGATTTACTAATGTCGTTTAAATGGAGATTGAATTAAGTGACTTAAACCCGGTAGTTTACAGACCGTATAGACTTTCATATACAGAGCGTGAGCTGGTACGATCAATGTTTCGGGAAATTGTCGATGCGGCAATAGTATGAGAGTCGAACTCACCATATGCAAGTCCAATCTTGCAAGTGTAGAAAAAGACTGGTGAGAAAATATTATGCGTCGATTACCGGGTGTTAAATAGCAAAACCCGCAAAGAGCATTATCCGTTGCCATTGATCGACGATCAGCTTGGCAGGTTGCTGGAAAATGTTTATTTATCAGTTTAGAATTTCTAGAAATCTTGCCTCTGGGTATTATCAGATATCGATAGCGGAAAATTACAGTTCCCGAAAGACTATAATAGCTATCACTAACTTCCCAACACCACGCAACGTTTATGACGTTAGGCGTTTTATAGGTTTGGCCAGCTGTTTTCGTAGATTTGCGAAAAACTTTGCGCTAATATCACGACCCTTAACAGACTTATTAAAATTGAGAGGTGATTGTAAATGACCGGATGAGCAGGCGAAAGCTTTCAGTACATTAAAACAGAAGTTAACCGAGAGGCCTATATTAGCTCTTTAAGACCCAAACCTAGAAACGGAATTACATACAGACGCCTCAAAAGACGTAATTGTTGGAATACTTATGCAACGCGGATCAGACAACTTGATGAGTCCGGTGTCGTATTACAGTCGTAAAACTACTGGTGATGAACAAAAATTATATTAATTTGAGTTAGAGACGCTAGCGGTGATTGCATCACTAAATGGATTTAGAGTTTATTTGTTTGGTTTAAAATTTAAGATTATGTCCGACTGTAATGCGCTTCGGACAACGATGACTAAGCGACATCTGATACCCCACATCTCTCGCTGGTGGGTGCAGTTCCAAGAATACAATTGTGAGATCGAGTATAGACCGGGTTCGCGAATGACACATGTGGATGCCCTTAGTCGTAATCCCGCAACTTAACCCACCACAAGTGATAACGAGCATGCGATTGACGTACTGCATGTAGATGTGCAGGATTTAATTGCTACAGTGCAGATTGGAGACGATGAGATTTCATCTGATAGAAAATTAAGATACAAATATAGAAATATAAGATATTAAGATATAAATATAGATACAAAATTCAAACGATTTACTGAAAACTAAAACATAAAACACATTTTAAATGCAGTTGCAACGCCAAGAGCGAACGGACAGGTTGAAAGATTCAACCGCACAATATCAGATGCACTAAGTACCAAATGTCACTGCAAAAATGAAAACGAATGGGATGAATATACAGGTGAAATTCAATTGGGAATCAATACGACCGTTAATAAGACAACAGGGAAGAGTCCATCAGAACTGCTTTTTGGCGGCAAACTGGTAAATGGGTTAGAAAATATGTTAAGTGATGTGATCATTGAAACATTAGAACGCATTGATGGGGATGAATTGATGCAGTTGAGGTCTAATGCGAAAAAGAAAGTAGAAAAACAACAAGAATACTGTAAGAAAATATTTGACAAGCTAAGGAAATAAGGTACGATTTATAACAAAGGGAACTTAGTTAGGATATAACGAACTGAGATTGATAAAGACCATGTAGGTAAATCTAAGAAACGAATTCCAAAATTCCATGGACCCTACAGAATTAAGAAAATTTTACCTAACGATAGATTCCTTGTTGAGGATACACCACTGACAAGAAGGGGAAATAAAAAAAATAGAGAATGTCTTTGCACTTGACAAAATACATCCATGGGTGAATTTGAATGACATTACCCGTGGGGGGTAGCGAGAGTGACGGTGACGTAAGTTCTGAACCAGATATTGATGATTAGATTATTATGATTGTGATAAGAATAAGATTCGTTTAAAGATAAATAAGAAACTGAAAAGATTGATAGTGTTGCGATAAACACCTAAGCAACCTATCTAAAATTAATGTACTTAAGTTAAGTTAGGAAGTAAAATTAGAGTCTACGATACTTTATAGGTAGTGTAACGATTTGAATTAGAAATAACAAATCATTTATAATATTGTAAATAATTTTGAAACCGCACCCATTCATAGGCCGTCATGAGCGATCAGTGCAGACAGCACATGATATTGAGCAATCAGTATCGCACAGATGGTCGTAGATCATGATGGTCCATGCTGGAACTGGTTGGATTGTTGATTATGAGCATGGAAAGTTATGAGCGATCAGTGCAGACATCGAATGATATTGAGAAATCAGTATTGCACAGATGGTCGTAGATCATGATGGACCATGTTGGAACAAGTTGGATTGTTGAATATGAGCTATGGAAAGTCATGAGCGATCAGTGCAGACAGAGAATGATATTGAGAAATCAGTATCGATCAGATGGTCGTAGATCATGATGGACCATGTTGGAACTGGTTAGATTGTTAAATATGAGCCATGGAAAGTTATGAGCGGTCAGTGCAGATATCGAATGATATTGAGAAATCAGTATCGCATAGATGGTCGTAGATCATGATGGACCAAGCAGAAATGACCATGATGCTACGAATATGAGCCATGGGATGCCATGAGCGATCAGTATAGATAATGAATGGTATTTAATAGTAAATGCCGCATAGATGATCGCAGAGTATTAAATTATTGTATTGTAAGGAAAAGAAGTAGAAGTTATAATGTTAGCATCTAATGTAGTGACATTTTATTTTCATTTGTTTATTTACTTCTTGTTGCGGTCTTTAATAGTATTGTGTTGTAATTTTGTTTAGACCGCTGTTTGCTTTACTATTGCAGATTTTTTTTTTGTGTTTTTGTAATAAATGATCGTAAGTGAAGGGACTCACTTAGGATTGGATGGCCGAATGTAAGGTTCATCGTCATACCGGGCCTCTGTGGTGGGTACCACGTGCCGGGTGGCACGGCAACGTATTAGATTGTCCATCTACATATTTTGCTTATCGTTTCCCCGAACTTATGTCGCGCGGTTTGTTTATACAAATGTAATACAAGTAATAGCAATTATTGCGTCCTGTGTGTGGTGACGGGAACACAGTGTTTGTTTGTTCTGAGCTTAGTTGTAAATCTGAGATTAATTATTAGAGCCTGGAACTCGGGCAGTTGAATTCGGTTAATCAATGAGAACGCAAGCGTGCAAACATAATTGTTAAGTATATTTAATTAAAGTGAATAAGTGAATTAATGAGATTTTATTAGACATTTACCTACTTCTGTTAACAAATGTTCATGAATAAAGTGATACCTTACATCTATATGTTTTGATCTTTTATTAAATGAACCTGTTTTAATTAATTGTACTTATAGAACTTTGGTTGTCTATATTTAATCTTATAATTAAATTATTACACAATAATTCTGTAAAAAAATGTTTTAGAAATAAACTTTCTTTCGAACAGTCTGCAGCAGCAATATATTCTGCCTCAGTCGAGGACAGAGCTACTATTGGTTGGCGTCTCGAACACCAAGCAATAGGTCCACCTGATAGCATAATTACATAGCCTATTGTACTACGCCTAGTTAATACACAGTTTGCATAGTCAGAGTCTGAATAGCAAATAAGTTCAGATAAGTCACCTCCCTTTTTATAAGTTATTCCTTTAGTTTTAGTACCAGATAAATATCTGAGAATCTTTTTTACAGTTGTCACATCATGGTTGGTAGGTTTCTCGGTTTTCCTGCTAGCCTCATTTACAGATTGGGTCTAGTTCTGGTTGCTAAATATAATAACCCACCTATGAGTTCTCTATATGGAAAATTAGTAGTCTCACAATAATTAAGTTTATCTAAGTTTCTATCTGTATTACAAGGAATTTGGGCTGGTTTTGCTTCATTCATATTAAATTTTACCAATAAGTTTTCAATATAATTTTGTTGAGATAAAGTTATTCCATTTTCATGTTTATTTACTTCAAAACCTACATAATGTTTTAGGATTTTTATTAATTTTTAGTTTGAAATCATTTTCTAAGTATTTTAATATAAGTAGTAATTAATTCTTGTTTGTTTTTAGAGATAGCTAAACCATCATCAACATGGACTGCAATAATAATAGTTTTGTCTCTATTAATAAACACACAACGATCAGTTTTAGTTGGTATAAGACCATATTCTAACATAGCTTTAGTGAATGTTTTATTCCAAGTAATAGGTGCTTGCTTTAAGCTATATAAAGCCTTTTTTAACTTACAAATTTTGTTAGGTATTTTATTAAAACCGTCAGGTATATACATGTATATATTCTCATCAGTTAATTCTCCATACAAAAATGCTGTTTTTACATCAAAAGTTATTAAATCATAGTTATTACAAGCTGCTATTGCAAACAAGGATTTTAATGTAGATTGACTCACCACTGGACTATATATTTCTTTTTTTTAATAATAATAATAATAAAAATGCTTTAATAAATAAAAGAGTTACGTTCTTACATTATACTTATTACTAGTTGTCCCCAAACTAGGTAATCCTGTCTATGGGGAATGTCTTCAAAATCAATACCCTTTTGTTCAAAACCACGTACCACCAATCTCGCCTTGTATGTGCCATCATCCTTCACTCGAAATACCCATTTGTTACTTAATATTTCCTTACCTTGAGCTTCACCAATGTCTACAATTTCCCATGTTAGATTTTCAAATTCAAGGGAATCCTTCTCCGAATCTATAGCTTGTTGCCAGTTCAGCTGCTCCGGACTGGCCATCACTTCAGCGTAGGTAAGTAGTACATAATCTTTAAGTTTAGTTGCCAACTTCCTTTCTCTGTTACTTTTCCTCCCTTGTTGTTCAGTATTTATGTTCTTATTTGTAGGTATGTTATTTCCTGAATCCTCTGCACTGTCCTTCTCTGCATCTGATGTCTGATCTTCTGCGTTTTCTTCTTCTAGATTTTGCACTTCTATATTTTCCTGTACTTCTGTGCTGTTTTCCGTTTCTATATTTTCTATATGTATGTCCTGGTTTTTATTCTCAAATCCGGTATTTATATACATGTGTTTATTATTATTTTCACTTATTTTTTCTTCTTGTGTATTACATGGTATTATATCTGCTTGCTATTTCAACCTTTTTCTCTTCTGCATTCCACAATCTGTAGCCATTATTAGTATATCCAATCATGATCAACTTTTTACCTTTCGGATCTAGTTTCTTGATGCCTGTACCTAGTTGTTTTGCAAAGATTGTTGTACCAAAAGTTTGCAGGTTACTTATGTTTGGTCTTCGTCCAAACCACATTTCATATGGTGTCAGATTATTTATTGTTTCACTAGGCAGTCTATTTAGAATGTATGTAGCACAGTATGTTGCTTCACCCCACATACTTTTACTTAGGTTAGAATCAAAGAGTAGTGCTCGAACCTTTTCTAGTATTGATCTATTAAGGCGTTCTGACTTTCCATTTAACTGTGGAGTATAGAGCACTGAATAGTCTAAAAAGATTCCTTTTTCATTGCACCAATTTTTAAATTCATTAAGTACTTTTGTATTTACCACCGTTATCACATCTTAAAGAGTACAGTTTTAAATTTTTTCACGTTCTGATTCTTCTATGTAGTTTTTGATACTGTGTGACGCTTCACTTTTGTTTCTTAATAAATATATTTTTGTGAAATGACTGAAGTCATCCATCATTGTTAGAAAATAACTGTATCCATCATATTATTATGTTTTAATGTCAAACGGACCACAAATGTCAGAGTGTACAATTTCTAGTAGTCTTTCAGCTCTTTTTCTTTCAGTAGTGAAGGGTAATCTGGATTGCTTAGCTTTTATGCACACTTCACATACTATATCCATTTTGACTATATCAGGATTTCTCTCTTCAGTTATTTTTATTCCGTCCACAGATTTTAATATTTTCTCCATCAAAGTCTTACCAGGGTGGCCCAATTTCTTATGCCATTCCTCGGCTGTCCCTTTTTCTTTTGACAACAGGGATTTCTCATCATTGTCATTTGATTTTAAGTTAACTGTGTATAAACCATTTCTCTTTTCTCCGGTTAACACAATTTCACCATTATTAAATATTTTTACTGCATCCTTTTCGAATAAGACACAACCCTCATTCTTTGTTATTGCATTCACCGATAATATATTTTGTGCTAAGTCAGGAATATATAGTGTGTTAATCAGTTTACAGCTTGCACCTTCCACTGTACCCGCACCTTGCGACAACATTGAATCATTGTTTGCTGTGGCAATTTCTGTGGTTTTATTTTGATAGTTTTTAAGAGTGTTTTTAAAACGGGTCATATGTTTTGTGCTTCCCGAATCAACTATAAATAAATTCAAATTGTTTTGTTGTGCATTCACTTGTCAAAAATGCTACATTGTTACTTTTATTTTTATTCCTGAAAAAGCAGTCTTCTTCCTTATGGTTCGTCTTTTTACAGATGGAACAATGTTTGTTTTTCAACTTGCAGTCTTTTTCTGCATGGTTAAAACGCTTAGGTACAGATGCCACACATTTTGCAGTCGTTTTTTGTGTGACCCATTTTGTTGCACTTGTAATATTTTATCTTATTTACATTTTTTCCAGTCTTGAAAGCAACTTGTTGCTCGGAATTATTTGCTAATCTATTTTCTTCAGATAATAGACGATTTATTAGGTTTGTTATGGTCTTATTTTTTCTGTCTGTAGACTCCCAAGCATTGATAATGCTCCCAAGCCGATACAAAGTAGGAAAAATTGGACGGCAGGCAAGTAAGTATTTTCTGAATTACCATTTCGTCGTCAATTGTATGTTTCATACATTTTAATCGAAAAGCCAAGTTTTGAACAGTGTTTACAATTTCGTTGATAGATAAGTTTTCGCCTTTGAAATTGAAAAAATCTTGAAGTATTTTGGTTTTGTTGCGTTCCTCATTGCCCTGAAAGATGGCGCACAACGTGTTGTACATTTCATTTGCACATTTGCAGTTAATGATATTAATTTTTAGTCTTTTGTCTATAGTATCTATTATCACTTTCTGAGCCTTTGCATCCAACAAAGTTTAATTTTTACTATCGGAACTTTCGGAGCTGGCACTTGTAGGCAATGGTAATACCCCGGTTTGCACCGCGTGTTCAAGGCCATGAGCTTTTAGGTGAACCCCGATTCAAATTTCCAGATGGTAATACCCCGGTTTGCACCGCGTGTTCAAGGCCATGAGCTTTTAGGTGAACACCGATTCAAATTTCCAGAGATGGAAGTTTTCATTATTTCTTAGTATTTCAATGTTTTTTACTTCGTCCATCGTGTATTTTTTACGATCGAATAAATATTTTTGTATTGAAGTTATATTGTCTTGCGTACGTACTCGGCCTAATGGCTTCCCATTTTTTAATCACTGTTTTTATTTTCTGTTTTAATCACTGCTTTTGTTACTGTTTTTACTCTCTCTGGGCCAATAACCTGTTATATTTAGGTATTTGGGTCTGGCACAGGATATATTTATGAATTACGAACTTCCTTTATATTTTAATGAGACTTTATTTTTAGACCAACAGTTCTTTCTTACAATTTTTACAGTAGGAAGGCAGCCATAACACGGTCAATCCAGATCGCGATCCATGATCGTGATCCAGATTGACTGTGTAACGTGTAGATTGACAGATCGCGATCCAGATCACAAAATATCTAGAAATTTTGAAATCTGGATCGCGATCCGAGATCACGATCTAGATTGAACGTATAAACGCAGGATCGCGTTTCGCCGATCTCGCCGCTGTCGCCGGTCGAACTCAACTCGCCAAATTCACCTTCGCTTCCTCAAGTTGATGAAGATTTTATTGTAATATTGGAAACATTACCAGTATTGTGGAATGCCCAGCATCAGTACTACAAAAATAAATACAAACGAGATGTTGGATATAAAAAACTGCTAGATATATTTAAAAAATATATTTATTTATGGAGTTAATTTTGTAGTAACTTGTTAAAAGATTTTTCATCCATCCTGAAGTAGTTTTTGTATCTTTATTATTGAAATTTTGCATTCACAATGCTATATAAATATAGGATAAAATGTTTACTAGAAAAATAATCACCCAGTTTCAGGAAGCTCGAATGGGGTTCGAACCCACGACCTTTGGATTGCCGGTCCACTGCTCTAACCGCTGAGCTACCGAGACCCCAGAAGACTCGCTGAATTTTTCCTAGTAGTTTGATTTACGCTGCAAGCCAGCGGTATTACGTCACTGTGAAGTTCTACCCTCACAGTCGAAAATAATACTATTGCAAGTATTTAACAATCGATAAAGACGTAATTGCTTATACTTAAATATCTTTATTATTGAAATTTTGCATTCACAATGTTATATGAATATAGGATAAAATGTTTACTAGAAAAAAATCAACCAGTCTCAGGAAGCTCGAATGGGATTCAAACCCACGACCTTTGGATTGCCGGTCCACTGCTCTAACCGCTGAGCTACCGAGACTCCAGAAGACTCGCTGAATTTTTTCTATTAGGTAGTTGGATTTACACTGCAAGCCAGCGGTATTACAGCGGTGGACCGGCAATTCAAAGGTCTGGGTTCGAATACCATTCGAGCTTCCTGAGACTAGTTGATTTTTTTTCTAGTAAACATTTTCCTAGTTTTTGTAATCATCATCTTCAGCAGTTAGTTGTATTTCTTTAAGAAGATTTAAATGGGTACTTCTACATTTCTCTTTTCTGTAACTACTGTTTAACTTAGCGCCTTTTTCGAATCCTTTTCTTTAAAGTTAGAGCTAATACAAGGGATAATATAGTTTTAACTTTATGTAGATCCATGACAATACGTGTGATCACGCGGCGAAGGATCCGCGGACTGACGAAACCAACAACAATAAAGATCGACCATAGAGAACACATTATCTTTGAAGTGCGTTCACAGAACAGAAACTGATAGGACTGTTTACTTTTACTTTAGTTATTTTCATAGTGTCATGTCGTATGGCGTCCTTTTGTGGGAAACAGCGGCTGATGTTAAAACTATATTTATTTTACAGAAACGAGCAATAAGAACCATTTATAGTCTGGGAAAGCGAACTTCTTTGAGAAATATTTTTAAGGATGTTGGTGTTCTTACTGTTGCAACGCAGTATATTTATAATTGTATGGTTTTTGTGCGTTGCAATATTAAAACTTTTTCTAAACACGGTGATGTACACAATTTCAATACCTACTAGAAATAAGTCAAAACTAGTAATGCCACTGTTTAGGTTACAATAGGTTCTCGGCTCTTTCTTGGGGCAAGGTATACACTATTATAATAAAATACCAAGTACCTACTATACTAGATTTAAATCTAGATAAGTTTAAGTTTCAAGGAACAAGGACATAGTCAAGGAATATTTAGAAGACAAAACAGCCTGGTTATAATAATATATTTACATTATTTTTTTCTTAATCCATTATCTTTATAACTGATTGTATAATTTGGTAACGACATGTTGTTTTGTAAATGTCGTTACTTCTATATTATTTTAAAACTGTGGAGTGAGAGTTTCTTGCGTGTGGAGTGGAGAGAGAGTTTCTTGCGCCCGTTCTTCTCCACAGCTAAAAGACTTCCTGAATGGGTGAAGTGGGAGGGCGGGTGCCCATCCATTCAAATAAATTTAGACTTACTTAGATTTATTTAGTACCTACCAAAAAAAATTATGTCCTTTTCATTATGTGGTTAATAGTTGGGTTAATGGGCTTGGAACTTAAAAAATGGTGCACGAATTTGAATAAAAAGAGTATTCCACTTTGTTATAAAACATCAGAGATTCTAATGCAGATTTTTTAAGGAAACTCTTCGTTTTTGTAATATAAGCCTCTAAAGTTGTAGTAGTAATTGTTAATGTACAAAGAGATAAAAAAGACCCATACAATGAATTGTTAACAGCAATAAAGCATGTTTATAAAGTGTAATTCTTGGTGTTTTATTTATTAGAAAACAGAAATACTAGCTGTCCTACTCCTGTGTAGGTCGTTAAAATGTAAAATGTTTTTCCTAGTTATATTATTTAATCCTAGTTATCTTTTTCTTTTGAGGTATCTAGCTTCCTACAAAAATATTTTTTTATAGCACTTGTTGGATGGGGGGTCCCCCTCTCCTATCTCTTTCCTCCCCCCCTCCTAACCATCTTCAATGAACCTTTTTTATACATTTTAAAGGTTAGTTTTAATGAGAATTCAAATGCTTAAATCTCCATAACTATGTAAGTATAATTGACTTAACAAAGAAGTATAGTATTTATTCCAGTGCCACTATCCAGCTTGTTAAATGTAGCAGGAATAAATTAAAATAAATATATTACTTAAATTTAATAAACTTATTAAGAAAACTCAACTTTTAATGAAAAAAAAAGTGTATACTTATGAAGAAAAATGTAACATTAAATAAAGAAATATTCTAATTACTTAATAATTTAAATGAGTGTTCATCATTATTAGAAAACAATAAATTAAAATATGAAATTGAAAATTGAAATTATAAGTTCTCTAGTTTGCATGAGTCATTAACAAGTAACTATGACTACTACATATGAGTCGAGTCCTGAAAGAAGGAGATTGGGGAATACATGGCCCTAAATAACCTTTTAGATAGTTCTCGGACTGAAAACTTTGATAGTGAGTCTAGGCAATCCCTGGCGTCAGGCCTGGCTACCTCGGAGCGTTCTATGCCCATACCAGTGTTTGATCCTTCACATCCTAAGCAGTTATGCCATGGTTTGTCCAGTTTGAATTCCAATATTTCTTACCAAAAAGACAGTAAATGTACTAAAAGTAGCAATGTACCTAAAACGACGATTTGTGGGATCATTATAACCTGTATTTACAACAACAAAACTATAACAAACAGGTTAGGCGTAAAGCAGTTGGCGAATAAACCGGTCAAAGACCAGGCTTTTACTCAGCTACCGATAGCTGACGATGGTCTAAGTACGAAACGAAGTGCAAAAGCAAGTATTAATTATGCTGCATCGAAGATTCGATACAAACCAAAAGTCAAGCTACAAAGTGCATCGGGAAAACGAAACCATAGCGTGGTTTAGGACAGTAACGCGCAGCGCCATCTAGTAACAGATATCGGAACTTTATATGTGTACAATGTTTGTTTCCTACGTTGATTGTGATTTCACTAATTATGGTGTGCTACAGACTCCCCCTTCAGGTTCCGACGGCGACGCGACGAGGAAAATGGTCACTTGTTGGGTCAAATTTCTATTGTTATTGTGACCCGATGTCAGTGAATGACTTAAAGGTTGCACTGGCGCGGGGAGTGAAGTCTCCGATCCATGGTAAGGAGCTAGAGCAGATGCATGGTATGTCCCCACTGGCTTATCAGGTGCTATAGGATTGGCTATAACATAAGAGGCTGGGCCGTGTTGCTTCATGATTACATAAGGTCTATCTCTTAGCGGTGAAAATTTGGCACTGAACCCTCAAGCAGCATTACTAATCGGATGCAAGTTAACCAAGACGTTATCCCCTATCTGAAATTTACGACTTAGCCGACGGCTTTTATCGGTGTATTCTTTTCGTTTTTCTTATTTAGCTTCCTGAATATCTTTAGCACGATTTAGCATATCAGCTAACATTAATAATTTGGGTGATATTTCAGGGATGAAATTTTCAGATGACAAAATTGCCCTTAGATAATTTTAATTATCGTTTGGTGTTCTTAGCTCTCGGCCAAATGTGAGGTAAGCAGGAGTACATTCTCTGGAAGAACAGGTGGCAGTATTCGTTGCAAAACGTATACAGGGAAGCTGTTCAGACCATTCGCGGTGGTCATTTTCGAGAAGTATGGCCAATTGCGTTTTAAGATCCCTATTCCTCCATTCCACCGGGTTAGCCTCCGGATGATATACTGGTGTAAACGTGTGCTTTATTTGAAGGCAAAACGTGACGTGTTGCATAACTGCGCTTATAAATTGCGTACCATTGTCACTAGTGAGTCTCCTAGGAACACCATATCTCAGAAATATTTCATCAATTAATATCTTGGCACACTTTTCAGCAGTTGCAATTTCTAAAGCAATTAGTTCTATCCATCGAGTAATTAATTCTACATCTTCTACAATTAGGACCCAATTTTTCCCATCGGTTGAGGTTGGTAGCGGACCGAAAAGGTCAAATGCAACAACATCAAATCTTTTATTAGTGGGTGAAGTCTGTAACAGGCCAGCTGGTTTTAAATTTGATGGTTTTTGACAAGCTAGACAGTGTTTCACGTAACTCTCTATGTATTTTCGCATGCCTTTCCAACGGTATCTTTTTGAGATCTATCATGGGTTTTTTCTGAACCCGCTACCGGATCATCGTGATAGACTTTTAGAAAATTAGCCCATTCATGATTTGGTACTAACAGCTGAGCACTATCTGCATCCACATTTGAATTTTGGCGATATAGCAATCCATTATTGATGAGGTAGCTCTTACTACTCCAATAGGCTGCATCCTCTGTGCAAACATTACTTTCTAAAATGCTAACAATCTTTGCTATAGTCTCATCTTTCATTTGGTCTTGTCTTGTCTCAGCTGGATTGCGCGTTGGCATATCAATGCTAAATTCACAAATACCACATTCGCCAGTGCTTTCATCAGTGCAGGGGGGACGAGAGAGAGTATCAGCCACGACATTTATTTTCCAAGCCTATGATTTAACAATAAAATATATATTATTATATTACAATAATATATATTTTATTGTTAAATCATAGGCTTGAAGTTGCAATGCCCAACGTGCTAACCTTCCTGTTGGCGATTTTATGGACAACAGCCATCGCAACACCTAATAATCGGTAACCATTTCCGTAGGGACGCTCTCTATATAGCTTTTGAACTTTGAAACTGCCCAAACGACTGCTAGGGCTTCTTTTTCAATAGTAGAATATTTTTTTTTCGGGAGCTGTTAACAGACGGCTAGCATACTCAACTGGATGCTCGTCATCACTTTCTCCTAGCACCAAGACAGCGCCTATTGCATAATTACTTGCATCAGTTTTGATCCGATAAGGCTTAGTTCCGTCTGCTTGGCGTAACACCGGAGCAGTTGCTAGGCATTGTTTTAGTACTTATGTGGAAAGCCAAATTTTGTACCTATGACCAAACCCAAGGCGTTTTTTTAGTCAGTCTTGTCAATGTCTCAGCAATCCGAGAAAAAATTTCAATGAAGCGTCGATACCATGAACATGTTTGCAAAAATGATACTACATGTTTTAAGTTCTTGGAGCGGCCAACTGAGTAATAGCATTAGTTTTTCCGGGATCTACTTGTAAACCTTTTGGTGTTATATAGTGACCCAAGTATCGTATCGTTGAACAACCAAACGACATTTCTTTAGGTTCACAGTAAGGTATTGTCTTCATTATGTTTAATAAATATGGCCTGTGCGTTCTCATGCGACCGCTTGGGGCCTGAGGGGTTAAATCAGTCAAGTATGCCTCAAAACCGGTGGAAAATACCACTAAGTCATCAATATCTGCTTTCTTTTAAAAATTGCTCAAAATAAACTGGATTGTCCGGAGCTCCTTAGCAAAATTCTGTTAAAGGTTCCAAACAACAAATTACGTAATAGGCGTAAATTGCTTCGCACTCCCTTCGCACATACTAACTATAGAAATAATAGTTTTATGATACGATCATGTAAGAACTTTAATAAGCTCAGCTCAGATAGCCGCATCGATCTCTTTTTTACTAGCGTTGGCCAGGTAAAAACTGTTTTTGCTACCTAAGGAATGCAGAAAATTTTGTTCGTTTACCTACATAGTATTTTTATAAGTTTCATTCCACTTTTAGATGTGGTAGCTTGTTATTAGCTTGTAAATTACTATATGTTATGTCTCTTTGTAAATGATGCTGTAAGCTCCCCAAATAAAATAAAATAAAATAAAATATAAGCTAAGATCTTAATGTTTTCTAAGCTAACGCGAAATTTATCGATTAGTCTTTGAAATGTGGCTGAGCATTGCGTAAACCCAATGGCATCCGGTTGAAAACATAAATTCCAAACGGTGTAATGAATCCAGTCTTTTCTTTATCTTCTTTTTTTTAGCTTTATTTGCCAATAGTCAGCTTTCAGGTCAAGTGTTGGCATATACAGCGTGGGCTTAGGCTCATGTAAAAGATCATCGATTCTAGGCATCGGATACATATCGGGAACTGTTATGGCATTGAGCTTTCTATAATCAACGCATACCCGAATCTAACCGTTAGGTTTAGGTACTAAGACTACAGGAGCCGCCCACGGCGTAACAGAAGGTTCAATGATAACTTCAGAAAGCATTTTATCTATTTTCTTTCTTAGAATCTCTTTACAAGGAGGAGATAGTCGGTATGGTGGACCTGCAATCGGGCCATGTCCTTCGACCTCTATACGATGTTCAATATTTGTAGCCGGCTCACCATTATCAATGAAAACACACTCATAGTTTAACAACAATTTATTCAGAAGGTCATGTTGGTCTACAGACAAAATTGAATTGATGCCTATATCTTCCGAAGAGTAAGGATTTGGACCTGGGAAAAGTACCTTTGAGTGAGGTCATAGTTCTACATCCAGCCTATGAACATTAATCTGTGCATCACGCATCATGTAATCGACAAATGGAGAGTATCCATCGAATACAGTTCTGTGTCGGTTAGCTTTAGAGACATCCCCTCTCCTTACATTACTAAGTTTTATTTGTACTGGCACCTCGAGACCAACCGTTAGGTTATGCAAGAAGTGCCAGACGTCCCTGCGCCTGCAAAATACTCGCGCAGGAGACCATCTGCGTTAGGTCTTGACGCCAAATCAGTGCCTGCCGAAGCGCGCTTTCCATTCGGTACTCATGCACTAGTCTTATGAAATCTCGGGAGAGTTTTCCCGTGAACACGTGTAGTTCACTGCCTATTGTCCAGACAAGTAATCGAAGCTAGCTTACTCACTCAAGCACGCTCACTTCTCGAGGCACGGAGGTCACAACTCGCAGTTGCCACTGCTCGGGTCGTCGACTCCAAAGTCAACTCCCAAGTGTCCACCTTGGTCGCGGAGTAGTAAGCACACTCACTTCTCGGAACCCGTCCGGGCGCCTAGCCAGTTCCCACATCCTACGCGGCTAGCTGTCCTGAGTTTGGAAGTCCTGGCACACAATACCAGGACAAACGAACATTCCCAAGCTTTACAGCTAACCACAAGCCACTACGAGTCCAACCCACGTCCGGATCCCGCCATAGGCGCCGGTCAAGGCACAACCAGCGGGGGGCATGAACCGAAACCTTGTAGTACCCCTGAGAAACACAGCCGGACCCGTAGTTCCAGTTGCGATACCCTATCTATAGGGGTCGGTAGATAGGGCTTTAGAGAAAGTTGGAAATTCAATGGGTGTCATCGCGTAGCTCACACCAGCACTCTCATGTGGTAGGGCTGCTTGTGTGACCTTGAGTGGCTCTGGCTAAATCCTAGCCGATTCTACTAGGGGTATCGCATCGTGCCCCTGAGCAATTTGGGCTTTATTTGAATTCGGTTCAACAGGAGATGATGGATTGAATGTCAAAAAATTCTCATCGTAGAGTAGAGAAAATGCCAGGTAAACTGCGGTAGATCCAATGTCATACCAGCATCTTCTATAAATTCAATTCCCAACAAGGTTTTATTGTCCTGAGAATTAGGCAAAATTATAAAATTTGTGGGAATAATACGTCTACAAATTTCTACTGGGACCGTAACGTTCAACACCGGCTGCCTCTTAGTTATATCTGCTAATGAAATGTTAAGCTCCTCTTGTAGCAAGGCTTTATATAACGAGTAGGAAGCTACTCTTGACTTGGCGCAAGTACCCTAGATAGGCAGTTCCCTGAATACTTTCAATGCCTATTGTTATGACCGGTCTTGCCCGCACATCACTGCGTACGTCCACGGCGCAAAAAGCTACGCGCTCCGCTTTAACTCCATGTTGCCTCTTTTCGGAGCAGGTAGGGCAGTTAGTGCGCACATATCTTGGTGCGCCGCAGCCATAACATGACAGCTTCGTTTGTGATGGCGATGGAGCTTGCGTTTCAACTTCAGCCTTTTAAGGCCTTACCATACTCGGGGCCTGCTTGGCTTATTTGTTCTTCTTCTTAAAGCACCTTTCTACGGTATGTCCAACACTTCGGCAATAATTACATTTTACTTTGGCAAACTTTTTATCATTACCAGCAGGGAAGCTACTTTCGGGGTTCACAGATAAGTCACTTTGTTTTTCCAGTAAGATCCGCTGAACTTCTTTCGCCGAGATTAGATTAACGAATAGTTGGTCAAAAGTCTCAAAGGAAGTGCGAGGCAACTTCTCTCTGATGTTGATGAAGCAGATAGTAAAGCATGTCTAGTTGCTGCTGCTCCGTATGCTCTGGTCCAGGTAAAAGTAAAACAGCATTCGTTTGTTTCTTAAAAATGCTTCAGTAGACATGGAGGTCATCTGCTTCTATGTCATAATTTAGTGGTACAATAAAGCGGCTGATTTCTTCACTATCTATTATATTAAGTCCAGTCAAAGCTTCACTATCTATTAGATATTCTCTATTTTAATTAAGATCTTAACTGCTGCTAAGCTTCCGGATCCTTGCGGCCATCGTAATTGGCTTGACACGACGTTAGGGTACCGCGTCTGTTTGATGCGGAATGCGGCGTGCGTAGTTAGTGAAACCGTATATTGCATCAATAACGTCAAATCCGATATCGATGCGTATTGCGTTCTGAAACTATATATTTTGGAAACACTATATCGCGTCAGAAATGCGGTGTGCGTTGAGATCCGATTCTAGAATATTGTACCGTCTCGTTCATATTTATTGAAATAACATTGATCGGTGCAAATGTGTCAAGAAGGATCGAATACAGTTTTCAGTAAGCTTATACGTTGTCTCGTTTAGGCGCTGCGAATTTTCTTTCGGATTTAAAAAAAGCGCGATTACTTGATAATGAATGTTTTCGTAAATCTTATTCTGTCACTAATGGCGGATTCGACCAAACTGGAATAAGGTCATATATATACCTAGATTAAACGCTGAATTTGTATAGACTAATCTCGGAGTAAGTCTTATTAAAGTTTGGTCGAATTCTACAGGCGCACATACAATGGCTTTAGAGATACACGATTCTGCAAAACGTTACTCCAGCAGGAAATGCAATATCTCAACCTAGAGAAGCACATATTTTATTTTCGGCGCACATTTTTGCACTAATGTAAGCTCTCCCATGCACAATTTTTCTCTCTCCGATCTTTCATTTAGAATTTTCAACAACAACGTTAGTGCAGCAGGAATCGTTATTTTTGTTTTTCCCCAAAATGAGAAGACGCCCTAATTTTTTTAGCGGCGCACATGCACAGCAGATTACGCACTAATTATACGTTCCACTCATAACACTCTAGGAGCTACTTTCCTGCTGTGGTAACGTACACGGAAATACAGAATGAAGACGCTGTCCAAACGTATAAACATTTTCTGTTGCTGACACGGACACCATTTATCATACAAAAATGCGACGTAGGTACACGAGTTTCAGTTGCCGCTACCGGACACTGCAAGTTGCAACGTCTGCAACCGCGTTTTTGTATAATGGTGTTATGTGCTGTGTCGGCCGGCCTACAGAAAGTGTGTTGCCGACACGGGCGGCGGCGCGCGGCACATAAATAAAGTTCGCGCAGCTCCTTTAACTGTGCTAAAAGTGCATTCTTAATAATATTGCCTTTCATAATGATTATTATAGATTTTGAGTCTGATAATTTAAAAAGTAAAGTACAGCCTACTACAGCCCACAGCTGGGCAAATGCCTCCATCATTGAAATCAAGCCATCACTACAATAGATAGGTAGGTATTGGCTTAATCACCGCCATTTAATTCATCTATTTTTATATACGGTAATTTAGGTTTAATGGTGTTTATTTCTGGGTTGAAGTTGGGGCTTTTATCTGAAAACCCTTTGAAGTGGAGGGCATATAAATCGACACCCATCTTTTACTGCCTGAACAGCTTGAAGAGCAACTCAGTATCGTTCAAGGTCGACTTTACGGCACCGATTCTTATACCTGTTCCACGGCCGGGGGAGACGGTATTATTGTAAGGGGGTGCGTTAAGAATACATTATACATATTGTAATTTCATACATGTAACTTCTTCTGTACCGCTTACATTCAATGTGTTTATCGGTTGCTGAGACATGGGTCCTTGAACACTTTCCCTTTACGGTCTGTCTTTCCTAATGCGGGTTGGTGATCACAAACCTGGGTATTTGCATTGAAAAATCCGAAAACACACTTTGCCCGACCTGGATATTGAACCCGGGGAATCCGGATATTCAATAACAATAAAAATTCTAACATTGTTTCAACATTTGTAGGACAGTATACGAGTAAAGGCACGAAGGGTTACTGTACTAGTAGAAACAACTTTGGGTTACGCAGGAAAAGTTCATAGGCAGGATGATATAGGGTTACTGGTAGGAACAACTTAGGGTTACGCTTGAAAAGTTCAATTGAAAGAGATCACATTTTGGTATCATTATTTACTACTATCACATTGTTTCACTTATGGTAATATTGAGGACAGCCAAGGCAGTTTCCCTGTGGACTTGAAGTTGCGCCAGTCGTAGAGGAATCTTCCCAGGACCAGTAGAATGAGAGCCAGCAGTACTATGTTCACTATGTTTATAATGCTGATCGGCATCTCCATGTCACTGCTGCACACGTTCCCCAGTGGCATTGTACTGATCTGGAAGATATAAGATCACATTAAAGTATCATACATATACAGTCCACGAAGTTCCCGGTCGACCACTTTCCCGCCATATTCGCTTGCACACTACTTACTACGCGATCACATAGGGTTGCTAACAGTATTATACTGTTTTTACCCGACTGTGCCAAAAGGAAGGTTATGTTTTTCGAGAGTAGGTACGTATATATGTATGTTTGTTTGTTAGTTTGTATAATTTGGCACGCTCTGCGGCCTGAACGGCTGGATGGATTTTAGCTTGAGAAGTGTCGTTAGATTTGTATTTACTGTGAGAGTGACACTGGATATATCAAAATAAAAAAAATAGAATGGCGGACTTTTTTCGCCAAATTCAAAAGTTTGGTACGCTCTGCAGCCTGAACGGCTCGATGGATTTTAGCTTCAAAGTATTTGTGTGTCATGTGTATATATATTGACTGCGCTTGCGGGGCCAAACTTCTCACTAAGCATATGATAAAACGAGTGTATGTGAGGATTTCCGCTTCAGTGTGCTTCTAGCTGCCGCGCGTATCACACAGTTACAGAAACTATCGTTCAAAGCGGCTAATTACGTTAAAAATGCCAATTTGTGCTGTGAAATGGTGTGGGAAGTCGAGTACTACCTCAAATTATAAAAAACACGGTATAACCTTCCACAGGTAAGTAGTATTTATTTTAAATTTATGCAAATACTTTTACCTAAAATAAAATTATTTTACAAAATATAAAAATGGCACGCGTTGATGTCTTTCTTGCCGTCTCTGTCTTTCCTAGACTTAATTTACTATGCAGATGTCTCTTTCGTTCTCGGTAGTGCCGAGCGGGATTTCATTTTAATTTATCGATAAAATTAAATATTCTTATTTTTGTCACGATCTTAAAATTGTATAAAGTTTAGAGATTTTAGGTTATTTCAAAATTGAAAGGTATCTAAATTATGATGACTTTGCCATGTTAAAAATGCATAATATTTAAATACATAATAATTACATTACCTGCCTGCCTTACCTAAGTATATTTTTTCCAGATTCCCAAATGATATAGAAAAAAAAAGAAATTTGGATGAAGGCTTCTGGGAGAGAAGAATTCTTTCCTGCGAAACATAGTGTCATATGTTCACGACAATTTACATCTGACTGTTTCGAACAGTTGAAAACAGTTCAAGAATCAGTAGATATCTTTGGTGTCGTATTATATAAATATATAAGTTAATTATTGGATTTATTCTTTTATTACTCACGAATATCCTCACATCAAACTAAAATCTTGACAAAATGTATCGATATTCGATAATTTTTTCGGTCTCCCTACAACAAACACGTGTAAATGAAGTGACCAATCACAGTTGCCAATGACCCGTTGCCCCCGCACCGTTAATCAGTGAATAGTGTTTCAAAGAAAAATGCATCTATGCGCTCTCCAGGCTAAGTGCTCCCTGGTATATATACTACGTAAACTCATTTAATAATAAAACTAAAAACAAATTAAATAAAAAACGGTAACTTAAAAAACTAAAAAACCGAACTGCGACCCATTCTAGAAATTGAGGCTTAGTGAATTGAGAGCACATACCTATATTACATTACAGATTACTCCAATCTACTGACTAAACGGTACTTTCTAGAATAGGCCCCGACTTTTTTTTTATACTAAGCCCGGCAAATGACCCCACTCCACCTGATGTTAAGTGGAAATAAGGTCCAGGCGCGAGGACAACTGGTGCAGCGTAAGAGACGTAGCATCAGTCATCCTCACTCTGCCGGCCCACAAAGTGCTTCTTCACGCCTCGTTTGAAGGACCCTAGGTCATAAATAGAAGGGAATACGTGTGCTGGTAGACTATTCCATCTTTTGGAAGTGCGGCAAAGAAACGAGTCACCAAATTTCTTTGTGCGTGATGGAATGTTAGAGACTGTAAATTGGTGACTCCGTAGAGCAGCACGCGTACTCCTGTAGTACGCGTTTCTTTCCAACTTTGGCGATTCTTAAGTTAAGTGCAATCGGGTATGACGACATTCTTGTTTTATGGTTTTTTCATTTCAAAAATACACAGAAACGCAGTCGGGTTTTTTAGTTTTTAAATTACCGTTTTTCACTATTTACATAATACGTTTTACTGTTGAACAAAAACAAAGTATCCAAAATACTGTCTAAGGTATATATACCATCATGGCATTTCTGTACACACCGCACACTACGTCGAAGTGGCATGCAAAATTCTCATACAAAACACAGAACAACGACGTTTCGTAGTCCCCTGTTTCCTCTTTCAGAACTGGACCAATTTTACCTGTTTAAAAGTAAAAAAGTTGCGAACGTTGTACGCGCGGTGCAGCGCAGTTATATTTAAATCTTTGAAAAAATAAAATACTATCCATTTTTTTAACTACTGTTTAATTGTTTATTTTTCTTATCTTACCTTAAAATACTTTTTTTTTTAAGTGGGCAACCCTCACACTTTTAGAGACTAGGCAATGATAACCGCAAAGCAGTGCACTATATAGCACCGTCACCGTCTTCGTTTCACCAAATAACAAGTGCTCATCGTGGTAGAAGGTGCGCCCGTCGCCGCTCTATGCTGTTGGATGTATGTGCAGTTTCAGTTTGTTAATCGCCTTTATGACTCCTAAGGGAAGAGATAGGTTAGAGGTTTTGGATAATAGAGGTTTTAATAATGAACCACCATCACACAGTTCAGCTCACATTATAGTATTCAGCTTTTATCAATTAATTTAGAGGTCAGGTGCCTCTCTAATCACGCTTTAAGCGTATCCAAAATTTGGCTAGCCCGTGATTTGTCGTAGACTGCTGTGTGGTGTGTATGAACTTTGAGAATCGCTTTTAACAAAAAAAAAAACAGCAGAGTATTTTACGACTAAGTATTTATGGGTCAACGAGTTTCAGATAAGCTTAGACAGTGAGGCCCGTCGAAATGATTGAAAGTTGCCTTTTTTTCTTTGTAATATAATTTGTGTGTTGAAATCGCAGCGTAGTGCGCGTTCAGGTTGCGATTTTAAAAGTCAAACTATTTCGCAATGCTTAAACGTTTCCGGATCGGTGACCAAATAAAAAGCTCGGTGTTCTCCATTCTCTTATGGACCTGTCTCCACTCTTGTGACCTTCACGTCCTGTTAGACAAGACTTTTGGTCGAATTATGACAACAATCGGTATCAACGGAATCTTCTTTCGTATCGTTGGTTCGTACGACAACAAAAATACAATTAATAAATGTGATTGGCCCAGTACGCAGTCAGATCTATAGTTGCATTTGTGGCCGCATTAGTTTTTCAAAATTTATATTAAATTAAATTAAATTTCTTTACGCTGCGCTCGCACCAATTATCTAGCCTTAAACCCCAAGCGGTCGCATGAGACCGCACCTACAAAAACACACTTGACTTTGTACCGTGTTTTCATAGATTTACAGACTACTTTAGTATGAACAAGTTTGGTTATTTCAGTTCTGTGTATCATCTTATGTATTGTTATCGCATAATAACGCATAGTCTATGCTCGATTCTGTCAAATTTGACGTTGACAGATACTGTCAAAAAAGTGTCAAAAAAATTCCAAGACTGAGGGGCATGAGCATTCCTTTGAAACTCGTTAATATGGTAAGATAACCTTAGATTAAAACAAAAATTTTAATCTAAGAAGATATATACATAAAGATAGAAAAAACACCCAGACCCGAAATCAATTTAGAAAAACAGTTTTTCTTTCTTTGACCCGACCGAGAATTGAACCCGGGACCTCAGAAATGGCGCGACGGCAGAGCCGGCGTGCTAACCACTCGACCGCGGTGGTCGTCACCGCACTTACACGAAACCTGGGACGGGTTGGCATAAACCCACCTAAAGCTCGTTTGTGTCCGTTGTCTATTTAAGGACTTCTATGGAAGGTCATGTCATGACCGGCGGGAAGTTTTTCTACGGGCTCAACAAATTAAGGCGGGGGACTGTATTTTTTGCAACAGTTTGACTCTCGCTTTGCTAGCTTAAACGATTCGATACATAATTCGATTGTTAGAGAAAAGATAAACCTCTTCAAAGTGGTGAACAGACAAGGAAAAAAGGTTTGCCATCAAAAAGTCTCAACAATGTACAAATTATTCAGCATGAGCGCACACGAAATATATTTGGTAGGCACGTGTAAGTAAAGTCGGTACTTAAAAGAACTTTGAATAATTCACATTATTTACATATGCTTATGAGGAATTTTAGGAATTGAAATAATAAATTCGTTTTAATGTGGCTTCAATAACGAATTACTTACTATTTTACGAAAGATAAAGAAATTCAGAAAAGAATTGCTTTTAGTAGGATTGCTAATTTGGCCCCTTAGACTAATATGCCCAATAATAGCTTAGTTTAAGTATAATAATATTATAAATGCGAAATTGCCCAACAGTGGGATTACTTACAGGACTTATAATAAAAGATAAAGTATAAATGTTTCACTCTTGCCCACGTATGCTCAATTATTATCGGTTTCAAGTTTGGGTTAACATTATTTAAATTTCCAAAAAAAATCTCGGTTCCACTCCACACGAGCATTCATTACTTAGTTCACAAATGGTCTAGCGTTGACGTGCATATGTTCAAGAAAACGAGTGTGAAAAAACGAGCGTTGACAAAATTTGATACCATCATCTGTTGAAAAGATGGATTTATAAACATTCCAAAGCATATAAGTATCTCCAGTGGTACCTATATTTCCATTTACATTTCATCGACTTCGTTAATAAGAAACGATTGCCACTTGAACTTTTCGAGTACCTACCTAGCCTTTTCAACAAAAACAATAACTTATGCCAAGTAACTTTACTTTGTTGCTTTATGTATATCAGCGGTTCTTATCAATAACTTAAAAACCAGGAATTTGGAAGTATACAATCGTTCCTACTGGTATAATCATCAGTCGATGAACAGTTTAGTACTTTTACAAAGAAATCGAACAATTTAACGCCTGGCAACTCCTAGGAAAGTTATTATGACAAAGTACCTATTAAAGTATTTTGTGACTTTTGTTGCTGACCGGACTTGTGTTATTTCACTTTATGAATATTTTATGTTTGCCAAAGTATACTAAGAAAAAAAGGCGCGATTTAACAAAAAAATCAAAGAGGGAACGATAGGTACTTAGTGTACCTACCTATATTGATATGCCGTCGCGTCGTTGCGACGGCATTCGATTAGCGAACGCTATTTCGAAATTGTTTTCGAGTGGTCGTCATTTCGAATAGTCGTATCGAAAAACTCTATAGAGAATGACTTTGAGAACACGCTGTTACGTAAATTCTTATAAATGTGGTACGCTAAATCGGTAGTCACAGAATTAAAACCCACTGTTGCTATTAGAGTACGTTCCTTAAGAGGCTTATTACATCTCGACTGTGATTTTTGCGTAAAATGGCCAATTTTGGCGTTATGGATCTCAGAAACAAAAATACATTAACAAATGAAATAAAAAAGTGAGAATGTTATCGCTTCGTATAGACGTATTGTGCGTAGCGGCCTCGAAATTTTTAGATATCTTTGATTTTATATAGAAAAAATAATCTTATTCTAAACCAAAAAACTTCGAAAATAGCTTTAAGTTAACTGTGAATTTCTCCTATCTACGATAATATTATTGAGCAAAATGAATACCAGAATAATCGTTATTTCGTGATGAATAAAGATTTTGTAATGAATTTGTTATCATATTACGATTTATTATCCTACTTCGATAAAAACGGTAAATACAACTGCAAACTTACTTCCAAATGCGATGCGCCGGTCGTCCGAACTCAGCTTATCCTCGCAGAGTGGACATTTGTAATACATATTAAGTATGATTTTATTATCCTATTTCCTTATTTCGATAAAAACGAAAAAACAACTGCAAAATTACAACAAAATGCAAAAATGGGCATTTTACGCAAAAATCACAGTCGAGATGTAGGTAATAGGCCTCTTAAATCTATTGGGCATCGAATTTACGACCCCGATGATTACTAAAAACTAGGTACCTATGCTAACTGGAATAAAACTTTCACTGAATTATTTGCCAATCACCGTTGCCGGAATGCCTCTCGAAGTTGTGCAGGAGTATGTCTACCTCGGGCAGACGCTGCGGTTAGGTAGACACAACTTCGAGAGAGAGCTAAACCGGAGAATACAGCTGGGCTGGGCTGCGTTTGGGAAACTTCGTCAAGTCTTCTCGTCCTCCATCCCTCAATGTCTGAAAACGAAAGTTTTCAACCAGTGTGTCCTACCTGTTATGACCTATGCTGCTGAAACGTGGACGCTGACAGTGGGGCTGGTCCACAAGCTGAAAGTCGCTCAGCGCGCTATGGAGAGAGCTATGCTCGGAATTTCCTTGAGAGATCGAATCCGGAATGATGTTATTCGTCAGAAAACTAAGGTGTTCGACATAGCTCAAAGGATTAGCAAACTGAAGTGGCAGTGGGCCGGCCATGTTTGCCGAAGAACCGACAACCGTTGGAGCAAACGGATACTGGAGTGGAGACCGCGTTTAGGCAAGCGTAGTGTAGGACGCCCTCCGGCGAGATGGAGCGACGATCTACGGAATGTAGCTGGCAAAAACTGGATGAGAAGAGCCGAAGACCGGGCTCAGTGGCGCGTCTTGGGAGAGACCTTTTTTTTTTTTTTTTTTTTTATAAAAGAGGGAGGCAAACGAGCAGGCGGGTCACCTGATGGAGAGTAATCACCGCCGCCCATGGACACCCGCAAAACCAGAGGAATCGCAGACGCGTTGCCGGCCTTTAAGGGAGGAATAGGTTTAAGGAAGGAATAGGAATTGGGAGGAGGGGGGAAGGGCCTCCGGAACCCTCACTGGTCGGACGAAACACAACAGCACCAAGTGCCATTATTTCACGCCGAATATTAGTGAGAGGGTGGTATTACGCCGGGCGAGCCGGCCCAATGTGTGCTGCAACGCAGCGTGGCTCTACCACTCAGTTGGTGTCACTCATTTAGCACCACCCAGGGATCACGTGTAGGGTCTCAAGGGTAAACCTACGGACGCGAGCAACTTTGACCCCCAAAAACACCTACGTCCAGCACATGAACAAATCGTTATTTAAAAATGTTGTGTTTCCTATTTTTTAATTATGTGGCTAAATGTAAATAAAACATGCAACCGTGTCGCGTAGCGGTGAAAGAATATCACCCCATCTATATCTTTTGACCTTGTCTTTATATAAGGCGACTGCGAGAAACCGCAAGAAACTTCAAGGGCTGGTCAGGTCAAGTCGTTTAAACATGACAAAAAAGGAATTCGTGCTTTTTAAATTTTTAATTAAATAATTCATTTGGCGAATTTTAATTGAATAGTCTTTGAGTATGTAATTTATTTTAAAGCAATAACATAAGAAAAATACGCACATTTCGAAAATAAATGGGTCGCATTGCAGACTAACGTAGGTACTTGTCGCCCGGCTGACGGGGACGGGTCAACAGACAGACGACGGTTGGGTCAATGACCGGCCGCTGTTTAATTGTTTTTCATATGTTATTGCCTTAAATTAGATACTCAAAGACTAATTAAAATTAATTATTAAATAAAAACTGAAAACATAACTAATTTCTTTTTGTCATTTTTGTCATGTTTAAAACACTTGACCTGACCGGCTCTTGAAGTTTCTTGTGGTTTCTAGCAGTTGCCTCATATATTTACTTAGATATCTTTATTTTAGAAATTTTGCATTCTCAATGCTATATAGATATAGGATAAAATGTTTACTAGAAAAAAACCAACCAGTCTCAGGAAAGCTCTAACGGGATTCGAACCCGTGACCTTTGGATTTTGGATTGCCGGTCCACTGCTCTAACCGCTAAGCTATCGAGACCCCAAAAGAACTTTCCTGAGACTGGTTGTTTTTTTTCTAGTAAACATTTTATCCTTTACTTAGATAAGTAGTTTATTCTGAAATTAAATGTAATAATGGTTACCTGAAATAAAATGCGTTAAATTGTGCCACCATTTTAGTAAAGTTGACCACATTTAACACTTAGCAAAATTTCTGGCAAGATTCCTTTACTTAATACGTGGCAAAACGGCCTTATGCTTGTAGTAAAGTACCTGCTGTCTACTAGAGTTTTATTTTAGGGCTGTCATTTTATTGTACCATACATATATACGAACCTAAAACTAGACAGACAACTAGATAGACACTTTGATTAGTGATCAAAGGGCTTTAACCCACTGCACTATCGGTCAAAGTCGCTTCACCAGTTTGCAGAATGTTCGTTTGAAGAGCACTGCCCGGGAACGTGTCTGTGCCAAATAGACGACGCGGTGTGCAAGGGATTTTGGAAATAAAGCCTAGTTCGCACATTGCTAGCGATACATTGCTTTGATACTTTGCTTATTTACTTACACACATACAAACTAACGACTATTATCCATTAAGGGTTAGTCAGAGAGGTTATGAGGACCGCAAAATCAGTAGTCTGCCATAGTCCACGTTTCACTAAATAATAATTCTTAATAATTACTAAAAAAATGACAACAGTAGGTTGGCCGAAATGGCTGACCAGGTAGGCTACTCTTGAAACAGAATTGCATTAATCAATTTCCAATCACAAATCTAAAAAAACGTCGAATGGCACTTTTGTAAGCGACAATAGCGCCACATTAGAATTAAATTGCGTGGAAATTGATTGAACAAATTATTATCGAGATGGCGTTCCGGAATTATCTTTACTTATCCCAATATCGATACATATTAATCGCATTGGAATTGTATTAAGATTGAGTTTGCGTTCGAGAGTAACCCCCCAGCTCAGCTATTGTTGCAGCCAGATGCCACGACGCTGATTTGCAGCTGGGCGCTGAGCCTCAGCGGGATCGGCGACGACACAAAACAAAGTGTAGGACCTACCTGGACAAGCGACGTCTTCTTGTCATCCGACTTGGAGCACCTGATGTCGGTGAGGTCCCGTATCACCCGCTTGTACTTGAGGAGCAGCCCCTGGAACCGCGGGATGAAGTGGCAGTCGCACCGCCACGGGTTGTGGCCCAGGAACACGTGCATTATGTTGTTGTTCACTTGGAAGGCTTTGTCGAACGCATACACTGGTATCTGGGAACGAGAGCGTCTTGGAAAATCTACTTTTGTATTTTAAATAGGTAATGTCGTATGGCCTACGGTGGTATGGTACGGTACCATGCTTAAATAGAGAGTGTCCACTTATTTTGCTCTATGTAATATTGAAGAGTACTCCAAGGTCATTGGAGTACTCTATGTAATTGAAGAGGATCAAATTAAAAAATCTCCACAAATCTACAAGCATTATATAAGGTGACTGCTAGAAACCGCAAGAAACTTCAGGTCAAGTGTTTTAAACATGACAAAAAATAATAAAAAAGGAATTCTCTTTTTTTATTTTTTATTTAATAATTCATTTTGTGAATTTTAATTGAATAGTCTATAAGTTTATAATTTATTTAAAAGCAATAATATAAGATACATAAAATGAAAAACTATTAAACATAACGATTATATACAACGCGAGGTCAACGGCCGGCCGGCCGACCGTCTGTTGACCCGTTCGCGTCAGCTGGGCGATAAGTACCTACGTTAGACTGCAATGAGACCATTTTTGTCATGATTAAAACACTTGACCTAATCAGCCCTTGAAGTTTCTTGCGGTTTCTAGCAGTAACCTTATATAGTCGCGCTCGCGGGGCAGCTACTGTCACCTCTTAGAGCAGTATTACAGGCCTACTGTCACCTCTTAGAGCAGTATTACTTTAATCTTATTATGCAAAATGTGTAGGCGAAATTTGCAAAGTAAGATATAAGTAAAGCCTACTGTACCGCTTTATACTCTCACTAAAGCAGCGGCTGCAGCGCGGCCAAGTAGAGAAGTTGCCGCTAGGGCTGCGCAGCTCGGATCGGTCTCTAATTTACACATACGCGTATTAGCCACATTTTGTTCGCGGTCGGTAAAGCGTTTTTCCACCTTGGGCCTTATCGTCTCTTACCACCAGGTGAAATAAAGCCAAGCGTTTACCCGTAGGAAATAAAATAAAAATAAAGTACACATTTATTCGGTGCCAGTGATTTAAGATCCTTGAACGATACCGGACCTTAAATCAAAAAAATTAACGCCGAAAGTTTGCATACCTGCTTTAACATGTTCCCTCTGAGACTCAGCACTCGGAATGTGGAGAACCACTCTGACCCCTCCAGCTCTTTGACGGCGGATATGCTATTGTTGTCCAGGTACAAGTCTGCCAGCTTCTTGTACTGAGGATTTTGCACTATCGACCTTATTGTGTTTATCTGAGGGTGGGAAATAAAAAAATATGCTAAAGTACTAGTCAATTACTAATTGGAGTACTTATTGAGGGCGAAGCGTATCTAATCAGGGCTTCGATTCTGCTATTCTAAACCTTTCTCCTTCCTATGAACCACTTGTGATTAGTGATGTACAAGCCTCGAGTCTTTCAGTTCTAATTTTGAAGACTCGAGTCAGATTTGTAAGGCTCTGGGAGCTCGATAGGCTCCAAGTTCCGAGTCTAGTTGAGCGCGAGCTTTCTGAGTAACAACTCAAGCCTTTAATAGAGCTCGAGTCTTAAAATGAACTCGAGCATCAAGAATAAATCAAGTTTTAAAAAAATACTTGAAGCTTTACCCTAAACAAAGGTTTGAGGCAAGATATCAGATGAATTATAATGAACTACTATTTTAATCAATCATATTTTTTTTCTCATTTACAATTTGAATCAGTGTTATTAATGTTTAAATTAACAATAATTGTTTTTTAAGCACACTTATCATTGTTTTGTATTAAAATGTTAACATTAAAACATCAAATAACTCATCACAACAAAAGACTAGAGATCAAAGAAAGACTCGAGCTCAGAAAAAGGCTCGAGCGCAGAAAAAGACTCGAGCGCAGAAGAAGACTCGAGCTCTAATGTCACGCTCCGAGGCTCAAGTAAACTCGGAGTCGTCGCGAGCTTTGTAAACGACTCCGAGCCTTAAGTAAAAGAACTCGGAGAGCTCGAGTCTTGTACACCACTACTTGTGATTCATACATACATATAATCACGACTATTATCCCCGAAGGGCTAGTCAGAGACTAGTCAATGAGGACAGCAAAAGCAGTCCTCTGCCATAGTCCACTTTTCACCAAATAGCGACTGTCAATTATTATAGCATCTTATATACATACATATAATCATGATCACGACTATTGTCCCTGAAGGGTTAGTTAGAGACTAGGCATAAGGGACCGCAAAAGCAGCCCTCTGCCATCGCCGCTCTATGCTGTCAGATCTATGTTCAGTCTTTAGTCCGTTAGTTGCCTTTTACGACACCAAAGGGAAGAGAGGGGTGGTAGGTAATATTCTTTCACCGCTACGGTTAAAACAAGTTTCAAAAGAAGCGTTTCGGTTCGGTTTCCTGACTCCTCTGATGATCAATTCCCAAAATTCACAATTAATGGGCTCACCACCTGTCACGCTGAGCATATGTGCAGTCGCTATTTGGTTTGCGGTCCTCATTGCCTCGTCCCTGCGACTAACCCTTCGGGGATAGTCGTGATTATATGTGTGTATGTATAGTCACGAGCAAAAATATATAAACAATTGTAGCTCTTAATACAATGGAATAAGAGTCAAAGTGTTTACATATTGGTGCTCGTGACTGTACGTACTTACTCACTAAAATGATTTAGTTCTCTGTCGAAAACCATTCTATCAAAGTTACCCATACAAATTGAAAACTTGGACAATTCCAAAACTGCGGCTTAGCGAATCCGAAACTAATCAAAGTTGTCTACCCTAATATTATAAACAGGTAAAAGAGGAACTATTCATTATTACAGCTAGGAAACAACTTCCAGATTATAAAAAAAAATCCACTATTTATTTACTTTTGCAACATCAACCAGTCAACTATAGGGTGGTGCAGAGATGACATGGTAGGTGCAATTATCTGCAGTGACTAAAGATGGATGAAAGAAGTAAAAAATATTAAGAGATATTATAAGTAATACGTATAAAAATAAACATACATACTCGCAAATACATAAATATTACATAATAAAATGTAACACACACAACATAAATATAAATAGGACGTTACTAGGAATACTGAGATGATTCTGCTATGGTTCTGTCAAAAAAGGATCAGGTGGACTTTCTTTATAAAAGCGTCACGACTCGTAGCCATCTTGATTTCCTGAGGTAGCGCGTCGCAGAGCATTTTTAATGGACCTTTAGGGTGGGCATAGCTGTCTGTTAGTATATTATTTTGATGTAAACAGGAGGCAAATGAGCAGGCGCCTTGTAGAATAGAATACATGTATTAGTGACACAACACACAAATTATTACATCATAATTATATTTAAAAAGAATCAAAATAAGTGGCACTAACAGGTGTTAGCTCAGCATGATGTCAGGCCTCCTAGTTTATAGGAAAACCTGACGCTGGTCTTCCGCGAACACCTTAGTGTGGGAGGGAGCACAACCACAAAGCAACAACAATACACTCTTATACATATTACATAGGTACACGTATACACAAAAACTTACACTTACACGCTATACATTACATCAACGACCATCTAATACGAATGGTCGCCCAGCAGACGAAATTCGACCGTTTCACAAAAAACAAAGAATACTGAAGAGGTAAGGTATACAGGGCATACAGGGCTCATGTTCCCAGCTTAGAACTCAAGACCACTATGAAACATTATTAGACTGACTACTGATATTTTTAGTAAACATATTTTTATTAAAGAAACTCCTACAGTATGGTTTTCTGAAGATGTAGCAAGTGTTTTTAAATTTAAAACTTGGAGAATCACGTATTGGTGGGGGAATGTTATTCGAACCATAAAGTTACTATTGTCTTAAACTTGGAAGACAGTAGACGAGACTGACGATCACGCTTTGTAAAATTCAATTCTTAAAAAGTTAAAACAGTTTTTTATTTATCTTATGGGAAGGGGGTTAAAGTTACTCGCGTCCGTAGGTTTACCCTAGAGACCCTACACGTGACCCCTGGGTGGTGCTAAATGAGTAACACTGACTGAGTGGTAGAGCCACGCTGCGTTGCAGCACGCATTGGGCCGGCTCGCCCGGGGTAATACACCCTCTCACGAATATTCGCCGTGAAATAATGGCACTTGGTGCTGTTGTGTTTCGTCCGGCCAGTGAGAGTTCCGGAGGCCCCTTTCCCCCCCTCACAATTCCTATTCCTTCCTTAACCCTATTCCTTTCTTAAAGGACGGCAACGCATCTGCGACTCCTCTGGTTTTGCGGCGGCGGTGATTGCTCTCCATCAGGTGACACGCCTGCTCGTTTGCCTCCTTCTTATATAAAAAAAAAAGTTATCACCGCCACCCGTTTACACCAACAAAACCAGAGGAGTCGCAGATGCTATGTTGACCTTGAGGAAGGGGTGGAATCTTTGAGAAAGGAGTAGACATTGTGAGAGGGGGAGGATGGAGATTGGCCTTCGGTACTTTCACTCACCACCGGACGCAACGTAACAGCAACGAATTGCCATTGTTTCACGCCGATATTTCGTGAGATTTCCGTATACATACGGATCGTGTCGCATAGCGGTGAAAGAATACCAAACCCCTCTCTTCCCTTGGGTGTCGTAAAAGGCAACTAACGGACTAAAGACTGCACATACATCCAACAGCTTAGAGCGGCGATGGGATCACCACCTGAGCATAATAATATGTGCAGTCGCTATTTGGTGAAAAGTGGACAATGGCAGAGGACTGCTTTTGCGGTCCTCATTGCCTAGTCTCTGACTAACCCTTCGGGGATAATAGTCGTGATTATATGTATGTATGTTTAAGCGAAAAACTCACGAAAAAGGGGGTTTACGCGGAAGAAGTCACGGGCGCCGGGTGCTCCGCTAGTTCTTTTATACATTGTAACAAAGGCGGCTTAAATCCGAGTTCCAATTAAGTACCTATTGTAATTGATTTGATGGCTACGGCAACAGCCAACCAAATTAAATAGGCTCGATACTTTTACATTTACATAGCTCTAGAACAAAAAGTTACTTTCTTCAACAGAACCTTCTTGAAGAAAGTTCAAAGGTTTGCAAACGTAACGCTTCAGAAAACCAGATTCAAATAATGAGTTACGGGAACTTTTAAATTAGTTAACTGCGATTCTCATTTCCTCGAGTCTGTAGGTAAAGTTGTAGTAAAACAGTTAATTAGGATTTTGTTTGTTTAGCAATATCCGATTTGTTGGGCACGGAATTCGGTTACTAAAAAGTGTATTTTAAATTGTAGTTAGGGGGGTTAGGCGGTCAGCGAAAATTCCGGGCCCGCGCAACACCCGCTAGGTGTCCGCGGTAGTTCGTGAGCGCCATTCACATTTTTATCAAAAAGTTAATAAAAATGTTTGGTTTTTTGGAAATTCAAATCAGTCAAGAAATCATAAAGGTAAAAAAATACCTGTGCTTATGATTTTATAGGAATTATGATAGTAAAACACGGTCGTTATATGAAATTTTAGAGGTAACTTTAGGATTTTTTTCTATCTAGCAAAATGTTTCTAATCGTGTTTTGGAAACAGTCATCCCCTCACACATACGTTCTGTAATACGACGACCTCCTTGGCCGAGTGGTTTGTACACCGGTTTTCATGGTGTCGCCATCTCTGAGGTCCCGGGTTCGATCCCCGGTCGGGTCAATTTAGAAAATATTGTTTTTATAAATTGTCTCGAGTCTGGGTGTTTTCTATGTATGATAAGTATGTATTTATGTATTTTAAGTACGTTTATCCGTTGTCTAGTAACCATTTAACGAGTTTCATAACGAAGCTTCTCTTGGGCTAGATAGTTGGTGTGAGTGTAGGAAAGTTTATTTATTTATTTATTTAATACATATTGAAAATTTTAGTGCGAAATATCTAATATAAGTATTTTGAATAACAGCTAATAGAAAACATCCAACTTTTTCCTTTTCACCGCCTTGCCTAACCTAAACCCCCCTTATTATAACCTTTTAACGTTTTTGTTTTAGATTCTTACTGTATTTTCTGTTTTTATTATTATTTAAGCCAATGCCTATTTTATTATCTAACAGAAAATTAGTTGCTGAAAGCGGTTAGGGTATATGGTTACGTTACGGTATAAAATAAGTGTACTTAATAAAATAGAGGTAAGGCTATACCGTTATTTAACCTATAAGCGATATCGGTACCGAAAAACGTTGCATTGATCTCGAGAACAAAGCATTTATTAGTTAACTAGCGGCCGCTCGCGATTTCATTCACCCGCGTGGATCCCGTGCCCGTGGGAATATCGGGAAAAAGTATTCTATGTGTTAATCGAGGTTATAAACTATCTGAATGCCGAATTTCATCCAAATTCATACAGTAGTTTTTACGTGAAAGAGTAACAAATATCCCTGCATACTTACAAACTTTCGCGTTTATAATATTAGTAGGATAAAATAAATCAATAGTTGTTAGATAGAGACATTTTTATTCTACAACGGGTAAGCGCTTGGCCTTCATCTCACCTGATGGTAAGTGAAGATAAGGCCAAAGGTGGAAGCGCGCTTCACCCGGAATCCAAATTTACTAGGCTCTTTTAGTTAGTTAAATATTTTGTTTAAATCATATCGAATCGTCGAAGTCATTAAAGTGCCCGGTAATGTGTTGACGGATGACGGATACTTCATTTTCGGTGCGGTCTTCATTTGCTTTTGAGTAAGGTAAAGTAAAGTAAAAGTAGTGCGCAAGAACAAATCCACCAATAGAATGATTATAATTGTTTTTTATATAAAAGAAGAAGGCAAACGAGCAGGTGGATCACCTGATGGAGAGTAATCTCCGCCGCCCATGGACACCCGCAACACCAGAGGAATCGCAGATGCGTTGCCGGCCTTTAAGCAAGGAATAGGTTTTAGGAAGGAATAGGAATGTTGAGGGGGTGGGAGTGAAGGGCCTCCAGAACCCTCACTGGCCGGACGAAACACAACAGCACCAAGTGCTATTATTTCACGCCGGATATTAGTGAGAGGGTGGTATTACGCCGGGCAAGCCGGCCAATGCGTGCTGCAACGCAGCGTGGCTCTACCACTCAGTCAGTGTCACTCATTTAGCACCACCCAGGGGTCACGTGTAGGGTCTCGAGGGTAACCTACGGACGCGAGTAACTTTATCCCCCAAAATTATCGCCTTACCAAGGCAAGCGTTCCTATTGGTGGATTTTACATACTTTTTATTTTTTTATTTATTACACTGATGACCTTCTTGGTCGAGTGGTTTGTACACCGGTTTTCATGGTGTCGCCATCTCTGAGGTCCCGGGTTCGATCCCCGGTCAGGTCAATTTAGAAACTATTGTTTTTCTAAATTGTCTCGGGTCTGGGTGTTTTCTATGCATAATGTGTAAGTATTTTAAGTATGTTTATCCGTTGTAAGTAACCATTTAACGAGTTTCTTCGAAGCTTCTCTTGGATTAGATAAGAGGTGTGAGTGTAGGAAAGCTTTTTAAAATTTATTTATACATACATACATAGATAAGGGTTAGTCAGAGTCTAGGCAATGACCGCAGAAGCAGTCCACTGCCATAGTCCATTTTTAACTAAATTAAAATTGGACATGAGTGCTTGTGCAGTTGGATAGGTGGTCATCGCCCATCGCCGCTCTTTGCTGTTGGATGTTTGTCTAGTCTTTAGTCCGTTAGTCGCCTTCTACGACACCCAATGGAAGAAAGGGGTTGGTACCTAGTTAGGGTTGCCATCCGTCCGGATTAGTCCCGACAAGTCCGGCCTTTTAGACTCTGGTCCGGATTTTGTCCGGCTCTTTAATTTGTCCGGATTTTGGAATATGAGTAACAAAACTACATATTAAGTAATATCAAATAAATCTTTAATCTTTAATAACTTATTCATTTACCTATCTAAAATCAAAATATAAAAAGTGAGTAATGTTTCCATTTTGTGACTAATCTTAGTCCGGACTTTTATCAAAATGTCAGGCTTTTTATCAGGACTTTTCAAATTCCTAAATCGTAAACCTACTCGCGACCTAGTATTCTTTTAGTGAGCTGCTATACCACACGGCTCATGTTTTAAACGGGACAGCAAAAGCAGTCCGTAGTCCACTTTTCACTAAATTGCGACTGCATATGTGCATTTTATGTCCGTTAGTCGCCTTTTACGACACCCAAGGGAAGAGAGGGGGGTGGTAGTTCTTTCACCGCTACGCGACACGGTTGTTGTTAACCCTTTAACGGGCACAGCATGTTCAAATTTTTCATTGGTTTTCGACCTTATCTCAATTGTATAAAGTTCAAAATATGGAGGCAATATATCTGCCACCGCCCGTTAAAGGGTTAAAAATCATACTTTAATCACGTACAAGTAAGATATATTTGTTCTTAAATGGTTAATATTTTTATACAGCTTGTATGTCTTTGATGCGGACTGATGTACTTACTTGTCAAAACTTTAAGCAAGAGAAGCGATAACGCACTAAACTGCTTTTACTTAAATGTTAAAGATCCTTTTGACCATTAAGAATACATATCTGAGTGGTAGAGCCACGCTACGTTGCAGCACGCATTGGGCCGGCTCGCCCGGCGGAATACCACCCTCTCACGAATATCCGGCGTGAAATTACGGCACTTGGTGCTGTTGTGTTTCGTCCGGCCAGTGGGGGTTCCGGAGGCCCATCCCCTCCCCGTTTTCCTCACAATTCCTATTCCTTCCTTAAACCTATTCCTTCTTTAAAGGCCGGCAACGCGCCTGCGATTCCTCTGGTTTTGCGGGTGTTAATGGGCGGCGGTGATTACTCTCCATCAGGTGACCCGCCTGCTCAATTGCCTCCTTCTACAATAAAAAAAAACAATAGTTTGCCACAGAAAAAAGTATGTGTACATTCGCCACACTCTTATTTTCGACACAGACAGCAGAAAAATCAAACAATAAGTGAAGTAAAAACATCAATAATTTTAGAATTATTGATGTTTTTACGAGTACGTTACGAGCGCACAAAACGAACTTTTCTTGCTATCGGTACTTTATGCAAAAATGATGTAGGTACTATAAATACTTGTGGCGAATTTACTTTCAATGTATGGAGTTACAAAAACGTGGCAAACTAACTTTGTGGCGAATGTACAACAACCCTTTTATAAATCCTAAGGAATTGGTAGGATTTAAAGGTGTCGTCGAACCAAAACACACAGGTTGGTGATGAATGAGGGGCTTGCTTATTGTCTAACTTCAAAATCTATCGCAAAAAAGGTTAAATTATTCTAAAATTACAAGCAAACTAGCAAATTAAAGAATCGTACTTGAAATTGTATTGGGATAGGTGTTGAAGTTTAGACATTTAGCCCCCGGAGTCTTTGTCGTTTTAAGCACAAAATACATACATATAATCACGACTAATTATCCCAGTAGGGTTAGTCAGAGACTAGACAATGAAGACCGCAAAAGCAGTCCTCTACTATAGTCCACTTTAAAAAAAATAGCTACTGCACATGTGCTTAGCGTGACAGGTGGTGAGCCCATCGCCGCTATGCAGTTGGATGTATGTGTAGACTTTAGTCCATTAGTCGCCTTTTACGACACCCAAGGGAAGAGAGGGGGTGGTAGTATTCTTTCACCGCTACGCTACACGATTAGGACAAGCACAAAATCAAATGCCTTGAATCTTCTATCAAATAATATGTGATCGGAGCATCGATCATCTTGAATGCTGAATTAACACGCTGTCTCTGTCAACCTAATACTACTACCTATGCGACAAAAAGAGACAAACTAAAATTTGCCTGCTTCACTCAATCACTCAACTAGTTCCGAGGGGTCTGCCATATCTGGACGGAAAGCATATTTGTATCGAATCGTCGATCGGTGACCAAATTAATCCATGTCCTTATCATTAATCCTAATAATAAAACCCCTGTCCGCTTCCTGCGTACACGCACACTATTATTATTGCTTAGAAAAAGTTTTTACCTGTGTGTTTCTAATAATACTATGATATCCTGGTACTGTCATGAACCTATAATATAACTGTATATATTATAATAAAGGTTCATGGGCACTGCTGACTGATTGTACTGTGAGTGAAACAACAAAGGTCTAAATAGAATATGTCTCTCAATCTCAAGCGCACACCACCGCACCCATATTGCACCATATTGCAATATGTCAAATACGGCAATACGGCAAAGGGTACACCTATTAAGTTATTTTTGTTATACGGAATCAGCAACCAAGCCTTAATCTGTCAACTACAAACGCAATCCGCAGAGTTAGGTGAAGGGACACAGTTTGACACGCGTGTGATTCGGTTGGTGTGATTTTATTTAAAGGAACACCGAAAATAATCTTCTGCCCGTTAGTAGAGTTTATATTTCTTTATGTTGTGCACGTCCTAACATAGTATTGTGACAATTAATTAATTAATTTGTAATGTGTTTTTGTCACCTTTTATCTGTTTGTTTTATTTTACGATTAATTCGTTATTACTTCTAGTTTAATACTTTTCAATTTGGCATTATTAAACACTGTTTATTCATTTTCCATTATTTTATATAAGTATTTATTTAACGGTAGAGTACGGGCGTCGCGAAATTGTGAAGAGATGAGGGAAAACTTTAGACAAACTAACAGCGATTTGGTATTAAACCGTATTTAAGTAAAAAGTACAAAGTAAACTAGTGTATGGCGCTGGTAGAATGATCTTCATTCGGCCCTTGCTAGCCTTTTATACAGATTCGTTATCAAGATTTCTCTACGTGACTTAAACAAACTTCCCCGGTTTCACAGTCGTAAGTTATTATGCGTACAAAGTAATACAAGTTTTATGACTGTGCTACGCATATTAGGGATTATCTCAAAATATATGGCAGTCGTAATTCACTCGCTAAGCTTTAACTAGAAAATATAATTTTCTTTGGGAATGATTAGTTAATAGGCGTTACGGTGAGTTACGTTCACAAAGTAATAGAAGTTTTACGACTGTGTCGCGCATATTAGGGATTATCTAAAATATATAACGGAGGTCACAGAAGGTGATGGTGTAGTATGTAGTATAGATTGCTTCGTTTAAAATTGGAATACTTACTTTTTTAGAAATTTGAGATTCATTTTCTGAATCTTCACTATAATCTGAAGCCGTTAGGGTTTCTTCAGAGTCTTCAGAAGTTATAGACAATGACTCATCTTCGTCTATTGTGGCAGCTGTTGAATTATGTAAATGTGTCAAATTTACTTTGATTCAAGGTCTCAAAAGCATCTGCATTGGAATTTTCTTTTCCACTTTTATATATTATTGCACTTCTTTCCTTTGATTTATTTGATTTAGGCGTAATTTATTTAAGTTTTCAATTAATTTAATGATCATTATAATCGTAATTAATGTTATTGCCATAATAACATGAAATCAATTTTGTTTCATCCTTAATTTCTTAAGGAATAAAGATGTTGAGGAGCATTTCTTTATCCGTTTTATTTCTGATGAAAGTTGTAGCCGTAGAATAATTCTAAGGTACCATAACCCTGCTCACATGTTACAAATGAAATGAATGAGGCATTGTGACGTTCACAGACCACGTTAGTCGTAAACTCGACGGCAGGTAATAAACCGTAACCGGTAAGAAGATCGGTGGGCGCTCACACTCCTTGATCACAATGCGATCGTAAAATTATTAGAATTGGTTTAACGCGTCTTTGTTTCCAATATTAATTTTATAATTCATTAAATCAATTCCAATTAATCCAACATATTCTGCTGCAATATCATAGATGTAGAATTTATGGGTTACAAGGACATTAAAAATATCTTTTAATGACTAGTATGCACCCACTATGCCTAGCGTGAGCATATGCGTTCTTACTATTTCAAAATCTTTGTTTACTATTTCTTTTGAAAAATATTTATTTGCTAAATTTTTAATTAAAATTGATCTTGCGCTTCCCGTATCAATCATAAAATAAATGACCATTTAATTTATCTATTTTTATATACCGTAATTTAGGTTTAATGGTGTTTATTTCTGGGTTGAAGTTGAGGCTTTTATCAAAATTAAAATTATCAGAAAAAAAATCAAAATTAAATCACTTTTACGATTGATCATTCAATCGATTATTTGGTTGATTAGCGCGGTTTTGGTTTAATTGTTTTTGAGGGTGTATAGGTTCGATCTCGTATTAAAATTATTTGGTAAACATATATATATATATATTAGGCTTATTATTCAAAACCTTTTATCATTTCTATGTTTGTGATTGTACTGCTTTTGGAAGTTTTCTTCCTCGATTACTATTTCAAGCGCTTTTTTTTATGTTTCTGGATCTCGTAGTCATACTGTTCGTACTAGATCCTCTTATAAATTAAATAAAAAGACATTTAAAGCCATGTGATTATACATTTCTATTTTATTTTTGTTAATTTTTTATCACTAATTGAAATCACTTTAGAAAATAAATTACTTCTTATACTTGGAATACGATTACAAAAGCCTAAATATTTTTCTCTACTTTTAATTTGGATCGATTCGAGTTTAATCGCTATACATTGCTTCGGATCGCGGGTCGCCAAAGTGTCGACTTAAAAGATCTTGTAATTGTTCAAAAGTCTCGATATCCTGTCGCTCACTAACCAAAGCTGCTGCCTTACCCTGCCTTATGTAGGTATTATTGTATGTTTATTTATAATTTGGTTGTTGTGGCTGTTTAAGACGTCGTCGGTCGGTCGTGTGCCTTTATCATCATCATCATCATTATCAACATCACCACCATCATCATCACCAGCCTATAAACGCTCTGTCACCTTTAAGAGTAGTATTACTTTATTCTTACTATGCAAAATTAGTATGGGAATTTGCATAGTAAGAGTAAAGCAATACTGCTCAAGAGTTGCTGGTAAGGCACCAGTTCATCTCATGTGGGTAGGCCTGTTCCCAGCACTGGAACGAAGCCAGCCGCGATGACGCGTGGCATTAACAACAGCTGACGACGCGTCATCGCGGCTGGCTTCAATAACAGCTCTCCATTCAGTTTTGAACTTGAAAATAATGGAGTTTTTTGTATGTAACTACTTTAAATGCAAAACATGCAAAGCGCAAATATGCAAAGCCAATAACTCATTTTAGATGTTTTTGTTAAAAAGAGCACGACACCGGGTGACAAGGCCCACTTTTTTACAAATTGAAATAAAACCTATATTTTATCATTTAGAAGAAAAAGAGTGTTTACAATGAAGGCTATGATTATTTCAAAATGCAAATAAAAGTAGTTATTGAAGCTACAACGATAATTAGTTAGGTTTTTAAACATTTTTAAAAAACCTATAAGGCCCGTGCCGTTTTTATGTCTTTTGGAGCAAAAGTAAGCATTAAAGACCATATGGATATATACACATCAACATTGTAACATTTATAAACTTCGATAAATGCAATCGGATACTTACTACAATGATCAATATTTTGGTAAAAAAAAATACTTTTCCATTGTGTAATAAAACAGCCGAGGTATCGAATTTTTAAGTGTTTATTGTATTAATAATATATTTTACTTATAAATTATTGTTATTTATAATAAAATTAAGTAATTATTGTTTATATTCCTATTAAGGCCCAAGCAACTACTTCGTTGGGCCTTTCTAACCGTTTTGTGCTTTACAACACAAATTGAATATTTACAAAATAAAAAGCTGTAAAATCGCACATGTTTATGTAAATATCAAAAGAGTAATGATTCAATAAACACACTAAATAAAAATCTACTAACAAATCGTAGTACAAACAAGTAAAACCTGACGTTTATTAGGAGCTAAAATTAGTAATATGAGCGGCCGCGACCGATTTCGGCGAACTAAGTACCGGGTGTCACTGACATGACAAGATGGTGGCCGCTCGCTGTCCGCTGCTGAATTTCGGCGTTCATATTGATGTGGATCAAATGTAATAAACATAGTATTCTGCGCTTGAGCCTTGGAAAACTGTGGGCCTTGTCACCCGGTAGTACCTTATATCTATTATCTCATACGAGCGTAAAATCGACATAATAACAATACCTACCTATATTTTTTTAAAAGGTTGACTTTTAAAAGGTAAAATGGAAGTACAACAATTACTGCGGGTGGCGTACAACGAAATTACGGCCTACGCGAATCGAAGTCGGTAAGCCGCCCCAAATTAAACTTCAGAAAAATAATCAGGGGAAGACAATTTTACACTTTGATTGATTTGATTATGTTTTTTACATACAAATTGGCGCAATAGCGTTGAAAGCGCCACCTATATTAATTGCCTAGACCTTAAGCTGAATGAACGAAGACCAGCACTGGATAGGCGACCATCTTGGGACAGTGTCAGTTTGGTTCGTCAGTCTATACGCTACGGTTTCGATCGAGTCGCTTTGATGTGCGCACGCGTTCATGTGCTTCATCATCAGCTTTTAAACGTCCCACTGCTGGGTACAGGCCTCCCACGTGGACGATAGCACGTGCAGTGATTGTTAAAAACGTTCTATATCGCGTAGCTGTGAAATAATACTACCACCCTCTCTCTTCCCTTGGGTGTCGTAAAAGACGACTAATGGACTAAAGACTGCACATCATCCAACAGCTTAAAGCGGCGATGGGCTCACCACCTGTCACGCTGAGCACATGTGCAGTCGCTATTTGGTGAAAAGTGGATTATGGCAGAGGACTGCTTTTGCGGCCCTCGTTGCCTAGTCTCTGACTAACCCTTCGGGGTCGTGAGTATACGTATGTATGTAGGTATATGTATATTAAAATATCATCTCCTTGCCCGTTATTCCACGCTCATAAAGGAAAATGGACCATCCTGATAACGGCCAAGTGCCTTCAACTGCTTTTGTCTGTGAGTAAGCATAGCGCTATTTGTGTTGATCTTGTGATTTGTTGATTGCTCTCGCGATCTCTTGAAGCGTTAATCCTAAGTGGAGCCGCTGAGTCAAATAGGTCTAAATAACCGTTTATGTCAATATTGGCGTAAAGAGTCAACCGGTCGGCCACAACATTGGCGATAAGCGATCCAACACGTGATTTCTGTGTGCCTTACATTATTTCTTTTACCGTGCGTTGGGACTGCCGTAGTATCGTTATACTTAATGCAATAAACTAGAAATCCTGATGAAAACTAGAAATCCGCAATGTCAAACGCGTAAACTAAAAGCGTCGCCTAGAAAATCGCTTCTCGCGCCTAAGATGGTGGTAGCCAGTCGTAGGTACTTAATGGCCCTCTCCTTATTCACTAAGTTTTATTTGTACTGGCACCTCCAGACCAACCATTGGGTTAGGCAAGAAGTGCCAGACGTCCCTGCGCCAGTAAAATACTCGCACAGGAGACCATCTGCGTTAGGTTTTGAATGGAACCAGGCAACCCCCACGTAGTCTTGACTTGGAGCTGCTAGGGGAGGTGGTGGAAGGGTTTTCCCCTGGCCAACCTTTCGCACCCCCAGTGATCGAGGGAAGAGGTCGTCGTGGCAGTGTCGTTACACATTGCTTACGCTTTTGCTACCATCCCCTGCTCCAGCATTGAAGAGGCGCTCCGCTTTCATGAAGAAGCCATCATCTCTAAAGTCTGGCGCCATAACAACAATATTAAAAGCATTGGTGTTCCGACAGTTAAGAGATAAGATAACTGTAGTGGTCGAGATTTCCGGGTGAAATGCTTTCAACTTGGGTCTTATTGTCACTTGCTATCAGGTGAGATGAGGGCCAAGTGATTAGCCGTAGTTGATAAATAAAATGTGCCATCTACTTGAGGAAGTTGGTCAGGGACTATTTACGGAGCAGGATAGACCTCTTTGATGTGATGCACAAAAAACACCCTAAGAGAAGAGGAGTTCTACAAGGCAATGTGTTAGGCCCCATTAAATGGAATATTGGTATTGACTAGATTCTGAGGGGTGTTTCTTTCGCGGGCCGAAGTCCTTTGCTATGCTGATGATATCCTTGATAACTTAATCTTGATGATAAAAGGGGAGATAGCGTGGAGGCGGCAGGGCTTTCCACCATTCTTGTAGAGACCACATAACCTGGACAGGGAGGCGGAATCTGGGGGGTGAGCCCAACATAAGCATAACCAAACGCGCTCCCTGGACGCGTTGGTACTCAGTAAAGAGTTTTCCCCAGATTAAGAAAAAAGTTATAATAGAAGCGTTTATGAAGCTACCATGCTAACTGACATCAAAATCCGTACCGTGTTACCTTGTTGCCCTCAAGGCGCAGTGTGGTGGTGCTGGCCGGCAGCGAGGCGGGCGCAGTGTCTAACTGCTTCGAGGCGCAGTCCACCGTGATGAGGGGAATGATGGTGCCCGCAGCGTCTGACACCACGTGCGTCATTATGCATGCGCACTGGCCCGGACACGTTAGGTGCATCGCCTGTGGAACATACAGTAAGATGTACATTCATCATCTACATTCATTTGGCATTTTCGTCTATATAAGACCTATGGTGCAACATCTGATAGACATCGCTTTTGATGGCTAAAAAGACCGTTGCGAGAGCGGCCTGCTCTACCACATATATACTCACGACTGCTTACACCAAAGAACTGGTCAGAGACTAGGCAACGAGGACTGCAAAAGCAGAGTACTGCCACGGTCCACGTTTCAACAAGTTACCATTGCACATGTGCTCAGCTTGATTAGTGGTGAGTTCGTCGCCGCTTTAAGCTGTTGGACGTATATGCAGTCTTCACTTCACCCAAGAGAAGAGGGCTTGGAATGGCAGTATTCTATGGGTGAGCCGCAATCCACACCTGAGGAGCTCGATGGCGCAGCGGCTAGCGCGTTCGGCTTGCGATGTTGCCCGTTAAGCAACTTTCGCAATGCCTGGTCGCTGGATAGGTGACCAATTTAAAAACATCTCGAGCTTCTCTGTGCTTCGGAAGGCACGTTAAGCCGTTGGTCCCGGTTGTTGTCGTAAGATATCAGTCGTTAAAACCCACCAACCCGCATTGGGCCAGCGTGGTGGTTTATGGCCCAATACTTGCTATTGTCCACGTGGGAGGCCCTTCTAGGCTGATGATGATGAATACCACACCGCTCCGTGCGCGCGGCACTGCTACAATTTTACCGATTTTTAAGGCCCAGGGATATAGGCCGGTCGGTGGTTAAATTGTACCTCCGCAGTAGTTTTGGCAGAAACAGTATAGCCCAGAGATGTCAAAAGATTAGCCACAAGCTAATCTTAGATCTACACACATACATACATATAATCGTAACTATTATCCCTGAAGGGTTGGTCAGAGTCTAGGCAATTACGACCGCAAAAGCAGTCCTATATAGTCTACTTTTCAAAAAAATAGAGACTACACATGTGCTAGCGTGACAGGTGTTGAGCCTATTGCTGCTCTATGCTGTTGGATGTATCTGCCGTATCTAGTCTTTAGTCCGTTAGGCCTTTTACGACACCCAAGGGAAGTGAGGGGGTGGTATTCTATAGCCGCTACGCCACTCGGCGTAGTTAATCTACGATACAGTTTACTTGAGGCGTCTCTTGATCTCAGACAAACATTACCTATTGTCTAGTGCTTATTGAGTACGCCTAACTAACGTAAGGATTTTCTGTTTTCGAATATCACCTAACAAAGGCAGAATAATTTGATCTGTCACTGGAGGTATAGGTACTGCCGCAGCGTTCTATTATTCTGAATACCTATTCACCGAATCCGTTTTCAATTTATTCGGCCAGGTTTTTAGGAGGTAAGTGTTGTTACTTTTGTTAACCGCGTTTTTATAAAGAACAATGGTTTTGTTTTAAATAGAAAAACAAATAATGGAATAGCAAAATAAATTTACTTTTATATATTGTAAAGATGTAGAGCAAAGGGTTGCCAGGTGTCCGGCTTTAGCCGGACATGTTTGGCTTTTTACGGTCGTGTCCGGCCAAATATTTACGTGTCCGGCCTGTCAGGCTTTTGTTAGGCTTTTTTTGTCCCATCGTGATTTTAACACAGCAGACTTTCTAGAAGAGCGGAGGATTCGTGTACTTTGTGAGGATACTTCCTCCGCGTTCTACAAAGCTAATGCCGGAGTGCCGCAAGGTTCTGTGCTCTCACCCACTCTATTTCTTCTGCATATTAATGACATGTTGTTCTTGGGCAATATTGTTCTGCTGATGACAGTACGGTGCATGAGCGGTACTTGGGACATCTTGCGGTGCAGCACGCCGAAATCGTGGTGAAAAGGCAAGAACTGGTAGCCAAACTGAACCTGGCTCTCAATTGTGTCTCTAAGTGGGGATCTGAAAACCTGGTCAAGTTTAATGCCAGCAAAACCCAGGTTTTTGCATTCTCGTCCAAGGTAACTCTCTCCTTACTCCTTGCTCTCTTCAGAACTCTCCGTTACGCATTTCGGTGAACTTTAGCATTCTTGGCATGGACATCGGCCAGGAACTGAATCCAAAATGCTACATCGAGAGTGTTATTTTAACTACCTCCCGTAAGTATTCTCAATAAGGTGAGGCGGTTATTCACTCCCGAGCAGCGCTGTTTGCTGTACAAGACTCAGGTGCGATCGAGTATTGAGTATTATTCCCATCTCTGGGAATGCATGCACTTGCTAGACTGCAAAGCAAGCGGTACGCATTATTGGAGATGTTGAGGTTACGGCCTCTCTTGAGGACCTCCAGCTGCGAAGAGACATTGCTTCTGTGTTCTAAAGAACTTTTTATTTAATCCCGCCCTCTCCTTTCCTCTCCCGGACTAAACGTGCTGGTTTTAGGAACCACTACCATACTGTGCAGACTACTAGCACTCGTACCAAAAAATTAGGCAAGTCGTTCCTCTGTAAGACCATTGGGCTTTTGTAATTCTTTGCCGGCGCATGTGTTTTCCTAGCTCCAACAGTCCCTTAACTTTTAAGCGGAGCTTGAAAGGGCATTTATGCAGGCCGTCATGAATAGTTGCGCTTGTTACCGTGCTTATTCCACGCTGAGGAGCGCTCTCATTGTTTTGGACTGCATCGGTTGCTTACCATCAGGCAGGATGCGGTTACTATGACGAGTCAACATAGAAAAAAAGAAGCTATTGGCACATCAAAAGTGGACTGCTTATTTCAAATCATCTGATAATTAAAAATTTCATTCCGAATTACACCAAATAGCAGGTTGATTTTTAATTTGAAGTACTTTCCATTTGTTTTTTTTTAAGATTGTTGTTTTGTTTTTTCTTTTCTAAGTTTTTAGTTAGTGCAAATGCCAAGACTGATTGTGAATGTGTAATTTATAAATAAAAATTATTTAAAACTTTACTCCTCATCTAAGTTTCTTATTGTAAAACTGTTGACCGGCTTGAAAAGCTTATGTCCGGCTCTAAAATACTGTCAAAAGCCCCCTCTTCACATCGGCAGACGCATCCGCAGACGTGTAGGGGGGTGATTTGCGCGTCTGTGGTAGGTATACAGAGTCTGCAGAGTCTGCAGACGTTAAATACCTATATGAAGAGGGGGCTTTAGGCTTTCCACAAACACTATGTCCGGCTTTTAGGGCAAAATGTCCGGCCTAATACAGCGCTTAGTCCGGCTTTTTTTATTTAAGGACCTGGCAACCCTAAGCGCAGCAGTCCATATAAATTAGTATTATGGCAATATTTTGAAATAAATTTGTAATTTGAGATATTTATGAGAGTTGAAAGCAGAGTATGGTTTGTTTTGTGACCCCCATTAAAGGTAAAAGCTCTGAAGAATCAAATAAATTACAATTAGAGATGTCGCCCGCGGTAACACATACATACATAGGTATACATACATATAATCACGACTATTATCCCCGAAAGGTTAGTCAGAGACTAGGCAATGAAGACAACAAAAGCAGTCCTCTACCATAGTCCACTTTCACCAAATAGCGACTGCACATATGTGCTTAGCGTGAAGGTGGTGAGCCATCGCCGCTCTATGCTGTTGGATTTATATGCAGTCTTCAGTCCGTTAGTCGCCTTTTACGACACCCAAGGGAAGAGAAGGGGGTGGAAGTATTCTTTCACCGCTACGCGACACGGTTCCCGTAGAAATAACAGAATTAAATTCGTATTAGCTCTCACTCTCTAATTTATCAACACTCATCAACACTCACTAAATCTCACTAATTTGGCAAAACCCGATCAACGGCTTGACGTGTGATGGAAGTCTGCAATTTTTAGCTACATAAATATTACGTCCATGCACAGTCCAAATGTCCAAATATATTTTAAGCTAAGGAAGTTTGTGTTCTTACTGTTGCATCGCAGTATGTTTATAATTGTATAGTTTTTGTGCGTTGCAATATTAACACTTTTTCTAAACACGGAGACTGATGTACACAATTTCAATACTTAGAAGTACTTATGTCAAAACTAGTAATGCCACTGTTTAGGTTACGAAAGGTTCTCGGTTCTTTTTTGGGGCAAGGTATACACTATTATAATCAAATACCAAGTACTGTACTAGATTTACCTTTAGATAAGTTTAAGAATCATGTAAAATCTTGTTTACTTAGGAAAGGTTATTACACAGTCAAGGAATATTTAGAAGACAAAACAGCCTGGTTATAATAATATATTTACATTATTTTTTCTTAATCCATTATCTTTATAACTGATTGTGTAATTTGGTAACGACATGTTGTTTTGTAAATGTCGGTACTTCTATATTATTTTAAAGCTGTGGAGTTTCTTGCGCCCTTTCTTCTCCACAGCTAGAAGACTTTCTGAATGGGTGGGGGTGGGTGGGCGGGCACCCCCATCCATCCAACCATCCATCCAAATCAATTTAGGCGATTTAAAATGCATATTTTAAGTTTATTGAATAAATAAATTTTGAGTTTGCGTTTGAGTTTGAATTTAGTGACTTCTTGATTGGCCCTCCTACCAGCGACTTTGCCTGTGTAAAATGTAGTGTCGTGGATTTTTGTAATTAAATTTCAGGAGCCCTTTCGGTCGCATAATCTCTTTCGTCATAATATGGTTTGGCATAACTGATTCAGCATAAAGATTTTTCGCATAAATTATGATAAGCAGAATGTTATAAACCGTTAATGGTTTCATCGGAATAATTTTAACTTACTATAATTGTCATTATCATAATTTTAATCAGCATAAATAGTAAGAACATAATTTCAATACTTACGTCTAAATTAAATTGATCATAAAATACGAAACGCATAACGGATGAAGAAGACGACGCGTAGCGATTGTCTTGAATTTCGAGGTTAATTGCTTATATTAGACAACAGAAAAGGTAACCTATCATAAATTCGAAACTTTTCTCTACGAATTTCAATTGTTCGAAAACGGAATGACGAAGTTTTAAATACCAGATTGTTGCTTTTACATAAGTAATTTTGTTAATCCATAAACTTATCATACATAGGTACGATTCATTTTCCAGACAAACTACATATTAGCCGATTATCAAAAATACTTTTTTTCTTTTGAAAGATGTTTTGTTTGCTTACAATAAATTTCATATCTAGAAGTATTAAAATTCGAAGTAACTTTTTCTCTAAAATGTCATAAACAGATTTTGTTTTTCATGTATATTATTCATATTATTAAGTAAATAAAGTAAAATGTCTTAAAAAGTTAATACTTTGTGTTTTAGGTAAGGTTGTGCTACTTAATTCAGAAACGAATCGCGGCAAAACCACAGACATAGATCTATGTCTGTGGGCAAAACCGACTCCACGTAGTCTTCTCCGCTCTACGCTAGTAGGTGCGGAGGGGCGAGGCGGCCCGCGAACTGAGGAGCAGATGAGATTAAAGCTCGCCGCCGTAGCTGAGGCTGGCTGGCTGAGCCGGCCAGCAAGCCGAAGCTGCGGTGGTGAGCGAAACCCATCTGCGACGATAAGCTCGCGTGGGACGCCGGAGCCTCGCAGCGCCGGAGTCGTGATAGAAACAATGCCTGCTGCATATTGCGTGCTTGGATGATGCTGCAAGCTTGGTTGTATGCTGCATGCTTGCTGCACGCTTGCTGCATGCTTGATTGAATGCTGCATGCTTGGTTGCTTGCCCCATGCTTGCTTACATGCTGCATGCTTGCTTGCACGCTGCGTGCTTGCTTGCATGCTGCGTGCTTGCTTGCATGCTTAAACGTTACTACGATTACAAGTTGTTCGATGATGTTATGGATTTCAATTATATAAAATATTGTATTTTTATAATATTGGAAACGTGTTTCTGGAAAATGAATCATCTAGCATTAATAGCTTCGGCCTAACGTTGAGTAGGATTTCAAACATAAAGATTTTGAAAAAAATTACAATCAATAATCGGCATTTCAAAACTTTGTCAATTGTGTTTTCGGAAAGAAGAAAATTATGGAAAACAAAAAATTACAAAACGTTTTCGGCCAAATAAAATTCTTACAGGAAAATTTCGAAATTAAGATAGGTAACCCTAAATGTTAACATTATGATATTCTATATGTATGACTGCATATAAAAGTTGTGATTAGTAATCGTTATTGTAAAAACATTTATGCATAAACATTTGATGCTGAGATCCTAATGATTTATTCCGAATGAACGTTATGCGAAACGAGAATGCCAAAAAACATATGTAGTCTTAAAATATGCCTCTTTAATTTATGCAACCCAATATGGACCCTTAAATTTCTATAAGTGTAGGCGTAGCTTTTAAAATAAGTGTTAGATATTTGTTACGAAATACGGGTATTTACGTAGATCGACGAAGTCGCGGGCAGTGATGTATAGCAGGATGCTAGTTATAAAAATATTTAGTACAAAAAAAATATTAAGTACCTAAGCATATATAATTTCGTATCAATGTCTAAATTAAACAATTGCTACGCAGTTAAAGAAGAAGTGGGCGTTGCTGACAGTTACAATTATATTTCAAACAAGATTGAACAACATCAGTTGAAAGGTAGTGTTGACCTTTCACCTAAAATTAATTTGGTCGTTCATTTTGTTCAGCTTTAATAAGATTTTTATCACTGAACTTAATTTGGCGAGCCTTTTATGTCTAATCAAGATAAATTTGACATTAATTTCTGTCTTCTAAGCGGTCATAATACGACAGGTAAGGTGGTAGATAAAGAATCAAATAATTGTGTAGGAACGCGCCATTCCTAGCCATTTAGCTCAACACTGTGATAGTGGATTGAGAACTAACGTTATAGACTTGGGCAACTACGTTAGAGTATAATTACAAATAACGGCATTGTACCTTGTACCAGTTGTACCTCCAGTTTTTGGTTTCTCTACTACTTTATTGTTTGTATAAATAGTAGTAAATTAATAACATAATTATAATCTTTAAGAATGAAGAATGTTTCTAGAGTGCTCACTAATTAATAAGTTTTTAATTGAGACAATGACAAGGTAACAAGGAAGTCCTTGCTAAGTTTCTTGAAGGATCTTCTAACAAAGTCTGAAGTAGTAAACTTCATGACTTTATAATTAATAAGGGCCTAAAGACGTTGTTAGGCTGTTTTTTTGTGAGCGACGACTCATTTACGAAGTTCTGACAATACTTTTAATTATGTTACTTTTTGCTGAACGTGTTTAAACTATTTTAGAGTACGCATACTTACTTGTATACAATTTTTGTTCAAATATATAATTTACGTCAAAGGTTATCTATTAGTGGTGGTGATTTCAGATTGATCAAATCCTTCGGGGACGGGAGGAGGTTTTTAGTTTGGTTGGTAATAGGGTTAGTTTTATTTCCGACTAGCTAACGCATCTACACAAAGAAAAGAAAGGAAAAGAAAAAAAATGAAAAAAAATCGAATCTAAACACTACGGCCGCTTTTTGACCCGTCTACCTACTGCCGTTACCGCTGCCGTTGCCGCAGTCTACAGTCATTAACTATATGTCTACGTTAACGACCCAAAATCTTGTTTCTCGTACTGTGAACGAGTGGGTACCTTAATAATATCCATGACTGCGTGCAGCGGCTTCCCCCTGTACAGCTGCTGGTGGCAGGTCAAGTTATCGTAGTCCGCGATTCGCTTCCTGGCTGTGGAGTTCGCAGCCTTCATTGCTAACCAGTCCAGGCCGCCATCGCTGCAGTCCCATTGGTTATCTAAGGACAAAAATTTGTTTTAAAGTACAGCCTATAATAACCGTCCCACGGGCAAAAGTCGTCTTCATCGAAATCAAGGCTTTGCTATAAGTAAATCCCCTCTCCCTACATTACAGTTTTATTTGTACTGGCACCCCGAGACCAACCGTTAGGTTATGCAAGAAGTGCCAGACGTCCCTGCGCCAGTAAACCAACTCGCGCAGGAGACCATCTGCGTTAGGTCTTGACGCTGAATCAGTGCCCGCCGAAGCTCGCTCTTCATTCGGTACTCATAAGACTAGTGTCTCGGGAGAGTTTTCTCGTGAACACGTGTAGTTCACTGCCTATTGTCCAGATAGGTAACCGGTGCTGTCAAGCTCGCTCACTTCTCGTAGCACGAAGGGCACAACTCGCAGTTGCCACTGCTCGGGTCGTCAACTCTAAAGTCAACTCCCAATATAATATCTTCACGTCTAAAATTAGAAATACAGGAAATAAATTAACAACAAATAAATACTTACTTACTCATTTTAATGTTTTATTTTTATGAAAAATAAAAAAATAACAAAATAACAATAAAGATATAAAATCAACCATTAATGTTTGTAAATCTGGAATGGTGCCTACTTATTATAATTTTTGAGTGAAAAAAACCACACAGAAAAAAAACCAAATAAACCAAATAAAAATTTCATTAAAATTCCATTGATTAGAAATGCTCTTAAAAATAATAAGTACTTTCTATATCGTAAATGTTTTCACAAATCTTCGCAATATAAGTACTCCGAAATAATCAACATAAAACAAAAAAAAAACAAAACCCTAATTCAAAATTTAATAAAAAGATTACGTTATAGCTACATTTTACAACATACTATCGAACGAATAAAAAAATTACCCAACTAATGAGCGATCGCTGTAGGGTTTTTCGCAACAGGATTTTTCGCCCAAACGTTACATAGCACCAATAAAGCATCGTTGAAATAAAACATCGTACAACTGAATTATCGACACACCGTGTTCGATATAATAAAAATCGAATCATCAACTTTGGAAACAAGTAGGGAGCCCCAACCAGCGGGGGGGCACGAACCGGAACCCCGTAGTACCCCTGAGCAACAACCGGACACGTAGTTCCAGCTGCGATACCCTATCTATAGGGGTCAGTAAATAGGGACACTATTCTAATATATATATTATTATATATTATAAGTACATCCCCTCTCCTTAATTCACTAAGTTTATTTGTACTGGCACCTCGAGACCAACCGTTAGGTTATGCAAGAAGTGCCAGACGTCCCTGCGCCAGTAGACACTCGCGCAGGAGACCACCAACGTTAGGTCTTGACGCCAAATTAGTGCCCGCCGCAGCGCGCTCTTCATTCGGTACTCATAAGACTAGTGTCTCGGGAGAGTATCCCCGTGAACACGTGTAGTTCACTGCCTATTGTCCAGATAGGTAGCCGGAGCTGTCGAGCTCGCTCACTTCTCGTTGCACGAAGGGCACAACTCGCAGTTGCCACTGCTAGGGTCGTCGACTCTAAAGTCGACTCCCAAGTGTCCACCTTGGTAGCGGAGTAGTAAGCACACTCACTTCTCGGAACCCATCCGGGAGCCTAGCCAGTTCCCACGTCCTACGCGGCTGGCTGGACCGGAGACCTACGGCATCTAGGAGGCCGTCTCTACTAGTTATCCAGACTAGTACCGGAGATGTCAACACCAATGTCCAATGAAAACCACCGGACAAAGCTGCCAACTATAAGGGAAACTCACGTTCCCCGCAGGACTTTTCGCTTCTGGCCCCTCAGAGACCGCTACTAGGCCCCGCTCGCTGTGCACGAGTTTGGAAGTCCTGGCACACAATACCAGGACAAACGAACATTCCCAAGCTCTACAGCTAACCACATGCCACTACGAGTCCAACCCATGTCCGGATCCCGCCGGAGGCGCCTGGTTAGAGGCACGACCAGCGGGGGGCTAGAACCGGAACCCCGTAGTACCTCTGAAAACACAACCGGACCCGTAGTTCCAGTTGCGATACCCTATCTATTGAGGTCAGTAGATAGGGATTATAAGTACAGCGAAAAATCCGAATCACACTTTGCTTGAACTGGGAATTGAACCCTGAACCTCGGGGTAGCGGGCTGAGCGCTTAGCAACCGAGGCCATTTAAGGGTTCCGTACCTCAAAAGGAAAAATCGGAACCCTTATAGGATTACTTTGTTGCCCGTCCGTCTGTCTGTCAAGCAAGACCATTTATCTCGGGGACGCGTGGAGGTATCAAGTTGAAATTAAAACGATATACACAGGTCTACAGTCTCTTGAAGCTGTAAAAAAATCAAACCCCTAAGTTAACGTTAAAAAAAAGATACGGCCGTTTATGCCGCAAAAAACGTATATTTCCTTATCGAATCTAAATTGATAGGGTATTTTCCGTTGACCTAGAACTATGAAATTTGGCAAGTATTACCGTCTTATAGGGAAAAATCTGAAAACTATACCTACATTTGTAATTAAATCATTAAAAACAGTTCGTTTCACACCACCTGCTCGACAACGTCAAATTATATGTCATGCAAACCTAACCTTTAGTAAGTCATTAAAGTCCTGAGGTCTAGCAGGGCATTAATATTGTACTGAATTTCATTATGACCCGCTGATCAATAATGTGATTTGAATTTGGAACATAAATAGAAATCGCATACGAACATTTACTATACATAGGTAGTAGTATTAGGTAGGTGTGCGGTCTTTAGTCCGTATACGCCTTTTACGACACCTAAGGTACGAAAAGGGGTTGGTAGTATTATTTTGATGAGCCCATCGCCACTCTATGCTGTTGGATGTATGTGCAGTCTTTAGCCCGTTAGTTGCTTTTAAGACACCCAAGGGAAGAGAGGCATAGTAGTATTATTTTGATGTGCCCATCGCTGCTCTATGCTGTTGGGTGTATGTGCAGCTTAGAAAAACAAAAAGGGAAGATACGGCATGCTCCTACTTGTAGTCATTCAAAATATAGTCCTACTCAACTACTTAAGCAAACACTCACACACGCACACCTATATAGTGTAAATCGAGCGAGCGAGACAAAGCGGTAAGTTTCAACGTCAGCGCGAGGGAGTCAGCGAGTAGCGCGTTGACGTCTCGGTCGCTTCGCAACAGACGAGTACGTACGATTCCGACGCCACTGCGGAGTAGCGTCTTTCTCTTTTTCACACAGTAGAATATCTGCAATAGGGCGATGTAGCCTGTTCGCTCGGCAAATTGTGACTGAAGTGAAATTGTGCCTTTAGGCCTAATTTTGGCGGCTCACTCACGAGACGCTAATGCCGTATCTTCCCTTTGTGTTTTAACCTAAGATGTGCAGTCTTTAGTCCCTTACTCGCCTTTTACGACACCGAAAGGAAGAGAAGGGTTGGTAGTATTATTTTGATGAGCACATCGCCGCTCTATGCCGTTGGATGTATGTGCAGTCTTTAGTCCGTATTATTTTAGCTCATTGTATAACAATCTACTATTATTTTACTATTGCTTTTTATTGTCTCGTAGATGGTGTAAAAAGTAGAGTATTCTCCTAGGGGATAAAGGTGCCTTCGTCTTGGGCGACCTTGAATCCCACGTTGCACTCAGGATTCTTGTCTTATCTCCCTCGCTTTGCTCGGGAATTAACTCTAAACACCCTCGCTACGCTCGGGAGTTAACGCTAGAATCCTTCGTTTTGCTCGGGATTCAATACGGGACGCCCGCTACATAAGACACTATTTTATCCCCTTGGTGCATAATCTACTATTAAGCTTCTTTATGCCTGGAACGGCGGGCGGCGGAGGCCCAAAGTATGAAAAGGCTTCATTGGCACAAGCTTAAACAGATTTTTAATTATTTTTATGATGCATAGTTTTTGATTTATGACGAAGAATGACAAATAAAACCTCTTTCCTTATTTTTTGAAGGTATATGTAGGTGCCAAATAATTTTGATTTAGGTTGTACGGAACCCTCGGTGGGCAAGTCTGACTCGCACTTGTCCCGACACAGAATGCATCACGTGCACGCGCGAAAAAAGGATATGATAAAAAAAGCGATAACATAAAACCAATATCCCCTCGTGATAAACCACATGAAGCTGTCATTCGTTATGAATAACTTACCAATCTTAAAGGATATGATATGGGAAGTGATAGATAACATAATTCTCGGAAGAGGGCACGAGTGATTAACTCTCATGAGGCTGTCATTCGTTATGAATAAATTATCAATCTTATCATTAAGTTAGGACAGTAGATAATTTTGCATGACACACGGATGATAAGTTAAATAGACAAATACCTCAGATCATAGAAGGGATCCCTTCTATGATCTTAGGATAATACATAGTATAGAAGTGGCCTGCGCGCCACATACAATGTCCATTTGCTCATCTCTTTTACTCTGTTAATAACAGCTGTAAGTTTTATTCTCGAATAAATTATTTCTTTTAACGAATCCAGTTCTTTCAAACTATTAACTCGCGCGAACTGTAACTGACGGCTACCGACTCTCTTTCCTTTGGTGTCGTAAAAGGCGACTAACGGACTAACTACAAAAGCAGAGAGCAGCGATAGGCTCGCCACTTATCACGCTGAGCACATGTGCAGTTGATATTTGGTGAAACGTGTATGTGGAGTGTACTGCTTTTGCAGTCCTCATTGCCTAGTCTAACTAACCCTTATGGGATAATGGAAATGAACGTATGTACAGTCACGAGTACCAATATATAAACACTTTTACTCTTATTCCATTGTATTAAGAGTAACAATTGTTTACATATTTTTGCTCTTGACTGTACTATCGCGGACTCCGTCGCTTTACCAGTCTAAAGGTCAAAATCCCTTGCACAACGCGTCGTCTATTTGGTACGGGCACGTACCCGGGCAGGCGATGCGCTTCATACGAAAATTTCTGCAAAGTGGTAAAGCGACGGTGATCCCGACGACCGTACACTCGAGAGCAATGAATCCGGGTCATTAAAGAAACCTATAAATCTCGGAAACTAAGAATGCTAGCATAATGAAATAAATTGTGTTTAATAGACAATAAAATACTCCATAAATAAAGATATTAAAACTTCCAAGTTATTTTAAAGTTATTTCATAAAAAAATCAAATTAGAAAAAGGGACACTTTGGAAGATGGAACTATGAAACTACTGCATTTGTTTTGCTTTTGTTTCTAATCTGTCATTTAAGTGTGTCTAAATCTCAACAAGTAGGTACTTACCTATACTCTCAGTCTCACTCTTTATAACTCCAGCCAAATTCGATGACGAATGTTTGTAAACAGGTTACTGTCATTTCTTTGTGCAAATATCTATAGTTTCACTCGGATTTTTACTTTTTCTTGAGAGAGTTTTACAAGAAAACAGTTAACTATTGCGTCTTTTTTCTAAAAAGCAGCAAAAATTCAAGTGAAACTACTTAGATATTTGCACAAAGACATGACAGTAATCTGTTTACAAATATTCGTCATCGAATTGATACTTTAAGCAACAAGGAACGTAAAATAGTGTTACTGGTAGGTATTTATTAGGGATAGGCCGAATGTGGTTTGAACCGAATACGAACTTTGACCGAACATTCGGTAAAAAATCAAAATTCGGCCGAAATTCCGAAAGGCCGAAGTTCGGTTCTTTTCACAGCGCTATTTCTCTATTACAACTACAACACGTTCTATCTAGTTTACGCGCTGCCTTCAATTCTTGGTAGGTATTGCATTATTTGCATCCCGCCCGCAACCCAGCCGCAACCCGCGACAAAACCCCTCGTCTCGTCTCCCGTCCCGGCCGACTGGTCATTAGCAAATCTGTTATCCACGCCACAATTGCGTTATTGTTTACATTATTATCTACGTGATTTTAAGTGAATTAACGAGGTCAAATAATATATTTTCTTGTTGAAAAAAATACAATGAGTGTAAGAAAAGATAAATGCCTAAAAAGAAATAGAAAAATCTTTATTTGATACAATACACTACATTACATTATTTAAATTGAAAAAACAGGAATATAATATGCTTGTAGGGTGCTTGGACAGATTTGTTTCCCGAAGGGGAGTTCCAGCACTGATCCGTTCGGATAACGGAACGAACTTCGTAGGTGCAGAGCGATACTTACGATAAGTTATTAGTTTTTTTAATGTGGATATTGGAACAGCTCAAGTGATCAAGTGTTATTTCAATATTTTCTCGTACCGAAAGTTCGGCATTTAAACCGAATGTCGGCCGAATGCCGAAGTTCGGTTCAAGCTGCTGAAATTCGGTTAAACCGAATGTGAACGAATTTTGGCTTATCCCTAATATTTATGTAGTTATCATGTAGTATGAGATTTCAATTTGCCTGCCTGTCGTTGAGTGTTAGTTTTATGTTATTTTTATTCGTTTTGCTAGTTAACACCAAGGAGCTTAAATTAGGTATAAGCTCTTTGGTTAATACTTACTTATCCCTCTGTCTGTCACGAAGACACCCTAGCTAGACGTTACTAACGATTGAATTTCTATTGTGTCCGGTTTTACGGCAGACTGAGCTCTCATTATCGTTTATAATCGTATATCAAAAGTCAAATAATTACTTATAGTCAAAGAATTAGGTATCATATATTTGTTTGGCTAGGTATTTATTACTTTCGGCCGTTAGTAGGTATTAGCCAAAACAACTAAGGGTGGATTCGACCAAACTGGAATAACACTTACTCCGAGATTAGTCTATACAAATTCGGCGTTTAATCTAGGTATAAGACCTTATTCCAGTTTGATCGAATCCACCCTAAGCTGGTCACATTCTTATGTTAACAACCAGAAATATATATATATATATATATATATATATATATATATATATCCCACAAGCAAACTACCGTCCACTGAAGGCGAAATTACATTTAAAATGGCGTCCACCGCTATATGACGTCCGCATACCGGACGCCACTTTTTTAATCGATGACACTTGGCGCCTCTAAGATCAAGCTAGCCGTAGAACAAAAATCGATGGAAGCCAAAAATTTATTGTAATGGCTGCAAATAAATACTGGATAGTTCCCAAAAAAATCTCAGCAGAGGTGCGGCGCTACTGTCGTGCGTATATTGTGGTGAAACCACTTACCTTTTCCACTTCCTAGGTATTATTTCATGTAATCATCTCATATTTTAACTTCGTCTTATATATTTGCTTTTATTTTTCCTCGCTTCTGCAACGATACATAATGTTTTAGTAGCTACACACTACACTACACACATCGCAATTCCTTTATCTAAACACATTTACTTACGTGTTCTAAATCACGAAACTTCGGACACTATTTTTCGACACTTTTACGTATCCCACAAGTTTCGGATCACTTCGATAATCTTATTATGCGTTTTTCCTTGTAATATTTAAATGTATCTCACTTTAATTGTTTTCTATTTACTAAATATTGTATTTTGGTTACGTTTTGAAGTATCTGACAACTTATTTTTGCTTCGTTGCTATGCAACTTATCAACATAATCCAATCAAAACTTTTTGACTTTCTTATTTATACATTTGGCCATCTAGATTTCTCGTTTTAAAAATATTATTTTGAAATTTATGCAGAACTCAGAAACCGAGGTTTCATTATAAAGTTCAGCCGACGACTGATTATTACATCTCTAGCTTTGGATTCAAAAGGTTTACTCTACTGAGACGATCACCAGCTTCCGAATTGGAAGGTCAAGACTCCTTACTTGCCTCTTCCAAATTGGAAGGACTAGTCTTCAAGTACAAACACCAGCTTCCGAATTGGAAGACTACGGCCTCCAGACATCGCGCGCGCCTACGCCTGCCTGTGCCTGTCTCGCCTGCCTGCGCCTGGTGGCGCCTGCCTGCCTGCACCTTCGCCAGCCTGTGCCTGCTGGCGCCTGCTGCCTGCGCCTGCCTGCGCCTACCTGCGCCTGCCTGCGCCTACCGGCGTCTGCCTGTCGGCGCCTGCCTGTCGGCGCCTGCTTGCCTTCGCTTGCCTTCGCCTACCGGCGCCTGCTTGCCTTCGCCTACCGGCGCCTGCCTACCGGCGCCTGCCTACCGGCGCCTGCCTACCGGCGCCTGCCTGTCTTCACTTGCCTGCGCCCTTCGACGTCTGCCAAGTTCAGCGCTTGCCTCCACACCTTCGCCTGCCTCCACGTCAGCTGCACCTACCCCTTCACTTTTTATATTATAATCCTACATTTTAACCATCATCACCTCCATACTCACCATCCTCACTCACCTTTTTATTTTAACTTTGTTTGTAATTTTTTATTTTGACTTATAAATATTTGTAAATTTCTTATCATCTTTTCTTTTTCAAATGTCGCTTCACGACATTTTGGCGCCCAACTAGCTTTTAGATTCTAATCTCTTCTTTCTTTTTACCCACTCCCTAGAGATTTTCTTTTTTGTGTTTGCTTTCTTTTTCTTCACCATCTATGCATTTTTTTCTCTCTAAATTCTAAAACAACACTTTGTCTAGTGATTCTACAGTTCTTTACACATTCACCTACTTAAACTCTTTTCATTTAATATTTTTATTTTCAGTTTTACTAAAGCTGAAAATATTTCTCCTCTTCAACATTCCGCAGCAGCCGTTCCAGAACCTGCTCTTACGACTCCTGCTGCCCTTCCTCTCCAACCTTACTGTCAGGTACCTCCTCAAACTATTCCAAACCTTCATCTTTTCAAATCTTTAAAAAAAATTTAACTCTTACCTGTATATTTTTTTTTTAAATCTTTATATTTTTTTCTATATCTCTAACTTTTTATATCTTTATAATCTTTAACTTATCTTTGTGTACTTTTTTTTGGAGACCCTATTTGTTCGACTGGCAGATGGCACTTTACATTCCGCTCAATCTTAACTTCTTCATCATCTTCCAAATTTAATATGGTATATATGTTTTAATCACATTCACATTTTCATTCCATTAACTCATTAACGTTTTTGTTTCTTTTTTTTTTTTTTTACTTAGTCTGTGCTCTTAAGCACACTTTAACGTTCTATAACGTTACTCAAGATCTATCTATTGATCTTCTCTATAACTTTAGTACCTAACTACTTTAGTTATCAAGCTTTGAACCCTACCGTTCTTAGCTACTTTATTGCTTCGAGCCCTACCGCTCGTAGCTACTTAAAATATTATGCTTTGAGCCCTACCGCTCTCAGCATATCTTAATTTACTTCATTTTTATTTTCATTTCTTTATTTCTTTTTTTTATTTTTTTTTGTTAGGAGCGGCTGACTACTCCCTAAAAAAGCCTTAGGTCTAACTTTCCACTTATAGAGCGGTCGACAACTCTTTAAATAAGCCCTAATCGTCATTTTAAAACACCCTTCTAGAGTGGTAGTCATTGAATGTGAACTCCACCCTTATTGAATGCAGATGATAGTATGTAAGAGAACGTATGTCTGTTTGTTAGGCGATGTATGTCTGTGTGAAGTTGTGTTTTACGGTTTCTTTAGAAATATGCTTTAAAAATTTTCTCTGAGTCAAAAATTTTCTGGGGTCGTGGGGGAAATGTGGTGAAACCACTTACCTTTTCCACTTCCTAGGTATTATTTCATGTAATCATCTCATATTTTAACTTCGTCTTATATATTTGCTTTTATTTTTCCTCGCTTCTGCAACGATACATAATGTTTTAGTAGCTACACACTACACTACACACATCGCAATTCCTTTATCTAAACACATTTACTTACGTGTTCTAAATCACGAAACTTCGGACACTATTTTTCGACACTTTTACGTATCCCACAAGTTTCGGATCACTTCGATAATCTTATTATGCGTTTTTCCTTGTAATATTTAAATGTATCTCACTTTAATTGTTTTCTATTTACTAAATATTGTATTTTGGTTACGTTTTGAAGTATCTGACAACTTATTTTTGCTTCGTTGCTATGCAACTTATCAACATAATCCAATCAAAACTTTTTGACTTTCTTATTTATACATTTGGCCATCTAGATTTCTCGTTTTAAAAATATTATTTTGAAATTTATGCAGAACTCAGAAACCGAGGTTTCATTATAAAGTTCAGCCGACGACTGATTATTACATCTCTAGCTTTGGATTCAAAAGGTTTACTCTACTGAGACGATCACCAGCTTCCGAATTGGAAGGTCAAGACTCCTTACTTGCCTCTTCCAAATTGGAAGGACTAGTCTTCAAGTACAAACACCAGCTTCCGAATTGGAAGACTACGGCCTCCAGACATCGCGCGCGCCTACGCCTGCCTGTGCCTGTCTCGCCTGCCTGCGCCTGGTGGCGCCTGCCTGCCTGCACCTTCGCCAGCCTGTGCCTGCTGGCGCCTGCTGCCTGCGCCTGCCTGCGCCTACCTGCGCCTGCCTGCGCCTACCGGCGTCTGCCTGTCGGCGCCTGCCTGTCGGCGCCTGCTTGCCTTCGCTTGCCTTCGCCTACCGGCGCCTGCTTGCCTTCGCCTACCGGCGCCTGCCTACCGGCGCCTGCCTACCGGCGCCTGCCTACCGGCGCCTGCCTGTCTTCACTTGCCTGCGCCCTTCGACGTCTGCCAAGTTCAGCGCTTGCCTCCACACCTTCGCCTGCCTCCACGTCAGCTGCACCTACCCCTTCACTTTTTATATTATAATCCTACATTTTAACCATCATCACCTCCATACTCACCATCCTCACTCACCTTTTTATTTTAACTTTGTTTGTAATTTTTTATTTTGACTTATAAATATTTGTAAATTTCTTATCATCTTTTCTTTTTCAAATGTCGCTTCACGACAATATCCACAGCCGTATTAAACGCGCTTCTTTTCTGACGTATTCATATAAATTTGGCGTCCGCTAATGCGACGTTGCCAGCTTACTCAATGTTTGGTGCCTACTAAAATACAATATCACACTAATATTATAAAGGCGAAAGTTTGTGAGTGTGTATGTTTGTTACTTCTTCACGTAAAAACTACTGGATGGATTTGAATGAAATTCGGCATACAGATAGTTTATAACCTGGATTAACACATAAGATACTTTTTATCCCGATATTCCTACGGGAACGGGAACCACGCGGGTAAAACCGCGAGCGGCCGCTAGTTATTATCATAAATCGTAATCTATTATACTTACTTATTAAAAAATGTATTGTCATAAATGACTTTTTTTTAAACAGCTGACATTTTAGCTTGATTGCGTAATGCTTTATCAGAAGGATAAGTTTTATCCAATGATTGAATAATCAGCCATAAAACTAATAAATAATTAATAAAAAAATTTAATGTACAGACGCCTGCAACCTATCCAAAACTAATCAGCCATAAAACTAATAAATAATTAATAAAAAAATTTAATGTACAGACGCCTGCAACCTATCCAAAACTGTAAAATTTCTTTAATACATTTTTAACTATATATTTAAGGCATAAAGTTCAAAGTCTATTGAAGAAAATTGGACATTTTGTGGTAGGTAGGTTGATGTGCTGGCGTGTGTACATGTTCTTTCATCATCCCACCTGTCGCATATTGTGTTCAGAATGCTCTTAGAGCTGGCGCAAACTGTGAAATAGCAATATACGGGCGCCAGATAACAATATAATAACTCCTCAACAAAGGGCCTACGCCTTTCAACTATAAAGACAATTAAGTTAGGAAGCCACTATCCGAGGCGCAATATGAATTCGTATATCGGATTGTCCGACTTGTCACATATTATGCTCAGGATGTTGTTAGAGCTGGCGTGAAATGTCAAATAGCAATATCCGATATACGGACGCCAGTCATCAATATACGGACGCCAGATGTCAATATACGGACGCCAGATGTCAATATACGGATGCCAGTTATCAATATACGGACGCCAGATAACAATAGACAGACGCACGGTAAAAAAGGGCCTAGGCCTTTCAAACTATAAGAACAATTAAGTTAGGAAGCCAGAACCCAAGGCATTTACGCAATATGAATACGTAAATCGGACTGTCCGACTAGTTTTTTTTTTCTGTAAATGGGTTTGCTCTTGATCCCAATCAAGCCGATTCACGATGGAGCGAGCTACCCAGAACGTGTCTATTCACTCTTGCTTTGAAGATACTTAAGATAAGTACTCGGAAACACAGACGCAGGGAGGGAGTTCAACTCCTTTTCTGTGCACAGTATAAACGATGTTGAGTAGCGCTTTGTGCGACATTTAGAAATATCCTCCAAGAAAGGGTGGTAGCCCGCAGTGCGTCTGGATGTCCGATGGAAGAAAAGGGATGGCGGTCTGTAAAAGACCGACAGAAAGGCAACTTTGCGGCGGTGAGCTAGGGTGTGAAACTTGCTCTTCACCAGTTCTTTGTCGCCAATTAGCCTCTCAACTCTGCGTTGAATCGTGTCCAGTGCAGTTAGTTGGTATTTTTTTTTATATAATTCACCAACGTTTGTTTACACTGATACATTAAATTACTTAATTAAGTTTGTAACATTATTTAAGTGTAACAAACACTTACAGGTAAATACAATATGTTAGGACTCTTTCAAGTTTAGGATAATAATTTTTAAACAATAATAATCTAAAAAAGTAACAAGAAATACAAATATTCACGATAGATCGATTCGATCAGCGATAGATGTTCACTGTAGTAATCTTTGTTTTTCAAAAAATCACTAATTTTATAATTTTGAGACGCTTTACTGTCACTATCAATATACACAGATGCAAAGTACAAGTGTATTTCGCTGAGCCGTCCCATAGGTGACTGCAATATTCCATACAAGATCGGACTTCAGCTTTAAAGAGAGTTTAAAGCTATCCCGGCGTGAAATATCACTTGACCTTATTTAGGACGCCCAGCTTTTTGACTGCAGTTTGCATCCGAAAGGTATCTCTCTACGACAGTACTGTCATCTGCATACCCAACAATTCCTGGTATCAACAGGTCATTGATGTGCAACAGGAAAAACGTCGCAGAGAGACCCCTGAGGAACTCCGGCATCAATAGCCACTGAGTCAGAGGACCAGCCATCGATGACTACTCTGATCGATCGTTCCGTCAGAAAATCAGCTATCCAAATACAAAAGTACATATAATAATATCTACAGCGGGGACACCATACGCAGGAAGCTTGCGCAGCAGACTTGCGTGCCAGACCCTTTCAAAAGCCTTCGAGATGTCCAGTGATACGGCAAGTGCTTCGCCGTGCATCTCGAGGGCCCCACCCCAGTAGTGCGTCACATAAACTAGAAGATCCCCAGTCGAAATCCCCGGCTTCCTCGGCGGAAGCCATATTGACAGTCACTGAGGAGGTCATTAACTAATAGGTACATACCTATAAGTTAATGACCTCCTCAGCTCCTCATACCAACTTACTGTTTAGAACTCTTTCCATGACCTTACAGAGTATGGAATTGATAGCGATCGGTCGGTAGTTGCATGGGTCAGCATGAGACTTCCCTTTTAGGGTACTGGCTGCACATTGCCAAGCTTCCAGCATTTCGGTATGGTTTTTGTCTTTTTTTCTCTTGTTACATAATTATGCTCAGGATGTTTGTTAGAGCTGGCGTCAAAATGTCAAATAGCAATATACGGACGCCAGACATCAATATACGGACGCCACATGTCAATATACGGACGCCAGATAACAATATACAGACGCACGGTAGCTCCTCAACAAAGGGCCTAGGTATTTCAAACTATAAAGATAATTAAGTTAGGAAGCCAGAACCCGAGGCATTTACGCAATATGAATTTGTAAATAGGGCTGTCCGACTTGTCACATATTATGCTCAAGATGTTATTAGAGCTGGCGTGAAATGTCAAATAGCAATATACGGACGCCAGATATCCAATATACGGACGCCAGACATGAATATACGGATGCCAGATTCCAACAACGGACGCCAGATATCAATATACGGGCGTACGGTAGCTCCTCAGCTTAGGGCTTGGATAGTTAGTATAACATCATCTTTAAAGGAAAAAGAGAATATAAGTACTTATTTAGGAAATCAGAACCCAAGGAATGCAAGCAGAACCACTTACCCAAAACTGTCAATTTTCTCGAATCGATATTGACCCTTATAGCTAAATAATAAATTGTGTACTTCAGTGCAGCGGCTATTTATGATGGCCGCTGCACTTTTAATTAGATCGAGATCAAACCTTAAGGCATCACATTGATGAACCCAAAACTGATGTCAGTTTCTTTAATGAAGTTAAGAGCGTTATCACATTTCAGTTTCCCATACAAATTTCCAAGTTGAAATTTTTAAAAACCATTAGGCCATTTTTGATGAAACTCTGCATTAATGTTTTTATATTTTAGCGTTTTATTAACCCTTAAATATACTTAAGTAAAATTTTAATTACTGACAAAAGACGACAACCTCAGGCGGGAATCAAACCACGCACCTTCCGCATTCCGGGCGACTGCCTTAACCACTTGGCTACCGAGGTCTGGCTTTCAAACGTCGAAATTTGTCACTGCTTGATGCTTATGTTTTTAGTCAACATTGCTTCATCAAATCTTAGAAGTTTTCACCTCTGAGATTCGAAAGAAATATTTTTACAAATATTTGAACATTCGGTTAAGATGAAGCTGCGTTTATAGATTAATGTTTTTATGTTTTAGCGTTTTATTAACACTTAAATATACTTAAGTAAAATTTTAAACATTGAAAAAAGACGACAACCTCAGGCGGGAATCGAACTACGCACCTTCCGCAAAATTTTAATTAAGAAACTCGGCATGCTGAGGTAAAATATAGAGATCTAGATAGTTTGTTGAAAACATTTTTAAAAAACCTTTATTTAACTGAGTTATTGCGATTTTAAATCTCAATAACTCAGCCAAATAAACGATTGGATCCCTGTGTTTTACTTTAGCATGCAAAGTTTCATAAAATATGGCTTAATGGTCTTTAAAAATTTCGACTTGGAAGATTGTATGGAAAACCGAAATGTATAAACCCTCTTAAATAAAAAAAAAAACTTTGGTTAACAATTTTAAAGACATCTGTCAAATTGGACCCAACATTAAAATATTCGGTGAAAGAAAGAGATAGGTAACGCATTGCTGGCAACGTCGCTTTTACAAAATCAGGAGGACGTGAAAATGTCAGCGCATTAAGTAAATGATAATCAGTATATCCAGGAAGCCAAAAATTTATCACCATGAAATGGAGTTCATAAATGTTTGGGCATGACTGCAAGAAGAATATTGCCACAATTAAAATAATCGCAAAATAAAATATCCTATGGAGAAAGGCATCAAAAAACTAAGAAACATTCGCAGAGAGATGATCTAAATTGTAAGCTGAACTGGAGGACGTCGTAATGATGCACAGCATGCATGACGCCAAATGCGTAGCTGGATGTAAATATATATATATATATATATATATAATAATATAATAATATAAAAATAATATATAATAAATAAGATAGGTACTCACTGGCGCCAGGTAAAATACATCTATCTGTCTTATCATATTACCTACAAGCAGATGAGATCCATTACTCGTTGAAAAAAAAACAAACAATGTTATTAAATTTGTCGACACCAAAGATTTATTTATTTTAGTAACATACTTACTTATACGATGACGTCACAAATCCATTACCTATTTACATAAACCTTATAGCGCGGAAAGAATCAAATTTAGATCTGTTCGAAACAGAATCTTATCTAATACTTCTGTTATGGACTGTGATGCGGGTAAATAAAGAAAAAAGTCATCTATAAAAAGCTTCTGAAAGGAGACTGTTACGAAGGAGACCTGATTAGGGGGCGGAGTATACTTAAGGGTGTGTATAGGTTGCCTACTGATACCTCTTAGGGCAACACCAAAACCAGTCAAAGAAGCACTAATAGATTCCAATGAGGTAATGAGTTATTTGCGTGACATACATACATACTTACATATAATCACGACTAGGTATTATCCCTGAAGGGGTTAGTCAGAGACTATAGTAAAAACTAAACGTCCCATAAGAACTAGGTGCACTGCACACGTTTATCCTTACACTCTGTTCGTGTATAATATTGTTAAAGTAAATGTAAAACTAGTTAAGTAAATTATAACTTATATACCGTTTTAATTTTGTATTTGATAATACGCACTTTTCCAGCAAACATCACAGGAACGAATGAATGGAATGAACTGAATGTGTACAACAAAATTCGATGTTAAACACTTACCCGACATTACAGTCATCTAATGTCTCTGCAATTGTTATAGGACTTCAGTGGTTCGATAACAGTCGGTCGAAAACTTTTATGTAACATTTAGAAGTAGTTGACTGACGTTTATTTAACTAGTAAATAACAATCGTCGTTTAATATGGGCCTATTTCGCGTTGTATAAACGTCAACGACACGTTTATATGACCCACTTTATAGAACCAAAAGGAAATGTAAAACGTTTTCTCAACTATTATGCAACGATAATTTGTTACTTGGGTAGTCAATGAGGACAGCAAAGGCAGTCTTCAACCATAGTTCACTTTTTACCAAGTAGCGACTGCACTTGTGCTCAGCGTGACAGGTGGTGAGCCCATAGCCGCTCTATGCTTATGGAAATGTAAGCATGTGCAGTCTTTAGTACGTTAGTTGCCTCTTACGACACCCTAAGGAAGAGAGGGGGTGGTAGTATTCTTTCACCGGCACCGACATGGTCTTTGGGTGACATAATTATAAAAAGTGATCAGCTATGCGATTCTCTAAGCGACAGATAGACGCTGCGCGCATGGCTGTGATCTGCTGTCTCTTTCCAATTCTATGAATATGAAAGAGACAGAGCCAATTCTCAGCGCTGCGGCAGCCGCTGCTACCAAGGCTTTAACTTAAGGCTTTAACTTAGAGAATCGCACTGCAGTGCAATAGAAATTTCATTAGAACGGCAAATACTTACAGTCAAAATCTATTATAACGACATCGAAGGGACTACTCGTATTTGGTCGTAAAAACCAATACTTAAAAGAACCAGTGATTTGTTTTGGATCAAAAAGTGTTTAAATTTTCTTTCTCTCTGCTCTCTAGCATTGATAATAATTAATACAAAATTTATCTTCGATATAAATTGCTTTCTTTTTCTATGAGACAATAAGTATGTTAAAGTTTCACAAATAACTCGATAATATGTTATGGCGCGTCTTGTGTACAGATAAGAAACAGACTGAAAAAAATAAGAAAGCGGATTTTGATTATACTGTATGCACGTTTATTTTGTTTCTGAGAACTACAAAAGACCCTAAGCTCGACACGCTTTTGTTTACTTTTGCGATCGATCGATCCGAATAAAGACTGCACATACCGACACGCCCTTAAACAATGTAGGATCCGAATTTTGTCGCTTTTTATTTATTGTAAGTATACTAGCGGCTAACTTCGTCCACGCTAACTTAGAAACCCCGTCATGTGAGTTTTATCACTTTTCTTAATAAATTAATGAATCCATTACATTAGTTTAACGGACAATATTTTAACATTTATATTTTTTAAAATTTATATTCACTTTATATGTAGTTACAATGTACATATTACCAAAATATAATTTCGCCAAACTGATTAACAGTTTATTGGCGAAAAATGCACTCATTTTTCTCAAAAAATACACTACTAACAACAATAAATAGCTTAATAATATGTTATAAATTTCAAAAAGCTAATAGGCAAAATTACACATATAAAATATTATAAATCAGCTGCATCCCTTATTCAAGAGATCCGCCTATCGAAGTCTTGTAATAATTTTTTTAAATTTTTTTCTTAAATATATTTAAACTAGTACATTGTTCCGCAATACCTAAGTCATTAAAAATTCGTGGCACCAGATACCTGCAAGTTCTATTCCCATAATATTTGCTTGCAATAGGCTCCTCAAACTGTTTACGAACAGCAGTTCTTAAGTTAAGACTAATAACTGAAATTACTGAAACCCCATTCCGAAAATCATAATACTAATTCTTTTTTTTTATTCTTATAGTATTTAGGGACTTTTATCACAGGTTATGTCAGTCCCATCGTAACCTAATAATGTAGGAATCTAATAACCACAGCAATAGGTATCTTTGACGACCTCCTTGGTCGAGTGGTTTGTACACCGGTTTTCATGGTGTCGCCATCTCCCGGGTTCGATCCCCGGTCGGGTCAATTTAGAAATTATTGTTTTTCTAAATTGTCTCGGGTCTGGATGTTTTCTATTTATAATAAGTATGTATTTAAGTTTTTTAAGTATGTTTATCCGTTGTCTAGTAACCATTTAACGAGTTTCGAGTTTTATAACGAAGCTTCTCTTGGGCTAGATAATTGGTGTGAGTGTAGGATTTCTTTTTATCTAATTATAAATATGTATACATAAAAATAATCCTAATTCTTATGATGACATTTTTAGTGTACTTTTGACATTTAAACTGCTCTACTGAAATGTTGCATATTTGTAGATACTACATTATTGATAGGGCGTGTCGACACATCCAACAGCATTAGAGCGGCGAAAAGCTCACCACCTGTCACGCTGAGCACATGTGCAGTTGTAATTTGGTGAAACGTGGACTGTGACAGTGGACTGCTTCTGCGGTTCTCATTGTTTAAAGTCAGTCAGAGTCAAAGTCAAAGTCAAATTATTTATTCAATGTAAACCTTTACAGGCACTTATTGACGTCAATACTAATAATAATAAAAAAACAGTTAGCCAACTTATAGTTAAGACTTAACAACTAATCTAACGAGCTATAGTCTGTGCCAGACAAATGCGCATCGCTACCCCCAGTACCACTGCACGCCGAAACAGGAATCGCGTCGAACCGAAATATTAGCCGTGTTCATAGAATTGTGTAAACAAACGTATCCTGGGGCCCAAGTCTGCTAATTTACGAATGGCATAATTGAATCACAATTGGATCGCATTGTAATTGTTTGACACATTTGGTATTCTCTTACTAATTTATGAATACCAAATGTGTCAAACAATTACATTGCGATCCAATTGCGATTCAATTATGCCATTCGTAAATTAGCAGACTTGGGCCCCTGGTACGAGACAAAAATAGCGGGCAAGTCTCGCCCCTAGCGACACAAACGGCTAAAATTTATAGGTAATTTATCGTTTTTATTTGGGATGAAAGGTGAAGAATGATAAATCATAATGAATGAATTTTAATAAGAGCAAACCATTTGGGGATTAGTAAAATTCGTGAATGTTTAAGAAAGTTTTCATCCGGTACAGAGATGACGACGACATAAAGTTGTGTAAAACAAACTATTCATTAACACTATTATTGCTGAGGTTGTTGTGACACAATGCCCTCCGTAAACCTAAAATGCCTAATTATGGGAGAGTCCTACAAATATTGGTGTAGGCGTGACCACTTAGATGGAGTGCCCTAATATATTCGATGGGACAGTGTCACCCGATTTGCCAGTAACTTAACACTGTGTGTTGTTGAAACAAACTTTGGTAAAACCAGTAAAACAAACACTTTTGCGGTAGTCGCTTCTTATCGTTTAAATTTGCTTTGTGCCCTACATACTTACATATTATTATACATTTTCAGAGTAGATATGGACGTAAAACAAGAAATATTAAAGTAAATAATAATAATTACTTAGTACTTATAGAGTACTGTTATTTATTCTGTGCTTATAGCATAATAAATATTTTTTTATTTATTTATTTTTATTTATTAATTAATATTTTTTAGTATTTACAAAAACTTTTAACAATCTTAGTAAGTACTTAAGTATCTTCGTAGTACAAACCAAAAAAAAATGATATTTCGCTCTCCTGTAAAATGTGTTCCATTGCATTCACTAGGTTTTAAAACGGAGAAGCCAAGAAGAGAGATTTTGTTAAAAATAATAAAAAAGCCCATAAACATACATAACGCCCGTTACCTATAAAGTAAGGCAGACCTTTCCAATCGACGATAATATAAAGGAAAAGAAACAGAAATCTAAACGGTTTTGGGTTAAAAAATGTGTGTAAAAAGGTGACAATCCGGGGACTGATTATTTGAGAATTTGGCTTTCGATGACAAAAAACAAAACACGCATAAAGCCGGGTCCGCTGCGCCAAATTTTGAACAGAACATTGTTCGAAAACATAAATTACTCAATGGGCCACATTATTACTCAATGGGCCACGCCCCTTATTTATGTTTTCAAACAATGTTCTGTTCAAAAATCTGGCGCAGCGGACCCGGCTTAAGGCGAAAGGAATTCTCTTTAGCCATCTCGAGCGAGACACAAAACCATAAATTGAAGATAATGAACGACGATTGACGACGTGCGGAGGACGTGGGTTCAATTCCCGCCTGAGGTAGACATTTTTTCAACGTTTCGTTATCGTATTCGTTTTCGTTATTATCATTTATTATCGCAACTGTATTTTTGGGGTCGAGAAAAAACTTAAATTGGGCTGGAAAATAAAATCTACTTTCGACCCTCGAGTGTCTAGAATACACTGTAGTTAGGGGTCCAGTGGACACATTATTTATTGGGGGTCGAGGGGACGAGAGTGGACTAAACGTAAAAAACGACCTGAGTGACCGCAAAATGACCACTGAAAACGAACTGAGGCGCGTTTGAACATCTTTGAAACCCGACAACGCTCGGCTCGGGCCGAAGCACGCTTGGGCGAGGCGGAGCGTGCGTTTGCCTCCGGCGACAGCGAGACAAGTCCTGCAATGCGATTCTCTAATTTAAAGCACAGATAGATTAAAAAGCGGCTGCCGCAGCGCTGAGAATTGACTCTGTCTCTTTCATATTCATAGAATTGGAAAGAGACAGCAGATCGAAGCCATGCGCGCAGCGTCTATGTGTCGCTTAGAGAATCGCATAGCTGACGCCTGACTTGATTATTAGCCGAGCCACGCCGAGCATTTGCCTCGCGCGGCATCTTCGCGAGGCGGCTCGGTCAGTCAGTACGCGATATTGATAGCGCATAAAAGGGTGGTTAGGTTAGGTGGTTACTCCACATAATGTCATGTCATGTCATGTTATGTCATTGCTCTACATGTCATTGTATATAACCAAAGTGCTCTACATACATACTTTGGAAACTTTTCTGTTCGAATTTCAATTGTTCGAAAACGGTAAGAACTTTTGTGATGGAATTTCAATTGCTATTATTATTCGGAAAACGGTATAATGAAGTTTTAATACCAGATTGGTTGTTTCACATGAATTTGTTAGTCATAAACTTATTTCACATGTTTCATTTTCCAGAATAGCTATATAGCAGAATAGTTACCCGAATATCAAATCCATTTTTTTCTTTATAGTGATGGTTTGTACAAAGTGTTGAGTGTGATTTCAAAACAATTGACATTATTGTTTTTAGGTATAATTTGTAAATTATGGAAAACAAACACTGACTAAACTGAAATCTTTTTTATGGTAGGTAAGCTCCTTAAAGTGTTTAAAGCTTACCGCTTAAATATACACGCTGCAGCTTAGAAGGCCCGCTAAGCAGCTCGTCCCGCATGTGCCGTATGCCGTTGCCGCGGAGATCCAGGATTCGAAGCTCGGGCATGTCCTCCACCAGCTCTGGTGGAACTTCCCACAACGAAGGCGATCCGCCGATTATCAGCTTCTGTAACAACATAAGATACTTTATTAAAAATTGCATTAAGATTGCATTAGTGCAAGCCTGCATTAAGCTTAGTTTATTGTTTAACATTTAAAGGTGTTTGATAGAAAGTATTTTAACCTCGCAACTGGGACATCCAACAAGTTTTTTTTATACGTAGCACGGTAGACTCCACATGATGGAAACACTACGTCGAAGTGAAGTGGCATGCAAAATTCTCATAGAAAACACAGAAAAACGACGCACGTTTCGTAGTCCTCTGTATCCTCCTTCAGAACTAGACCAATTTTTGTTACTTTTTCAACATCGGAAAGAAAGAGATTTTCTATGTCTGTATGTTTGATTTTTTTTTAAACAAGCGACTTAATTTTTCTGAAGACGCCTTAAAACGGAGTGATTTTGCAAAATTTTGAAGGCTCCTGGTTATTAAATAAATGACTTCATGCAAAAAAATCTAACATACAGACATAGAAAATCTCTTTCTTTAACCGATGCTGAAAAAGTTATAATAATTGGTCCAGTTCTGAAGGAGGAAACACGAAACTACGAAACGTCGTTTTTCTGTGTTTTGTATGAGAATTTTGCATGCCACGTCGACGTAGTGTTTCCTCTTAAAAATGGAGCCCAGCGGGCCTAGCATGCGCAACACGAGATATGTCGCGGACAATATTGTCTCTTCCTTCGATGGCGGGAACGACAAACTATCTCGGTTTCAGGTGTCAAAACACAAATTATGTTGCATAAAGGTAGTAAAAATACCACAGACAAGCAAAAACTACTATTATGTCTCAAGTCAAGTCAAGTCAAAATATATTTATTCAATAAACTCAATTAATAAGCACTTTGAATCGTCCAAATCTTTTTTAACCTACCACCCATTCAGGACATAATTTTTTAACTGTGGCAAAGAACGGGCGCAAGAAACCACAGCGCACAAAAGCAACGACATTTACAAACAAAAAAAAGAGTATGTCGTTACCAGGTCAATACAAAATATGAATTTAAAAATAAAAAAAAATGATGCAATACAAAATTACAACAATGTAGTATCAATTAAATAAAGACAATTAGAAATAGCTGTTGGAGTGCTTGGAGCATTTCAGATCCAAGCTGTTTTGTCTTCTGTGTAATCTGACACTTTATAATAAGCTTTTTTATAAAGCTTTTCTTTGATTTTGATTTTAAATTTATTAAGATCTAATTTCTGAATATCATTTGGTACTTTGTTGTAAAATCTTACACACAGACCCCTAAAAGAATTATTTATTTTATGGAGCCTAGTATAAGGTACTGCTAATTTGTTCTTACTTCTAGTGTTTACATTGTGAATATCACTGTTTTTTGAAAACATTCCAGTATTTTTATGAACATAAATCAAATTTTCATAAATGTATTGTGATGCAACTGTCATTATATTTATATTTTTAAATCTCTCTCTGAGAGAGTCGCCAGCCTTTAGGTTATAGATTGCTCGAATAGCCCTCTTCTGAAGCACAAAGATAGTTTGAATGTCGGCAGCATTTCCCCACAGTAAAATGCCGTACGACATTACACTATGAAAGTAACTGAAATAAACTAATCTGGATGTATCAACGTCAGTTAACTGACGGATCTTCATTACTGCATAAGCCGCAGAGCTAAGTCTATTCGACAATTTAGCTATATGTGGGCCCCACTGAAGCTTGGCATCTAACGTGATGCCTAGAAACACAGTGGTGTCCACAGGATTCACATTCTTATCTTTAATTTGTACACTAGTTGTTACTTGCTTAACATTAGGCAATACAAATCTAACACATTTGGTTTTTCCCTCGTTTAATAGCAAGTTATTTATACTAAACCAGTGAACAATCTTTGAGATCGCATTATTCACATTGTCATAATTTGGGTGTCGTCGTTTCACTTTGAATAAAAGTGAAGTATCATCAGCAAACAATACTATCTCATGACTGTCTTTTACAAAATAAGGTAAGTCATTAATATAAACCAAAAACAAGAATGGACCTAGTATTGAACCCTGCGGAACTCCCATTGTAACCACTGATCCCGGAGATCTTTTACCGTTAATGTCGACCTTCTGAATCCTGTTACTCAAGTATGAGATTAGAAGGCTCAAAGAAGCATCCCTAATTCCATAGTGGTTAAGCTTCCTGACCAAAGTTTCATGTAAAACACAATCGAAAGCCTTGGATAAATCACAAAATACCCCTAGGGCATCCTGTGATTCCTCCCAGGTATCAAATATTTGGATTAAAAGCTCAACACCGGCGTCAGTTGTTGAGCGACCCCTAGTAAAACCATACTGTTTACAATGTAAAAGTTTATTTCTATGAAAATGAATTTGAATTTGGTCTAGCATCAACTTTACAAAAATTTTACTAAATGTGGGTAGCACAGAAATAGGTCTAAAATTAGAGGGGTCAGAAGTGCTACCTGATTTAAACAACGGAATTAATTTGCTATGTTTCATTAGGTCAGGAAAAACACCACAGTCAATGCATTCGTTAAATATGCAAGCTAAAACTGGAGCTATTGTCATAATTACTGATTTAGCGACATCCACGGAATTACCCCACAGATCAGCAGTTTTTTTTTTATTGAGAGTGTTAAATGTTTTTAATATATCTATAACACAAATTTTTTGAAAACTGAAATTACTTTCACAATCTTTAACATTCTCCTTCAAAACAGATTCAGCTACAGTGGGGGAGGAAATCAAGGCTTTTGTAGTTGAAACTGGAATGTCAGTAAAAAACCTCTCAAATGCTGCAGCAACATCAGCATCAGAAGTCAAGGTTTTATTATCACAATTTAAAGTGTACTCATTATTACGACTTCTGACCTTTCCTGTTTCACTATTTATAATATTCCATGTCATTTTTATTTTGTCATTACTATTCTTAATCTTAGAACTCAGATAGTTTGCCTTGGCTAATCGGCATACTCTTTTAAATAACTTTGAATAATTTTTAACATATAATTTGAAGTCGTCGCTGGTGTTATAGTTGCGTTCACCATAAAGTTCATAAAGGCGTTTCCTACTTTTGTGAATACCAATTGTAGCCCATTCATTAAAAGATGCAGTACCACTAACCGAGATCTTTTTTGGAACAAAAGATTTATTAAATTCTGAACAATATATGTTAAAAAAATCGTTATAAAAGACATCAGGGTTGTCATTGTATTCTAAATAATTTAATTTTGTATCTAGATTGCTTTTAAAGCGTTCCAGCCGACCTGCAGTTTTTGGCACAACAGTGATATTCTTTTTCATCACTTGCTTACGCTGGTGTGGAAAGCTGACCATTTGGCCACAATGATCAGAGTCCAGGTTATTAATAATTTGCTTAGCCAGTGGTTTTACATTTGTATATATGTTATCAATACAGGTGGCCGAAGTGGCAGTTATTCTTGTCGGCTCCAAAAATAAATTATTCAAATTGTATGATAGAAATAAGTTTTTAATTTTAGTTGACAATGTCTATTTTAACATATCGTGTATAGACATAAACACGAGAAAACGGGTCGAGAAAATTTTCTCGTGTTGCGCATGCTAGCGCAAAGACAACTGGTACAGCGCTGTCAAAGCAAAGCATCAGTCGCCCGAAGCATCAGTCGCCCTAACCTGGGAGGTTACTCTTGAACGCAAACTCAATCTCAATACAATTCCAATGCGATTAATATGTATCGATATTGGGATAAGTAAAGATAATTCCGGAACGCCATCTCGATAATAATTTGTTCAATCAATTTCCACGCAATTTAATTCCAATATGGCAATATATTTATATATGTCGCTTACAAAAGTGCCTTTTGACATTTTTTAGATTTGTAATTGGAAATTGACTAATGCTATTGTGTTTCCAGAGTAATTCTACTGACTGGTCCACAGAGTGCCTCTCCACGCCTCGTTTGAAGGACCAAACTCAGAAATTGTATAAAATAATCATTTGTACTACAGAGTTGCTCTCATCCAAACAGTTGCTCTTTACACTTTACAGGATGGGCCAATTGTGAGATTATATGCCTATTAACAAACACCCTGTATTTATTTAATAACACTATAGTTAGTGCCAAATAAATGTGCATAAAAGTTCATACGTACCAAAAGATTTCAAAACATCGCGATACGTATCGGACGCCAGTTAATTATCACTGTAATATGTATTTATTTATTATGTACGTATTAAAAGTCAAAAGGCACCTAAGCACTTGTATAGATTTAAAAAAAATGTTTTTGATATATGCCAAGTCTCTGGATCAAGGACGTCTCGTACCAAGATACGTTTGTTTACACAGAAATCTATCGCTACGGTTTATATTTCGGTTCGACGCGAGCAGCCTAAGTTCGATTTAGCTGTAAGTAAACTGTGTAGGCATTTACCTTCTTCGAAATATAACAACATTACAGCTGTTCCAAACCTAAGTGCAGTAGTAGCACATTGTAGTAGTAGTAGTAGTACAGTGGCAGGGGTAGCGATGATTTTTTATGCAATATCTGGCACCGACTATACCTAGATAGGTATTAGACAAAAAAATTATCAGAGCTAGATACATAAATACTTCCTCTCATGTTTGATCAGGGTATATTGTTGAAAGTGATAAGAAATTATAATAGAAAATAACCTGATGTAAATAGGGCTCGCCACCTGTCACGCTGAGCACATGTGCAGTCGCTATTTGGTAAAAAGTGGACTATGGTAGAGAACTGCTTTTGCTGTCCTCATTGTCTAGTATTTGACTAACCCTTCGGGGATAATAGTCGTGATTATATGTATGTATATACTAGATCGTTCAATAAGTCCCGAGACTTACTTGGAGATGGCGCATACTTATACTAATTAAAAACTCTTTTGATTTTTAGAAAGTAAGTAGAAAAATCGTACAATATAAATATTGATTTACAGATATATTTAAGTGACGCTACATTTTTGATTCCGGAAACGGTGAAAAAAAAAGAGTTTTGTGTGTTGATAAAACATTGTTTTTTAATCGGAAAAAACACGTTCAATCAAGCACAGCAATGGCTTATAAAGTGTTATCCGGAATCTGCATCTAAACCAACCATTTGTCGGTGGTATGCCGATTTCAAACGCGGTCGTCTGTACACAAAAGACGCTGAACGCTCTGGTCGTCCAAATGAAGCAGTGACTCAACCAAACATTAACCAAGTCCTTAAAATCGTGAAGGAAGATTGTAAAGTAAAAGTGCGCGAGTTAGCCGAGATAGTAAAGATTTGAACTGTTTTCACTATTTTACATCAAGATTTGGCCATGAACAAGCTTTTTGCCAAATGCGTGCCGCGTCACAATTAATCAACAACAACAGCGACAACGTATTAATAATTTAAAGCGCTGTTTGGCACAATTTAATAGAAATAAAAAAAAAAATTATGTCGGTATGTGACAATGGATGAAACATGGATTCACCATGTCACTCCGGAATCCAAACGGCAGTCAGCAGAGTGGAGAGACACAACAATGTGCCGGGAAGGTTATGGCCTCTGTATTTTGGGATGTTCATAGAATACTCTTTATCGATTACTTTGATAGAGGGAAACAAAAAAAATAGCGAATATTATTATAGCGATTAAAGTACAAAAATCGCGGAAAAACGGGCTCAAATTAAGAAAAAAAAAGTGATCTTTCACCAGGACAATGCGCCGTGTCACAAGTCCATGATAACGATAGCCAAACTAAACAAATTGGGCTCCGAATTACTTCCTCATCCACCGTATTCTCCAGATCTGGCCCCTTGTGATTACTTGCCATTTGCCGACTTAAAAAAAATAGTCCAGGGCAAGAAAATTTACTCAAATGGTGAAGTAATCGCTGAAACGGAGGCTTATTTTAAAGCCAAAGATACATCTTTCTACACTCATGGAATAGAAAAGTTAGAAAAGCGTTGGAGAGACTGTATTGCAGTTAAAGGAGACTAATGCCCGTTTTCACCAACACACACTTAAATTTAAGGGACTCCTAACTGGTCTTTAGGGGGCTCTTAGCAAGAATTCCGTTTTCACCAACGTTTAGGTGTCACTTAAAGGCCTTAGGTGGTCTCTTAACTTAAGGGGGTCGATATTTCGCCCCCTAACGGGTCCCTAACGGTAAGTGTCTGTTGCGTGGTATTTTTTGAAAGCAAACGTCATTACTTGGTGTGTGTTTGAAGGATTTAATTTAATTTCAATAATGGAGAGTGATTTAATGCAGTTTTTAAAGAGTTTGGAAACTATTGAAATTGCGGCATTGGTTTCTAACCCACGATTGAATAGAAGACCTTGTATCCACCTTGACAGAGTCCATAACTTCAAAAGATACGATGATATCAAAGATATTTATAGTTCAATGTCTTTAACTTAAAATAAACTTTTACTATCAATTTATAACGTCGTTACACAATTTATATGATTTAAAAGGTTGTCGCGAGATTATGTAAGTACCTACTCGTATTTAACTACAGGGTATGAAAAGAAGCTTAACGAAGCCGTATTATATAAACTTACTGCCGTACTCAGAGACGTCAATTAAGTTTTAATGACAATTAATTCTTTTGCTGTCACTGTCTTATGTATAGTGCTAAGTAAAAAAGGAAAGACATTTAATTGTCAGTAAAACTTAATTGACGTCTCTGAGTACGGCAGTTAGATTGATTTTTTTTTATTTTCACAAGTACATCTCGCGACAACCTTTTATATCATATAAATTGTGTAACGACGTTAAGTTAATAGTAAAAGTTTATTTTTTTCTTTTTAGCGCATTTAAATAAAAACTTGTTTTTTAAAAAGTTTTCTAACTTTAATTTTTTTAAACGTTTAAGTATTGGATTTAGAGTCATCTAGCACTAAAGTGCTCGAAAAGACAAATCCAACGATCCCAAACTTGATGACTTTCTGCCGTTTCGCGTAGGAGTTCCTATGGCCACCTCCCGACTCCATCATCAGGACCCTGGACATCATTTAACACTAAAGTGCTCGAAAAGACAAATCCAACGAACCAAAACTCGATGAGTTTCCGCCGTTTCGTTTTGGAGTTCCTAGGGCCACCTCCCGACTCCATCATCAGGACCCTGACAATCATCTAGCACTAAAGTGCTTGAAAAGACAAATGCAACAAAACTAAACTTGATGCGATTCCGCCGTTTCGTTTAGAAGTTTCAATGGCCACCTCCAGACTCCATCATCAGACCAGCTCATTGGTACCATAATATTGCATTGTCATCGTACTTACATAAGTATACCAAATTTCAGCGCAATCGGTTTAGGAGAACTGTTCTTAAATTCAGTTGCAAGATTTGTCCCACACATACTAACAAACAGGAGAAGTCAAATAAAAGCTTGTAAAAAAAATAACTGTCACTTACCTAAGGGACCCCTTACAAGGCAACACTTAGCATGGTGAAAACGAATTTAGGTAAGAGTCACACTTAGGGGGACTCTTAACTTAAGAGTTACTTAGTAAGGAATGTGTTAGGGGCTTGTTGGTGAAAACGGGCATTAGTTGATGAATAAAAAATAATTTTATCAAAAAAACCTTTGTTTTAAGTACCTATTTATATTTAGTCTAAGGACTTATTTGAACCAAGACTCAGATACTGATGCCCGTTTTCACCAACACTCACTTAAATTTAAGGGACCCCTAACTGGTCTTTAGGGGTCTTTTAGGAAGAATTCCGTTTTCACCAACGTTTAGGTGTTACTTAAAGCCTTAGGAGGTCTCTTAAATTTAGGGTTCGATATTTCGCCCCCTATATATTTATCCCCCGCCCGTATTTTAAGGATTTATTTTGATTTCAATAATGGAGAGTGATTAAATGCAGTTTTTAGAGAGTTTGGAAATTATTGAAGTTGCGGAATTGGTTTTTTACCCACGATTGAATAGAAGACCTTGTATCCACCGTGACAGAGTCGATAACTTTGAAAGATACGATGCTATCAAACAGATTTATAGTTTAATGTCTTTGGATGATTTGGACTTTTTTCAAAATATACCGATAATCAAAACATATCGTTTTATTTTTAATGGAGAAAATAAACACTTTTTAGAATGTTCAGACGATAAGTAAGTGTACTTACATAATGTTATGGAGTTTAACTAAACAGTATATTTTGCTAGTACTTATATTGTTGTTTAAGATGTTCCAATCCTATATTTATCATTTATTACAGGAATCAATCTGTTCCACATGTAAATCAGCTCCTATGCGAATTTTTTTACTTACTGTGGAGGACCTAAATGGGGTCAGTGTGGCTACATGCAGCCATTTAACGGGTGGCAGAAGCTATTTATTTTATTTTATTTTATTGGTTCAAGGGAAACATACAGCTTACGATAATACTTAATAATACAACTTATTTGAATTGTACAAAAGCTAACAAAGTTTCCACTGGTAAACAAATCCAAATGGTTGAGCAGACACTGAACTTTAACTCGGCTTATATGTAAAAAATGTAAAAATAATAATAATAATTATTGGTAGCAAAATAACTTAAAATATTGTTCCTAATAATAATATAACAATATGCTAAAAGAGAGATACAGATAAAAACTATAACTATAAAATCCTTAACGGTTACAAATAGACTTCTTGAACTTAAAGAAGTTAAGGGAAAAAATATCCAAATGCTGATAGCTCTTATCATATGCACAACAAGACCTTATAGAAAAGCGGTTTATGGCATAATTGGTGCGACACAAAGGTGGGGCAAAAGTTTTAGTGGACCTGAGGCAAGACTTTTTACACTTATAAAATATGTTACTAGTAAGATAAGTTGACTCTATCATGTTATTTATAATTTTATAAAGAAAAACTTGATCACGTTGCTCCCTTCGTAGTTTTAAAGGTGTGATTATATCATCGATAGGGAATACTGGGTATCTATATTTCATACGTTTAATGAACTTATTCTGAATTTTTTCAATGGAATCGATATATGTGAAATACTGGGGATTCCAAGCTGTAGATGCGTATTCTAAAACAGACCTAACGAACGAATTAAACAATAATAACAAAGTATGAGGGTTTTTAAAATCAGAACATTGACGAAAGATGAAACCCAACATCCTGTGAGCCCCAGCAGTGATCTTATTGATATGGGAAGTGAACAGTAGCTCGCTGTCTAGGATCACTCCCAGGTCCCTGATCTCGGTGACCCTGTGAAGATTATTATTTTGAAGGCTGTATTTATATTGTATTAGTTTTTTCTTTCTACTATATGTAATTATATGACACTTGTTAATATTTAATTGTAATTTATTAATCAGACAGTACTGTGCTAATCGATCTAAATCATTTTGTAGTAAATGGCAATCAGAAAGAGATTTAATTTCACGAAAAATTTTAGTATCATCTGCATAAAGTAATATTTTTGAATGTTTAAGAACGCTGACAACATCATTTATAAATATATTGAAAAGTAATGGTCCGAGATGAGATGAGACCCCTGAGGCACGCCCGACGTTATAGGTACATAAGTTGAAGTAAAACCCTTCACCGCAACAGCTTGGGTCCTGTCACGTAGGTAAGATGTCAACCATCTCAGAAGATCACCGTGTATATTGTGACTTTACGTGATGAGTTTATTAGGTTTCCTGAATCACCAAAAGAGATCTCTACAATAAAGGGTAAATTTTACAAAATAGCACGGTTGACAAATGTGATAGGGTGTATAGACTGCACTCACATTAAAACTCAATCACCTGCTATGAAAATTGAGATTATTTAGTTAAAATATTACATCGATATTGTAAGCATTATATTAAAAAAATTAAAAAAACTTTTTAAAAAACAAGCTTTTATTTAAATGCGCTATAAAGAACTTTTACTATCAACTTATAACGTCGTTACACAATTTATATGATTTAAAAGGTTGTCACGAGATTATGTAAGTACTCGTATTTAACTATACTTACTGCCGTACTCAGAGACGTCAATTAAGTTTAATTGACAATTAAGTCTTTTGCTGTCACTTTCTTATTTAAAGTGCTAAGTAAAGAAGGAAAGACATTTAATTGTTATTAAAACTTAATTGACGTCTTTTGAGTACGGCAGTAAAATTGAAAATTTTAATCAATAACATCAAATTATTTAATTTATTTTTTTATTTACACAAGTAAATCTCGCGACAACCTTTTATATCGTATAAATTGTGTAACGACATTATAAGTTGATAGTAGAAGTTTACTTTTTTTCTTTTTAGCGCATCTAAATAAAAGCTTGTTTTTTAATAACGTTTTTAAATTTTTATTTATTTTTTACTTTTTTGTATTGGATTTAGAGTTATCTAGCATTAAAGTGCTCGAAAAGACAAATCCAACGAACCCAAACTCGATGAGTTTCCGCCGTTTCGTTTAGGAGTTCTTATGGTTACCTCCCGACTCCATCATCAGGACCCTGGAATACATCTAGAACTAAAGTGTTTGAAAAGACAACTCCAACAAACCCAAAGTCAATGCAATTCCGCCGTTTCGTTTAGGAGTTCCTATGCCCACCTCCAGACTCCATCATCAGACCAGCTCATTGGTACCATAACATTGCATTGTCATCGTACTTACATAAGTATACCAAATTTCAGCTCAATCGGTTGAGGAGAACTGGTCTTAAATTCAGTTGCAAGATTTGTCCCACACATACTAACAAACAGGGGACGTCAAATAAAAGCATGTGAAAAACAAGAACTGTCACTTACTTAAGGGACCCCTTACAAGGCAGCACTTAGCATGGTGAAAACGAATTTAGGTAAGAGTCACACTTAGGGGGACTCTTAACTTAAGAGTTACTTAGTAAGGAATGTGTTAGGGGCTTGTTGGTGAAAACGGCCATTAGTGTGGCAGTAGGTTGTTGTATAATAAATTCTGTGTAAAAACATTTAATTGTTTTTAATCATCGGGGCCTTGAAGTCACTCACTTCCGTAGGTTTACCCTTATGTTATTGAAAATCCATCTATTATTTTAGATACATATTGACACTAATTTATAAACTCAATTTGTAAAGTGCTTCTGATTCCAGTTTTATACATAAAAATGGTCGGTAAAAAAGTAATTTCTTTTTACTCGTTGTGGTTCATAAAGTGCCACGATTTGCAACGATATGGCGCCACTATAAACAATGTCATACTATTTTGATAGATAAGGTAAAGAATAGTCGTGATTATAAGTATTATGTAGTTAACGATCGAGTAGGTACGGGCGTTGGGTAAGATACGAAGAGATGAGCAAAATCTTAGGCAAACCAACGTAGATTTGGTATTAAAACTGTATTTAAATATCAAGTACAAATTAAAAGTAAACTATCGTATGGTCTTATACGACTGGAAGGCGTTGGTAGAATGATCTCCAGTCGGCCCTTGCTAGCCTTTTATACAGATTAAAGAGTTCTCTACGTGATTTTAACATTACTTCCCAGCGTTCACAATAGGCTCGTAAAAATATATTTTCTTAAGCGTGAATAATTTGTTTAAGCGTACAGAGTAATATAGTTTTTTTTTGGTCTGTGTCGCACATATTAGGGATTACCTCAAATATAAGACGGTCGTAATTCACTCGCCTAACTTTAACTAAAAAATATAATTTCGATTATTTGTGAGTATCGTTTACAAAGTAAAGGGATTATTTTAGAACTGTGTCGCGAACATTAGAGATTATCCAAAATATATTACGGACACATAATTACGTTTACAAAAGGTAATAAAATTTTTACGACCTGCACCTATTATATATATGGGGGTCACATAAGGTGATGGTGTACCCATAACTATGTATTAGCTTAACCACCACTTACAAATGGACAGTAGGTACTATCCCAAACACACTTCGGCCGAATTGACATTACCACTTGTGTGTGTGTGTGTATGTGGCATTAGTTCTGCCATAGATTTTTACATAAATGCGGACACGCGAACAGTGTTACTTGGATGGACAAATTGGTAACAGAAGTGAATGACGTAGCAAGGTAGTGCTGGTGAGCAGGACTCATGTCTTAAAAATACCTACCGACACCTTTATAAATGTCTTGATAACGATTGTGGCTTGGCAGTAGTAACCTAAAGAGTAGGATCCATTTGCAAGAATTCTTTCCTTGAAAGGTTATATTTATAAAAGTTAGGTGATAGATTGCGTGACTTGCTATTAGATAGACAGATAGATAGATAGACAACACTTTAATTGCAACATCACAAAGATTTACATAGAACTTAATAAAAACAATAATTTAAAATAAAAATAAAAAAACGATTACAATAAAACAATTAAAAATACAGTTACAATTTGGCGGTCTTATCGCTCTAAGCGATCTCTTCCAGACAACCAGTCGGATGGAGAGAACTATAAACTTTAAAATCGGAGGTGCAAACATTTGTTATGAAGTTATAATTGTTTAAAAGCAAAATAAATAAATACATTAAAATAAATTGGTGTCAAGCGACATCCTGGAATGGATTCGACCCGTGTCTGTTATCGCCCGGTACTACGCGTGTTATATATCCGTACCCAGACATGGTTACGACACAGTGCATTATCACTCGACTCCAAGGGACCCACAGCTGTCTCATGTCATGTGACACCAAGGAACTCTAGAGATAAGTTACTAGATTAAGTTAACTGTCTGCTGTATTTCTTTTAACGCTATCCATTAATATGTTAACAGTAAGACCCTAGAGATAAGTTACTAGGTTAAGTTGAAATGTCTGTTCTATTTCTTTTAACACTCTAATAAAGATTGCTCCAGTTCCCACAATCCTGCCCCGATAGGGACCCACGCCGCGTCCTTTCCCTCTCCTTTCCACCAACCCTATATAATAGAACATTCTCTTTAAAATAAGGCATTCTGTACTCTGCATTCTACCTCGATACTACTAAGTCTTTGTAATAAATAAAAGTTTATTTTTAAAAACAACAATTTTGTTCTCACCGCGTAACATTCCGTTTTAAACGTGTATTTTACATTGTATATAAAACAAATAATAATTATTACACCATTCATGCTTTTATTTATAATTAAATTTATTATTTTTTATTAAATGGCAGAAAAAAAAGTACTTTCACCTACTTTCACTTTTTTTGCAATTTAATGTAGCATTAAACTATACTTTATTATACATAGCCAGATAGTATATTTAATAATGATTCCAGTGATATAAGTTTTTATATATGGGGATATACATATATATTCTTAAACATAATAGTCTCAGGTAGGAAGTAGCGGACAACGACAGCTTTGCAGCAGGATATGGTTAAACGGAAAGGTAGAATTTTTTCACGAGTTCCTCAAATGCGTGAATCGATTTTGCACGCCTGATCGCAACTAGGAGCGAGTTCCAGAGACAAACAGCTTCAACTTAACGTTGAAGGAACAATCGTAAAAGGTGGCGTGCAGAGGAGTTTTAAGGGTTAGGTTTTCTGATGACCGTAACTAGCCCGAGGATGAACAATAACGGAAACTGAAACGTCCCTTCAGATAGCAAGGATAGGTGGGATTAAACAATCCTACTAATATTATAAACGCGAAAGTTTGTAAGTATGGATAGATATATGTTACTCTTTCACGTAAAAACTACTGAATGGATTCGGATGAAATTCGGCATACAGATAGTTTATAACCTGGATTAAAACATAACATATTTTTTAATATATATTATATATTCCTACGGGAACGTTTGGATGGATGTTTGTTACTCTTTCACGTAAAAACTACTGAATGGATTTGGATGAAATTCGGCATACAGATAGTTTATAACCTGGATTAACACATAGGATACTTTTTATCCCCATATTCCCACGGAAACTGGAACCATGCGGGTGAAACCGCTAGCGGCCGCTTGTATGTTATATAGAAGGGAGAGGATGTGAGTATTCCGGCGAGGAATAGGAAGCCACTTGAGTTTAGCGCGATATTCAGCAACATGATCATACTTGTGCAAGCCAAATATGAATAGAATACAAAGATTTTGAAGGCGCTCAAGTTTATTTAGCTGGTCCTCCGAGAGATCAAGAAAGCAGGCGTCAACATAGTCTAGCACGTGAAGTAGCAGCGATTGCGCTAGCGCAATTTTAGTGGCAGCGGTGGCTGCGGTCCCCAACTCAAGCAACTATCAATAACAACACAAAAATTTGTTACAGATTGGCTAAAAGGGATATCCACTCCATCAAATTAAACTTTAGGAAGGGTTCACAATTTATTTTAGAAAACAACCTGGAGCTGCCGACTACAACAGTCTGCGTTTTGCCTGGGTTAACCTTGAGTCCAAAGGCTCGACTCCAATTAACTTCTCTTTCCAGGTTTACGTTAGTTGTCACTACAGCTTCGGCAAGATTAGTAAGTGGTACCTGGCAATATATTTGTAATTCGTCTACATATAGGTGGTAGGAAGAAAAAGGTTATCGGAAATGGAAGTAATAAATATAGCGAATAGAAGAGGAGATAAAACGCCACCCTGCGGGACACCTGCCGTGGAGTCACAACACGAAGAGAACTTCTCCTCAAGGTGAACCTGCTGCCTGCGCCCGTACAGGTATAAATATAGCGAAGAGAAGAGGAGATAAAACGCCACCCTGCGGGACACCTGCCGTGGAGTCACAACACGAAGAGAACTTCTCCTCAAGGTGAACCTGCTGCCTGCGCCCGTACAGGTAGCTGTGAAACCATTCAATTACCGTTGGAGATATGTTAAGCGAGCGCAGCAGAGCTAGAAGAAAGTCAAAGTCAACTGTGTTGAAGGCATTGCTAAAGTCCAGTAACGTTAACACGGCTAGATGACCGTTTTCCAAGGAGGATGTCGCCAGTGATCTTGACTAGGGTAGTGACTGTGCTATAATAATAATAAAAAAATAGTAATATTATAACGAGAGAGGAACTTACTAATTTGATTGTGGACGAGACGCCCGAAGACTTTAGATAGAAAAGGAAGAATAGAAATAGGTCGATATTCAGCAAATGGTTTAGGATTACATTTTTTAGGCAAAGGAATAATTTAAGCGTCTTTCCAAGAGGATGGGAATACGGCATTAGAGATGGAACTATTAAAAAGGAAAGTACGGACTGGAAGGATGCTATCAAGGATCGGCACTAGCATGTTACGGCTTATACCGTCACCACCTAAGGCATTAACTGAACGTTATTATTACTCTTGAAGAGCACTTCGAATATTTTATAACGTATGTTGCTTAATAGAGGTTCACATCAGTTGATTTAATCAGGTGATGACTGAATAAGTATATCCCCGTGAATCTTCTCACGGATCATTTCATTCATGTACCAAATCCCTAAAATAGTTCAGTCGGTATTATGCGAATCCTTAAAAGTATCTTTTATCACACATTTTATCGTTGCTAGTTCGAGCGAATATTCAGCCAGTAATCAGTGTATTGCCGTTAAAGGATTCACATGTACGCTTTTATTACGGCTAAGTTTGAATAAGCAGACATATGTGCCCCATTACACGGGCTACAACAGTAATGTTGAAGTATACCGGTTCACAACGCTCTTTAATTTCACCACCATTTTTTATTCTGTTTATCCTTTAATATCTACACTGGTATACATAATTTTATTTATTCAACGCGAACTTAACTAAGGAATTACAAATAAATATTTTTAATGTGATTATTGGTTGCAGACTAAAATAATGACACATTCAATAAATTTTTACATGAAATGTTTTCGCCTAAATGTGTTTATTTTAGTATAATTTGTAGTAAAAACTTATTTATGCACTGGCGCTTGAAAATTTTCTTAGAAATATATGTACACTCTAACAGTAATTTTGAATTTCCACTAGCTTTCACGTAAAATAATGAAGTTATTAACAAAAGGTACATAATATACCGATATCATACAATCATATTAGAAACTTATCTTCTCTCACTGTCATAAATATGAATCATCTGTCACCAAAAGTATTAATAAACGTTCTTACAGAACAAATCGTGAACCTTTATGTTGGTGCGAGAGGCACTAACATACGACGTGGTTAGGCGGGAGGTAGAAAGGACTTACCGGGAGCAGGCTTTACGAGATCGCTGGCACCGGGACACGAGCTGACGGGCGGCGATGTAGGCGATTGGTCACGGAACAGCACAAAGTCACTTCACCTAATCACAGGCACTATCATCCCAGGGTCACTATCAATAAGGGCAGGCGACACCAGAGCGGGTATATCTGTGGGCGTCTCGCGGTCGCTAGCAGACAGACTGACTCGGGCGCGCGTCCGGTTTCACCTGCCGCGCGCCAACTTCGCGATACAATGCTAGATGGCGCTAGGCGTATCTTAATACGCTTATAACAAGGCGTCTCGCCCGTGGCGAGTACATCCTCCGGGGCCCAGGGTGAGCTCATCCAGAGGGAGCCTGTCAATCTTGAACACAGGCCTCTGGAGGTGTCCATTGGCGGTGTCCAGGTCCACCACCCGCACGACGCCATCCTTCCCAGGCAAGGTGCGAGTAATGCGCCCCAGTCTCCATTGAAGGGCAGGCAGGTTGTCCTCCTTGATGAGGACGAGCTCGCCAACTCGAGGAGGGGAGGATGGGGACAACCATTTGGAGCGGATTTGGAGTGTGTGGAGGTAGAACTGGGTCCACAGCGTCCAGAAGCGCTGGGAAAGGGCCTGTACCATCTGGAATCGCCTATGTGTGGAGATCGGCCTATCTTCCACGGATAGTTCGGGAAGGGCCGTTAGTGGGCGGCCTATAATGGAATGTCCGGCTGTAAGCGGCTCAAAGTCTGAAGGATCAGACGAAAGTGGGCAGAGGGGTCTAGAGTTAAGGACAGCTTCGATTCGTGCTAAAAGTGTAGAGAATTCCTCGAATGTGAGGTGCTGTTTGCCAATTACGCGATGTAAAAGTTGCTTAGTTGATTTTACGTTGATCTCATGTAACGCACCGAACCATGGTCCTTTAGGGACGTTCAACAACTAAGTAATGTGCTGACCAGCGAGCTTGTGCGCAATCGTGTTATTATTCAAGGCAAGAAAGTTTTGTACTTCGATGAGCTGATTTCTAGCGCCTACATAATTTGTACCGCAGTCCGAGCGGATGAGAACCGGGGCACCGCGGCGTGCTATAAAACGCTGTAATGCCGCGAGGAACGCTTCCGTGCTGAGGTCCGAGACCGGTTCCAAATGAACCGCCTTAGTCGAGAGGCACACGAATATACAAAAGTACGCTTTTAAGAGTTTAACATTACGTAGGGTACTAGATTTAACGAGGAATGGTCCGGCGAAATCGGTCGTGACTTGACTAAATACTGGCTGAGGCGTAACTCTATCGGCTGGCAGGTCGGCCATGAAGGGCGCTTGCGGCTGGGCCCGGCATCGAAAGCATCTAATGCATTTAAAAACTCGGTGTCTAATAATACGGCGCGCGGACAATATCCAAAATTGTTGGCGTAGGATAGCGTGTAAAGTGTCAGCGCCAGGGTGGCAGTGTATTTTGTGGTAGTGGTCAATGATAAGGTCTACAAGTGGGCTAGAGCTGGGAAGTATGAGCGGATGCTGCGCGTCATATCGGATAGACGCATGGGACAGTCGTCCACCAACTCTAAGAAGCTCATCTTTAATGAGAGGTGACAGCCGCTGGAGTCTAACGGAGCAGATTTTGCCAGTTTGAAGGCGGTGGATGTCCTCTGCAAATTCATTGTGCTGAACACTGCGCACCCAGTAAAGTAGGGCCTCTCTTCGTTCACTGACGTACAAGGGTCCTGAGCGTCGCGAATCTGGGTGGTGTCTGCAGTTGTGCAGAAAGCGTTTTAGACAAGCTGTCACTCCGACGAGCTTGTCTAGTGAACTGAACCGAGTGAGCAGGTCAAAGTCAAGACCGGGCACTGTGACCAGTGACGGGACGTGTTTGGGCTTAAGGCCGGGCAGGGCGTGATGGCCCAGAGCTAAGGGCATTGCAGGCCAAGACTCACAAGGCTGTCCAAGCCACGTGGGAGACCACCATAGGTCGTGGGCTGACAGGGATTGCGCAGACATCCCTCTGCTTGCGCAATCTGCCGGGTTGAGCTCGGAAGGTACGTGTCGCCAGGTACATTCTGGTGAGCCTGAGCTGATTTTGACTACCCTGTTGGCTTCAAAGGGTTGAAGACGGTGAGGCGGTGTATTGAGCCAGGCCAGGAATATCGTACTGTCTGACCAACATATGTGTTGTTGTATACTGATAAGGGCCGATAACTGAACTGACACACGGATCATGAGCTGGGAGAGTAGAGTGGCGGCCGACAACTCTAACTTGGGGATTGTGAGGCGATTCTTGATTGGTGCGACTCGCGACTTGGCGACAATCAAGTGTACCAAAGTATCTCCGGAGGCATCGAGCTCATGGAGGTAAACAACGGCGGCAAACCCGGCTTCAGAGGCATCTGCAAACCCGTGAAGCGAGTATGCAGCTGAGCCTTTGTTTGCACAAACGTGCCGAGGGAAGAGAATGCTAGAAAACAGCGGCAGATCCTCTGAGATGTGGTGCCACTCCGTTTGTACTTCAGAGGGAGTGGGCTCATCCCATTCCAGCTTCAGTAGCCATAATTGCTGAAGCAGCAGCTTTGCGCGGAAGATAACGGGAGAAACCCAGCAGTTTGGGTCATAAAGTGAGGCTACGATGCTTAAAATAGACCGCTTTGTGACATGTGTGATGGGAGGCAGAGAGATGCGGATGGTGAACTCGTCTGACTGAGGGCTCCACTGTATACCCAAGACCTTAATGGACGTGGACTCTGGGTTCATGTCGAAGTACTTGGGCATGTCGCATTGGTTGTCGGGAAATCTCTCGAGCAGCTTAGGCGAGTTAGATGTCCACTTACTGAGCTGAAAGCCGCCTAGGTCTAGCAGACTTATCAACTCGTCCTGGAGTGCTTGGGCGGATTCAACTGTATCATGACCACACAAGATGTCATCAACGAAGATAGACTTGCGAAAAACCCGAGCGGCTCCAGGGTAGCGATGGCCTTCATCATCAGTTAGCTGAAGCAGAGTGCGGATTGCATGGTATGGGCTTGATCTTAAGCCGTAGGTGACTGTATTGAGGGCGTAGGTGAGCAGAGGGTGATCTGGTGAGGACCGCCATAGTATCAGCTGATACCGTCTCTGGTCTGGGGCAACCAGCACATTTCTGAACATCCTCTGGATGTCAGTGCTGAAAACGACTGGATGCGTTCTGAAGGACATGATGATGTCCACAATGTCCTGTTGAAGGGCGGGGCCTGTGTGTAGGCATTCATTTATGCTGACACCATTGGAGCTTTTGCAGCTACCATCAAAAACAATGCGCAGCTTGTCCGACCCTGACTTAAATACGCCATGGTGAGGGATGTAGAAGTGAGGTTTATGGGCGAATGTATTTGGGTGACAGGGAGCCATGTGCCCTAAGTCGATGTATTCGGCCATAAAGTCGACGTATTTAGAACGCAGAGACGGGTTCGCCATTAGCTTCTTCTCAATATTGAGGAATCTGCGTAATGCGATAGGGTGAGTTTTACCTAGTTGAGGGGCGTCCTTTAGAAAGGGCAGAGCGACCGTATATCTGCCTGAGGGATCGCGTGTAGTGGTAGAGCGGAAGTTTTACTTGCATTGTTCCTCCAGGGGATCATTATGAGTGTGAGATTGAGGCAGGGGCTCCTCAGACTCCCAGAACCTTTCCAGACTCTGACGTATGTCCTGGGCTGATTCAGCTGAGTCTGGTTGTGAGCTAACGACGTGAGCTGAGTTAACCTGCTGCGCCGGCTGCGCATACAAGTCCTCAATGGGTCCTATCAAAGCGAAGTCGAAAATCGTGCCGAAGGCTATGAGCTTGCCCGGGCCCAACGAGACCTTACTCCCGTCCCACACCTGGCCAAGAACGTCCGACCCCAATAAGAGGTCGATCGGGGCTGGTGTGTGGTAAAGCTGATCAGCCAATGGCACGGGTGGCTAGCCTAGTATGTGGGAAATGTTTGGTACCTTCTCTAAGGGAAGGTAGCCAGTGACGTTTTTTAAAATATGAGCTGTGGCAGTGATTGTAGGAGTATCATTGTGAGTGGGTCGGCATACTATTGTTATTGCCGCTTTTGACTCATGTTTGTGCTGATTCCCAACTCCTGTAATTTTTAAAGAAGTGGGTTTTGATGGCAGGTTCAAAAGTCGTGCCATGCGTGACGTTATTAATGTCAGCATACTGCCACAGTCCAATAAAGCTCTGGCTGTGTGAAGATGGCCATGTGCGTCCGCGACTCTTAGTGAGACGGTTGGCAACAAAATGGGTGTGCCAGTGGGCACAGAAGGTGAGTGAGCTGATTGAGTATCAGCTGAAATTGTATGAGCTGAGTATGTATCAGCTGTGTGGGCATGGGTTGACTGGACATGGGCTAATGGGACATGGGCTACATGGGCATGGTCTGAATGGGCATGGTCTTGTTCTACCTCTTCGCTAGGGTGCTCCGTGATAGTTGGAAGTCATAATTGCTGGCGGCGTTCGCGGGGCCTACCTGGCGAACCGGACATAAAATAAACAAGAAAAAAACAAACAAGAAAATAAACAAATAATAAAAACTTAATAAAAAAATTGGGACACTCTGTCAGTGTCCCACAAGTGGGCAAACGTGTGTAGAAGCGAAGACGACGCACGCAAATAGCCGTAAGCGATTTAAAAAAAAACTGATGAAACTGAACGAAACACACTAAGCTCATGTGGTGAAAAATGGTCAAAAATTAAAAACAAAAAAAAATATATAAAATTAACACGAGCGAAAAAAAATAAAGCACGCTACTTGGCACGCGTGGTGAGCATGCACGAGAACTGAGCCGATTTAACACGACAAGAACATAAAAATTCATTAAAAAATAAAACGGGAAAAATAACAATGCAATCTCTCGTCATAATACCAGTCACCATACAAATACAGCATTTATTAACTAAATGCGAGTGTGTTATACGTAACAAGAATTATATGTGCAGATAAACGTAACGCAAACGTAACGTAATAATTTAACTACTAATTTACCGAATATCATTAGGCAACAATCGTTTAGGTACATAAGCGCGCTCAGATCACAACAACATTGTATGACACCATAGATCTGTGATCAGACAATCGGATGCATACACGAAATCAACATTAAAACAACGTGCAGAAATAATTGCGTTAAAATAATTTTGTATCTTGTGTAGTCGCAATCCTCACACAAATGATTTACGACTACCCGACGAAATTTTTATTGGGGCAGGGTAAAGTTACGTGAACAAATGAATTTAGAAATGATGGCACGAATTAGATTATGGGCGGAAATAATTATTTATAGCGGACTGTAATTGAATGAGCTGATGGAACGTGAAACCAAGTTATGGTGAAATGGTAAACAGTTTACTGGTTACGGGAAGGTCGCCGGTTTTTAATATTACCGGTTAGAATGACCAAATTATGTTGGTGCGAGAGGCACTAACATACGACGTGGTTAGGCGGGAGGTAGAAAGGTCTTACCGGGAGCAGGCTTTACGAGGTCGCTGGCACCGGGACACGAGCTGACGGGCGGCGATGTAGGCGATTGGTCACGGCACAGCACAAAGTCACTTCACCTAATCACAGGCACTATCATCCCAGGGTCACTATCAATAAGGGCAGTTCCAAGGCGACACCAGAGCGGGTATATCTGTGGACGTCTCGCGGTCGCTAGCAGACAGACTGACTCGGGCGCGCGTCCGGTTTCACCTGCCGCGCGCCAACTTCGCGATACAACGCTAGATGGCGCTAGGCGTATCTTAATCGTTTATAACAAGGCGTCTCGCCCGTGGCGAGTACACTTTAACTTAATTACTATAAATATAAAAACGTACATAGACGACAATTGTCTAAATAAAGTGTAACTAGTGTTTCCTTAATTTGCTAGTATTTTGCCTTGTTACCACCTGTTACACCTAATACTGCGATTATAACGTTAGTATAATGATATTACTCAGCAATTGCCAATTGCTGAATAGCATGCTACTCTGCTTTTATTCAGTAATTTTATTCAGCGCTAAAAACACAATAATCCATTATTCATCTAGTATTCAGCCTATGTGTGTTACTTGGGTTGTTCATCGACCGTCTGAGCTAGAAAACAGGAGACCTGTCGATCTTACAAGCGTCATCACGAACGCACGTTGATATATATACCGCTAAAATCGCGCTGAAAAATGACTTTGGGTTTAGTTTTAGGAGGACGAATTTTATAGGACAAAAATATAAGATCATGATACGAAAAACCATCGTCCGAGCATTGACCGTGCTTCGCAACATGCTGGGGAAATGACACATAACAAGTCAAGAAGAGATGGACTAGAATTTGGAAAATGATGAGTGGCAGCAAGTGGGAGAATAGGTATGTAAGCTATTAGAACTGATGACAGATTAAAGCGAAACAGTGCGAGAATCGTTTTTAAGGAGGCAAGTATTAAAGTCAAACATGATAATTGAATAGCTGTAGGAAGGAATTATTGTCATCTAGAAGTTTCATCTAGAAATAATTTACATATAAAGAAGGGCTGTAATAAACTCCGAGAAGGATTTTGTTATGGGAAAGGAAAACTTCGACCAACAAAATGCTCGCCCGCGTTAGCAGGAGGTGGTTGCGCCGAGGTGCTAATTACAGAGAAAGGAATATGAGCACGTAAGCATATAGCAACCCCGCCACCCCTGGAGCCAGTGCGGTTATTTCGTATAAGATGGAAGCCAGGCAGAGCTTATAAGGTAGAGGGCAAACAAGGTTTAAGCCAATTAAGACTCGAAGATTAAAACAGCGTGGATATTTTTGTGATTAAGAGACGCCAGCATGTCTGAATAAAGAGCCGGAATACTTTGCGCGTTGATGTGGATTATGTTGACGTTTTTTGGTACCTACATCTGAAAACTGACACTCCAGTGTGTCGGAGAGGGACGGGATGCTAACAAAACTGTCTTTATCGCTATTATTCGAAGATAAAGAAAAATAGTTTAAATCATCACCTGAGATTGAAATTTGAAATGCGAATAAATATAACATAATTAAATAAATATTAAAAATTATTTAATAATATTCTAAAAATGGCCAATCACTTTTTAAAAAGTATAAAAAAGGTTATTAAAAAGCTATTTTAAAATGTACTACAGTCACACTTCTGTTCTGTGCATTTTACCAGTCGATTGATGCCTACAGTCCCTACAGATTACTCTTGAATGGTGCAAGATTATTTGGGGGTTAAAGTTACTCGCGTCCGTAGGTTTACCCTTGAGACCCTACACGTGACCCCTGGGTGGTGCTAAATGAGTAACAATGACTGAGTGGTAGAGCCACGCTGCGTTGCAGCACGCATTGGGCCGGCTCGCCCGGGGTAATACCACCCTCTCACGAATATTCGGCGTGAAATAATGGCACTTGGTGCTGTTGTGTTTCGTCCGGCCAGTGAGAGTTCCGGAGGCTCCTTCCCCTCCCACCCCTCCTCACAATTCCTATTCCTTCCCCTAACCCTATTCTTTTCTTAAAGGTCGGCAACGCATCTGCGACTCCTCTGGTTTTGCGGGTGTCCATGGGCGGCGGTGATTGCTTTCCATCAGGTGACCCGCCTGCTCGTTTGCCTCCTTCTCATATAAAAAAAAAAAAAAATCAAATAAAAGTACTTGAAAAGTGAAGCATTTTATTGTATGACAACAAATCTGTCAGGTATTGGAGAAAAAGTTATTGAGAAGAAGAAAATTAAAATAATAAATGATAATAGATAGATACATAATACTTTTATTGTAAAATAATAACACAAACATTAATAACGATAATATAAAATTGAAGTCAAGATTTTTCTTGAATTTAACTACTTATACACCCTCATTTTTCATTTTTTTCTCATTTTTTTTTTTTTTTATTGGCAACGGGTAAGCGCTTGGCCTTCATCTCACCTGATAGTAAGTGACGATAAGGCCGAAGGTGGAAGCGCGCTTCACCCGGAATCCTCAACCACTGAGGAACTGGCTATCTTATCTCAAACTGCCGGAACACAACAATGCTATAAACATCGTTGTTATGGCGACAGACTTAGATAAGATGGTGGTAGCTAGCCAGGCGGACTTAACAGCCCTACCACCAACCAAATCGAGCACACAAAGATGTACCCCCCGCTGGGAATTGAACCCGGGACCTCTGGGTCTGAAACAGGTAGCTTAGCCACTAGACCACAGAGGCGGTTAAATTTTTCTTGAATTTAACTACTTATACACCCTCATTTTTCAGTTTTTTCTCATTTTCTCTTTTTTTCTTTTTTTCATTCATTAATTCGCTCATATCTGCTGTCCTTACAGCATAATACACTATTTATTTCGAAACTTACCATGCCATGTGGGAACTTACAAGGGGTGAGAACGGCTTTCATACAAAAACGCCCATTCTTCTTTACAACTTCATCTTATAAACCAAACCCACATCAACGGCAACAATAGAAAAATAATATTTTTACAAATGTATTAGGCTAGTAATGTTGCAACTTAAGTATAAAACACAACAAGGTGTTTGTGTAACTTCCTCCACTATGCATCGCATCGAGGGTTCGATTCCCAATGCTACACGTCGAGTTTTATTCTTCCATTGACCTCGCCACTTAATAAGGAAAACAGTCGTAAAATTATGTATGTATTAAGCGTCTACGCTGGAACGCAGACGCGTATGAAATTGTATATTATTTTTATTTGTGTGCTTTAATTCTTAGCAGTTTATAGGCTGTAAATAGCCTATTAGAGTCTACTATTGGGTAAAGGCCCTCCCTTTTTTTAATTATGTTAGGCTAAAGTATATTATTAATATTTAATTATTTCATAGTTTTATAATAAATGTTATAATATAATTAATATTTCATTTTAATTATTTTCTTAGTTTTGCGTTTTATTGTGTTCTTAACTATGTTTTAAATATTTGCACCTCCGATCATAGAGTTTATAAGTTCTCTCCATCCGATTGGTTGTCTGGCAGAAATCGCTTTTAAGCGATAAGACCGCCAAATTGTAACTTTGTATTTTTGCTTTTTTATGTCTAAATGTTTGGGTTATTATGTTACAATAAAAGTATTATCTATCTATCTATCTATCTAAAGTTATATCGGCGTTGATCCCACCGTTAAAAGAAAGGCCAAAGCGGGAGCGACGGGCTGTTAGTTTGAAATATATTATTAGTCTCTTTTTACATCAATGGTCTCTAGTAATAAATAAATATCTACGAAAAAGATGGATGGACTGCGTGTAAGATGATAATATGGTGAAGAAAGGAGTGACCGTAGAACTGACGGCTGATAGGGACGAATGCAAGAAGAAAGGACAAGGGCAAGGAAATGATGGTGATGATGGTCTCTACTATTAAATTCGTCCGGGTATGGGGTCCGCGTGGATCCCGTATTTCGTGACGAATTTCCATAAAAAATCGGTTGAGCCGTTCTGAAGTGATGCGCGAATAAACATTTCGGCAATTGATTTTTATTTGTATAGATAACGATTGAAGTGTAAATACTTCAGTATCTCTGATAAGTTGAACATTATGGAATGTAAAACAAGACTCACCAATTATATCATAAAAAGCTCTGAAAGCATCGAAGTAAGAAACAATTTTTCGGTTTTTTGCTTAAATTAATAATAGAATTAAAGCAGACGTTTGCTCAGTGCAACAAGATATCATAGATCTGGATATATAAAAAAAACTGTTATACTACTGCTTTCACTAACATATTTAATCTATTATTGAATACTGCGTATAAAAATCACCTTGACTGAAGATTAGTTAAGAAATCTCACAACTCACAACCACCTTTAATTTTTACTATGAACAATTCATTACCAATACTATACGTCTGCTTAAAGAGATAAAATCTGTACAATTTAAGAAAATTCTCTCAATTTATTACTGGTTCCGTATTAGTCGACTTCCTTTTAAGTAAGTATTTCCTTTTTTTAAAGATCATTACTAAAGTACCGTTAACATAATAATAACAGTCCAGTTTACCCAACCAGAAAAATATTAATATGCTTGTGTTAGCATAGTTTAACCAAACTACGAAGATCTATCCGTTCAGTTATATACCAACGCTTTTTTATTTGTTTGCTGAATACATTGCCTATTATAATTATTTCATAAACATATTAAAATAAGAGAATAATTAAATATTATTAAAGGGTTAAGTACCTAGTTGAACAGAATTGTCAAACCTTAACACATAAAAAAGATCTAGGAAAATGACTGTAAAAGTTTTACTCGTTCAAAGTATGCAAATTATTCCGGGGTATACCACTTAGGTAGGTAAACATTTTGTTTGATACTACTTAATTCTAAATATTCTAAAAGATTCACAAAACTCGCATTTTAACCACAGCTGTATATGTGAGGTCAGCTCAGAATTTAGAGCATTAAGTTTAATGCTCTAAGGCTCAGAAGCAGATGGATGATCTGGGGGCACGGCAGTGCCTCTTCCAAGTCAAACAAGAAAGCGGTACGGCCGTGCCGCTTTTTTGTTCTCATCCTTTTTAAAATCCTTCATAGGCGGAGACGCCCTAGAACGGTGTAAAATCATATGCGGAGGTAGTAAAAGGCAGACACGAACAATCGTCGGAGCCCTTACCGGGCACTATGCCACAAAACAAATGCTCCATAGAATGCAGCTAGCAACAGACAGCTTGTGCAGGGCATGTGGAGAGAAAACGGAGTTCATGCAACACTTACTGTGTGACTGTGACTGCCTCGCTAGGTAAAGAATGAGTCTCCTGGGAATTGGCCTATCCGAAACCAGAATATTTTAGGATCTTCGCCCTCAGAGACATTGCCAAGCTTATAGCAGTCGTTTTCACTGAGGAAACAGGGTGATATGACGGGGTTGCACATAAGATCCCAATGGGTTGACGTACTGCTGCGAGAGGGAGACCTCTGCGGGCCCCACTAAGATAAGATAAGACCACCCTTTTCTCGAAGCAGTTCAGGCCATTTTCGGCCCACTATAACTTCGTTGTGGTTAAAACTAAAAGCGTTTATTTTCAGTAACCAAGCAGACATTGTATAAACACGGTATATTTCAAATTTCATTAAATTTGTACCAGTAGTTTAAGAATTATAACTAGTCAAAGTTTCTTAATTTTGTCACTCACTGACTGATCGATCATCAAAACTCTAAGGCACTTCTAGCAGACACAGAAGCTTCAAATTTAGAATACAATTTAGTTTAGTTTTAACTTAGTGTATAAATCAAGGAAAAACTAAAATATTTTGCAATTTCGGTCCAGTTTTTTAGTTACACCAACTGCATAAATAACTTTGTAATTCCATGAAATATTTATGATTACAAAGTTACATTTTCAGTGAAAGAATCAGTGTACCGTATACTAAGTATACTATAATGGAATATCCGTTGTTGGTATTCAAGAAGTAAAAGGTACCGAAAAGGGAAAAAAGTAGGACTATCTACAAAAAGAAATGAGATGCCATCAAAAAAATACCTACTTGTACCAAAAACCAAGTCTCGCAACTCAGTTCTTCTACCGTAAACAGTTGTGAGATCCATGTAATAATACCAAGTCGTTTGACTTGGCAATCGCATTAAACAATCTAATTTAATATACTTAATTTATGTATTACTTGTGAGATACATTGTGTTTTCATGCTATGGCCAAGTCGACCGACTTGGTATTACATGGATCTTACAACTTTTTACGGTAGAAGAAATGAGTTGCGAGACTTGGTTTTTTTACAAGTAAGTATGTTTTTGATGGCTTTATATTTTCGATAAAATGAATAAGTAAATCTTAGTGTCGTAATCACAATGTATTTTAAATCAAAATGTATATAGGAATTAATATCATCTCTAGGTATGTATCGATATTTATAGTAAGAAAGGGCTTCTGTGCAGCAATTTGACGTTTCATTACTATGGGATAGGTACACGGAAGGGTGGATTCCCATTAGAGAGAACTCTTAATTCACTGGTCCCAAAATAACATGTTATTTGCCCACCCAATTTTCCGAACTGATCAGGTGTGATCGTGTGATATGTACGTATGTAGACTTAATAGGTTTCCTATTTACACGAACAATGAACAAACACGAACCTTATGTAATGTTTTGAATATATGCACGGCATCGGCAGGTTTAGTGAGGAGGGATGTTTTTAAAATGTTCTTCGTGATCTTAAAATATACAAAAGTGTAGAACGAATATGACATTATATTGAGAAAAGTATGTTAAGATGGTTTGGTTACGTAGAGAGCATGAATCAAGAGTGAATGGCATAGTTGAAAGGGGAAGAACTTGGCGAACGCCGACCAGCTCCCCTGGACAAGTGGCAAACGCTCAAACCCTGTCTATTCGTAATTCGTCGTACAATGCGCGCGGGCCGCTGTATTTTTCATTAACAGTTAGCTATTTTTCGAGATCAAAAAAGAAAGAAAGTTCTTATTGACTTCATAGATGGCGCTTAGTAAAGGCGAGTCCATGGAGAGCACGTGTATGGCACTAGGAAATATTACTAAGCAATTTCTCCTACGTAATTTCTATGCTTTTTAAAAATAAGTAGTTAGGTAACATTAAAAAAAAAAATCTATTTTTTTTGTCGACGTCCGTAAAAAAACTATCAGAAAAAGATTAAATTGGGAAATAATGCGAAAAGAAAAAAGCTTTTAACAATATCAACCTCTGGAAATAAAATATATCAGGAAACGATTCGATTGGGAAATTATGCGAATGCAAAAATCGCTTGCAGTAAAATTCGATTTTCGGAAAATCATCGCCACACTTAGATGTGGCAATTCCAAGTTTAACACCGCCTACAAAACACGGTTGGATATTAAATGTCGCGAAATTGTCTCCAATACCAACACTAAAGCCATGCATGTCTCTGAATGATTTAGAATTAATATCTTGCCAGTGCAAAACTGTCAGTCGCACTGCGAGATGCGGCTGAGCTTATACAAATCAATAATGCTGTATGCATTATTGATTTGTTTAAGCTCAGCCGCATTGTCATATTGGGGAAGAGGTATTCTTAAATCAGTATAATTTTGGTGATCCCCGTGATCTCTTTTAGTTTAACTTTGCATTCAACTAACAAGTGTTTGTTTGAAAAGGTTTGCAAGAATAAATATTGATAAAACTCTTAAATTGTTTTAGATTCCCTTTGGGGCACAAGAGGCGAGCACGCGTTCCACCCTTACCTACATAATAAATACGAGCTATCCGCACAAACCGCTTTGGCTCGACCTTTCTTATGCCTATGGAATGAAACGCTTTGCCTGCTAGTATGTTCCCCCAACAGTACGTACAACCTGGAATCCTTCAAGGCCATATTGAATAGGCTGTTTCTAAGTAAACAGGCATGCTCCACCTTCGGCCGTATCGTCACTTCCCATCAGGTCAGGTGGCGGTCAAGTGCCAGACAGCCTAGTAGGTAAGTATATTGTAAAAAAAAGCATTTTCATCCAGCATTTATTCATCTAAGAATCTTTATTCATCGCACGGAGTGCACCCTGCCAACTTCTAGCAAACCGAGCCAACTGTGTGCAATGTTTTCACGAACCATTTCAACTGCATTGACTAATGTTTACATGAAGTTTAAGGTCACCGAATGAAAAGCACTAAGTATGGAACTTTTCTCAGTTCTGAGAGAATAGTTCCCAAAACAGGAGTTTCATCAAAATACGATAGGCTATGAAAGCTTGAATCTCTGAAAACTTGGTAAGTTGAATCAGTGAATTCGTCAGTTAGCTCAGTCTATATTTGTACGTGTACGTCGGTACAGTCATCTGCAGAGTGAACGGACGCCCTTACCCATACATTTGATATAATGCAAGGGGGGATCCATTCCCTTTGGGAATGGTTGGCAACACTGCCCCAATTAGCTGTCAAAACTTAGCTCCTACTTTAAAAATAAATTTTAATTAATTTAGCTGTTAATTGACTACAAAATTGTGTTTAATAAATAGATTTTGTGACAAAACATAAGTACTGTGTTTGCATCAGTGTATATGCAATAATATTTGAATTTCGTCGTATCGTAATTTTCGACTACCAGCTGTCAACGGCCGGCAAAAATAACATACATTGAAGAAAAGTTTTAAGTATTTAGTTCCCCAATGTGCTGTACCTGAAAACCGGGGAGTATTGTTTTCATTATTTTCCTCTTGTACACGTTTAAAACCTACTAAAAGCTTTAAGTAAAATTAAACTTACACTACCTTCAAAATAGCACTTTGTCATTGTGAAAATTAATTACTTACTTACAAACTTACATTTTATGAATACTAGCGTTCAATGATTGTTATTTATTTACATCTACATTACAAATCTGACAAACTAATGTAAAACATTACACTTCAACTACGATTTGGCTTAGTTTACCTCTCTTTACTTGAAGTAAAGTTGATGGTGACATTGTTTGCCACAGACATACCTACTGTTACACTTACAATCACTACTAAATAATTTTATTCTTACTACTCTTAATCTTATCTAATTACCTCTCTTTACTTGAGCTTAAGTTAAAGTAAAGTTGATGGTGATATTTGCCACAGTGTTCTTTGACACCACAACACGGACAGACTAATACATAATCATTAAATATCACACTCATCTTTGCAACATAAATAGTAACAACTTACTTATACTTATTCATTATTCTTGCAGCCTTATCGCTGTGTTGGGGTTACAGTCAAGGCAATCACTCAGATCACGATGATGACCAACTGCAAAGGATGTTGAGATGAAGCTAAAGCAGACTTTATTGGATTTAAAGGCAACAAAAGAGCACAACATTCACTTGTTGCAAGAATGGGATGACAGCGAAAAGGAAATCATAAAGATCATTGAAAAAAATTCCGATCTAAAGAGTTAACTTGCTGACTTACATCTCAAATACTTAGATATGGCTGACAAATGTAGCCAGTTGCAGGATGTAATCACCTCTTTTACGGAATGTAATAGCACTCATGAACAGGCATTGAAGCGTATAAATGATCTTGAAATAAGTTTATGTGAAGCTCACAAAACTGTTTTAAAGTTAGAAAATGAAAATAATGTAAAATTAAATCATTCTCAGAGCCTGTTCGATGAGTTATTGTCTTGTAAGTCAGACATTATCGAACACCAGAGTCATGGAAATATTATAATTAACAATCAAAGTTACTTTGAAGAATCAACTGACAGTTTAAATGTATTGGATAGTCCGATAGGTAAAAAGGACTTAGCCTTAAATAATTATTCATCGTGTAAAAAGCTCCAGAACTATAGTAGTGTGAAAAAATTCAAAAAATATTTCAGAGTTAAAAGGTATATTTCTAAAACCCATAAACTAGTAAATAGTCAAAATCATTTACAAAAGCATATGACACTTAGGAAAGAAAGGATACAGTTAATAAATAAGATAAAATTATATAAAAATAGCACAATTGATAGGAATGATAAACATGACTGCGACTCACATATCTTAATTTATAAAATTGATAACTTAGAAAGGTCACTGAAAAGTATGTAAGTATGACAATATAAACAATCTGTCACATAAACACCTAAATTATCAGATTGTTGCTGCAAATGACATGGTTGATGTGTGCAACTATAATGCTGAGCGATTTGAATCCCTAAATAAAAAGCGTACTTGTTGTGTTGCTGACCACTCTTATAATACTGGGGGTCCAGTATTGGCAAAGCAGGAAATCGGCACAGGAAGGTCTGAGTCTTCGATATGTCCTTATGATAACTTTTATACACCTGACCACTCTGCCCCAACATCTGACTCTCAGTTCCCCTTTAACTGTCCTTTTGTAGCGATGCCTGAGGTTGCTATTGACCAGCCGCAATACCACAAAGAGATAAGAAATTCTACCCACACCCCAGTTTTCACTGATGAGATTGAGAAGGACTTTGGCTCTATTTTGAATAACCATACAAGAGGTTCTGTGTTAAATAAATGTATGTCTGGCAACGCTGCAACAGATCGTAACAGAAGTATGTTCTGCAAATGTAAATAGTAATACATCAATAGTTCTGCTTGTGGGGGCAGTTTAGCCTTGCAAACAAAACATATTGTTGACAGCTTTACGAGATTAAGCCAGAGTATAGACTGTAAGAAACTAACATGGTGTACATTTCCATATTCAAAGTCATTAAATGACAAGCAAAATAATAAAATTTATAAACTTTACATTAGGTTACATCACATGATCAGTTGTCACAGTGGTGACTTCCAGCTATTTGATAGCAATTTATTTATTAAAAACTTTTCTTAAATAAAGATGATATGTATCTGTCTAGACGATGTAAACCTCGGACCAAATATCACAATGGACAGAGTCTTTGGATTTTTAGCATGTCCGTATTTTGTTAGTGTGCAGCTTTCTATCTGTACATGTGTGCGTGACTAAAGATGTGACTAGTATATCGATATAATCACTTTAATGTGGTGTGTACCTAGTTCGTTATTATACTTGGGGGTTAAAGTTACTCACGTCCGTAGGTTTACCGTTTCGACCCTACACGTGACCCTTGGGTGATGCTAAATGAGTGACACTGACTGAGTGGTAGAGCCACGCTGCGTTGCAGCACGCCGGGCACGCTGGGCCGGCTCGCCCGGCGTAAATACCAACCTCTCACTAAGGGTGTTACCCGACCAATCGATCGATCGTCGATCGACGGCATCAATCAACGTCGATCAAAGTTGATCGACTGGTCTGGTAGCTTTAATCGATCGACGGATACCTACCGTTTGACTAACCAATCGATCGACGACGGTCGGTCGACGTTGATCGATAGGTGTGGTAGCTTTAATCAATCGACGGATACCGTTCGTCTAACCAATCGATCGACGGTCGGTCGACGTTGATCGATTAACCCTGGCTAAATTCCATCAGCGAAATGTATTCAGAAAAGGACTCGTTGTTCTTGGCCAGTACGATGTTGCTCGTACTATTATTACGGAGACGCAAACGCAGAAGAATCTGGATGCGGCCGTTTTTTAATGTATTTTATCCAAATGACATTTTAAGCAGCGGTTTTTGTTTTTGTTTTTTTTTTTTGCGTAGCGATTGTCATGAATTTCGAGGTTAGTAGTTTCGAGGGAGGTAGAGAGGAGGGGGATGGAGGGGGTACGGTAATGGTAACTTAGTAGAATATTTGTTTTTTTTTCCTAAAAATAACCTAAAATAACCTTAAAATAAAAATATCTTGAAAACTATGCATTTTCGCACTTTGGCTCCCCCTCCCCCTCCCCTTTCCCCCTTTTTCGGTGTTGCTTAATCTAAAGTGCTTCCCAAGGTGTGTGGGGGAATATCATTTAGTATTTAAACGTTCATATTATCATCACTCATTATTATCAACATAAACATAATCTAATATTACGATTATTATCCATAGGCACGAAATAATTTATTTTTTTTTATAAAAGAGGGAGGCAAACGAGCAGGCGGGTCACCTGATGGAGAGTAATCACCGCCGCCCATGGACACCCACCCGCAAAACCAGAGGAATCGCAGACGCGTTGTCGGCCTTTAGGGGGGGAATAGGTTTAAGGAAGGAATAGGAATTGGGAGGAGGGGGGGGGGGAAGGGGCCTCCGGAACCCTCACTAGTCGGACGAAACACAACAGCACCAAGTGCCATTATTTCACGCCGAATATTAGAGAGGGTGGTATTACACCGGGCGAGCCGGCCCAATGCGTGCTGCAACGCAGCGTGGCTCTACCACTCAGTCACTCTACAATCCATTTTACCGGTCGATTGTCGATCGACATCGATCGACGTCGACTAATCCATTCTACCATCGATCGATGCCATCGATCGACGATCGATCGATTGGTCTGGTAACACCCTAATATCCGGCGTGAAATAATAGCCCTTGGTGCTGTTGTGTTTCGTTCGGGCAGTGAGAGTTCCGGAGGCCTCCCCCCCTCCCCCCGCTCACAATTCTTATTCCTTCCTTAAATGCCGGCAACGCATCTACGATTCCTCTGGTGTTGCGGGTGTCTATGGGCGGCGGAGATTACTCTCCATCAGGTGACGCGCCTGCTCGTTTGCCTCCTTCTATTATAACAAACAAATAAAAATAATAATTTGTGTAGCAAAGTGAAGAGCAATACTTTTTACTATTCATATTATAAGATTCAATTTTGAACTAAGGCTAAAATTTTAACTGTAAAAAAAGATTTTTCAAAATGTTTGAAACAGTGCCTTGAATATTTTGTAGGCTCTCAGTTATCACGTCTAATAGCTTTAACCCATTCACGTTTTATTTCCGGGCATTTTGGAAACCTAAAAAAAGAATAATAAAAAGAATATTAGTAATATCGATAAAGCTTCGATACACAAATACGTACATCACTAATCATTATGCCAAAAACAAAGCCTTTAAATTACATTTAATTAAGGTTTAAAACCTGATTCTTATGAATAGTGTACGATATAGTATGATTTAGAATTAGCAAAAATTAATGCTTTGCCGTTTTAATTAATAAAAAACTCATAGTAAAGCATACATATTATGAGAAATCACTAACGTATGAAATGATAATTCCTGGTCCCTCACACCTCGTTTTGTTGTTCTTGACGAACAATAAACAGCAGAACAAGACATTATGTCAATTGTATATTACACAAATAACACAAACACTAAGATTTCTTAATATTTCACTATTATTTCGCACAATCCAGCAATGTTTTGACCTAGTAGTCGGTCATGAAATGACACGTCTCACACCGACAGTGCGTCGTTGCCAAACGTACATTAACTATCTCTTTTACTCATATCACACTACAGTCATACAGACAGAGATACAAATACTTTACTTTGATACACGTATGTAAAAGCGGAAACGTCGTAAGACTCTGTCCATGTAATATTTGGTCCGAGATGTAAACATAATATAGCTACTCTATTAGCAAATAATATCAACATAGAATGCAATGACAAGACAGTGACCAATAGTAGTACCACTAAAGGCACTGAGGTAAACTCTTTTTTAGGTATGTAAGGTTGACTAAGGAGAAGTGTAATAATAATTTTACTTTAGTTCACCAAAATGTAAATCGCTTCTCTGGTACAATATTACATGTTGAATTAATGCTAGACAAATATAATGTAGATATATTATGTTTAACAGAAACCTGGTTGAAATATGAAAGTATGTGCTTTTCAGTAAATAATTGTAAAGTAGCTAGTGTGTTCAACAGAAGAAACTCTGCTATGGGGGGCGGTTGCATAATTCTTGTCAAAGACTCCATTAAATGTAAAGAACGAAAAGATATAGTAAGTTATTCCGTTGAACGCGTTTGCGAGATAGCTAGTGCAGAGATAGACGCTTTTCTTATAGTATGAATTTATGGACCGCCTTCAGGCAATTTTATGTCTTTCATTATATTAAAAAGATCACTGGTTTTCTTTAATATTTTATTAGTTTGATCGCATTTAACGCGTTTGTAGGTCTTGTCATCCGAGAAAAGTTGAATTATTTTTTCGTTATAATCTGACGTATCCATAACTACCGTAGCATTACCCTTATCAGCACGAAGGATGGTTAATTCTGGCTTAGCTCGCAGGTTCTTTAGGGCGAAGTATTACAGGATGACAAGACCTACAAACGCGTTAACTGCAATCAAACTAACAAAATATTAAAGAAAACCAGTGACCTTGTCAAACAACACTCCGAAACGTTAAATCTAGACACTAATTATTTAATACCTTCCTGTTGTCAAGTTGCCGCGGATGAGATAGGAGTAAAATGTAGAGATATGGAAAATAAGTGTATTAGGGCGATTAATGGTAGTAGGTTAAAAGTAGTTGGAAAATGCGATGTAAAGTTTTCTTCGAGCGATTTTTTATTTAAACAAGAATTAATATTTATTGCTTACTTAAAGTGTAGTGTAGTTTTAGGTCAGGATTCTTTAATAAACAATAAAATGTGTATTGATTTTTATAATAATTGTGTGTGTTTTTCAAATGTGTTGAGCCAAAAAGATGAATCCGCTTTTGTTGCAAGACAGGACTCGGAAAGATGTTCGCTTGTTAGACAATAGTTAGGAAATATTCATTCTGTTCAGCCAAATGTGTTGAGCCAAAAAGATGAATCCGCTTTTGTTGCAAGACAGGATTCGCAAAGATCGAATTTGATTGTTAGACAAAATTTAGGCGCCACTGATTTGAGACGTTGCATACATTTTGTATGAAGCAGTTCATATTACACTCTACATGATCCGTGTTCCGTCCGGACCCGGACGGGACACGGCCCGCTCTAATATAAATACAAAATGTTTGCAGCGTCTCAAATCAGTGCCCCGTCCGGGCACGGGACACGCCCCGTGCACGGCCCGCTCTAATATAATTAATCCCTTAATGAGTGTCAAGGGGTTTGGGGGAATATCATTTACCATTAATCGTTATCTTATATTATCACTCATTATCATTAAGCAATTACTTAATAACTTGACACTGGCTAAATTTGCTGACCGAAAAATTTTGTATTTATTAAGTATTGACCATATTTTTCACAAATATAATGTAAGTGATACGAAGTTCACCGGGTCCTTTAGTAAATAAATAAATTTTATTTAAAAAAATAAATTGCTGTTCGTTTATCTCGCAAAAACTCGAGAATGACCGAACCGATTTGGCTTACTTTGATTTTGAAATATTTGTGAAAGTTCAGGGAAGATTTAAACGGTTAGAAAAAATAGTACCTAAATATGTTTAAAAAAAATATTTAACACACAGACGTATAATAAGATACGTCTGTGATTTACCATAAAAAGACGTCGTGCAATTTAGGTAATAAATAGTAATTGGTTCCTAAAAACTTTTTGCTCTTTTCTCACTTCTTGTTCGCGACATTTATATTTTTCCTTTCAATTTAAGTTAGTATTTATGGTCTTGTTCTAAAATAAAGTAAATACATTAAATATAATTATTTTGAAACGCTTTCAAAGTTTTTCTTTTACTTAAACTGATGTCTGATTTTTAAGAACGTGAATAATGTCACGGTACCTATATAGGTTCCGTTCTGAAACTAGAAAAATATATTTTATTTTATAACTCTCTCGTCCAAGGTGAGTATAGTCACCGAGCGCAAAAAGTTCGCATACGTCCCGGGTCAGTATAGTCATCGTGGACAGTTGTGAATTTTGTAATCGCAAACGTCCACGGTGAGTTTAGTCCCAAAAAGCACGTAGTACGTAGGTTCGTCAAAAATTTGAGGTGATTCTGTGGTTACTAATTCATTATAAAAGTAAAAGAAATCTATCTAATGGCAAACATAATTTCACAGAAAAAAATAATGAAATTGACATTCGCTAAAACGGAATTTTGCGCGTAAGCGTTTTTAAAAATATCGAAATACTCTTCTACTCACCGTATTTCCTAAATAAGTGCACATCAAAACAATCGCAAACTAATTACCATTAAGGATTAGTTATGTTTGTTTACATTTGTAGACAGTGACATTCCAATATTTTTTTTTCTGACCAAGCGCCATAAACATGGCATTCGTTCTTTGTAAAGGTTGTTGCTCACTGCACCTAGTTCGTAGTTCCGCAAGAAAATTTTAAGGTGGCTGTATGTATATTGATTTATCCGTAGAGCAACAGAAACTATGGTATAGTGTACGAGCACCATTAGTAAAAAAATTAAATTGTTGACAATTTTGACGGTTCGCCATTTTTTTTGGATAGGATTTTTTTGTGCTAAAATGTGTTAATTACTCTTCGTAATTATTGTTCTTACTAATAATGTGCACAACAAAACAATCGTTATGGTTTTAGCTATCGAAAATTATATGATTCTTTCTAGTTTTAAACAGTGACTTCCAAGTAATAACGACTGCTACATGTCGATATAAAAAAATATTTTTGTTTTTTGTCTTGGAATCTTCATTTTTGTCTTTTTGTTTACAGCTTTTCGTAATTAACTGTTAACTTATTAAAATACTGCGTTTTTTAAGCATTTGGTACATATTTAAGGTTTTGATATAGCTTTAGCAATGGTTAAGTTCTAAGCTTTTTTGTGAGCTCGGGTAGTCTCCGTCAGCTTCGGCCAACTTTCTGACAGCTGTCAGAATGGCCGGACGTTAGACGCTATATTGTATATACGGCGTTGAACGGTTTAATTACATGATGTGATGACGGCCCATCAATATCCGTCCAGTAGTTTACATGAGACGAGAAATATTGAACATTTAGGACCACAAACAAACAAGCCGCGCCGCGCTGAGGAGATGAGGGAACGCTTAATTTCAACGCCCGGCGCGGCCCGTCCGCAAATGGGCCGTGACGTGAGACCGGCAATGCCTGTCGCGGCTAGGCGCGGCTTGGCGCGGAGTGCCACGGCGCGGCGTGGCGTTGTGCGGTCGATGGATCGGACAGGCGACGGCACGCCACGGCAGGCTTCATCGGATGCGTTGATTCCCATGGCCTGTTGGCGCGGTCGGTCTGGCCTGCCAAAAATCAGGCCGTGGGACCGGGGCTTTAAACATTGTCATCATCATCATCAGGCTATAAAAGTCCCACTGCTGGGCACAGGCCTTCCACGTGGACATAGCACGTGTAGATATTGGGCCATAACCACTCTGGCCCAATGCGGGTTGGTGGGTTTTAACGACTGTCATAATCTTACGACAACAACCGGGAGAAGCACGGAGGAGCTCGAGATGTTTAAATTTGGTCACCCATCCGGCGACCCGGCATTGCGAAAGTTGCTAAGCGGGCAAAATCGCACGCCGAACGTGCTAGCCGCTGCGCCATCGAGCTCTGAAGCATACATACTACCATCCCCCACATACATATACTTAAACACACACTTCTTACATAAATACTTACGAACAATCTATTCAAACATAATTATTATTTTATTCATTTCGAATATCGATATCTACAACTAACGATTAATAATAATTAATAACACATAGTATTATAAAATATATTTTTTTAATTATATTTTATGATACTATTAGCCACTAATTGTAACCTTTACAACTGTTCGACAACATAGCAAACATTTCAATTTTCAGATTTCCAACTGATCCGGTAGAAAGAAGTCGTTGCCGAAAAATTTAACTATGAGGTTTCATCATATTATGAAATTAGAGAACATGAAAAAATATGATGTAACATCCAAACGAAAGTTATCTAAGAAACAAATACAAAGAGAAGGCCATTCATTGTTTTGATTTTAATTTAAAATAATTATATTTCTAATTATAATAACTAGTTTGATCATTAAATGTAAATCATCCTGCCTGTTGCTCATATTTCGTCCCTACTACAAACATATCACACGCATGACACGTACGCAGGCTTCCATTAGCGCATTATTTTATTGTACTCGCCCTCGCCTTCAATCATCCATTTCTTCTAAACACACCAGCTTCTTTTATGCGTTATACCTGGGAGCCCTTTCGGTCGCATAATCTCTTTCGTCATAATGTAGTTTGGCATAACAGTTTCAGCATATAGTTTTTTCGCATAAATCATGATAAGCAGAGTGTTATAAACCCATAATGGTTTCATCGGCATAATTTTAACTTACTATAATTGTCTTTATCATAATTTTAATCAGCATGAATGTAAATAACATAATTGCTATCCGTCTAAATTGAATTTTTCATAAAATACGAAACGCATAATGGATCAAGCGCAGCGTAGCGATTTAATGAATTTCGAGGTTATTTTTTTATTAGACAACAGAAATACTAGCTGCCTTACTCCTGTAGGTCACGTGATAGGTTATAAAGGACATCAGGCACATTTGACCCGAAAATGTATAAACTTATTTCTATTATCTTTAAGCACTATGTGTCATTATATACCTAAATCAGTGTCAACTTTTTTTGAAACTCCTTTATTAAGCTGAAATTAATTAATTAGAAATCAAAACTACGACTATGAAACGGTCATTTTGTGGCCGCCATCACTATTTTTTTGCGTAAGAACAAGGCCGGATTGGATTGGATTTCTCGGAGAAATAGTTCTGAAGTTAGAGAAAACTAACTTTTAGATTTTTATTGTTAATATAGCATAGGCAAATACTTGAAAATGGGTACTTATCGCTTTGATTTGAATGCCATGCCATTTTCGATCCGTCAGCTAGCCTATCGGCTAGAAATGTCGTTACAGTGGCGGGATCCCGGGACTTACGAGTATGTATTGTTTAAATCACCCGTATTAATACTGGTACCTATTCAAAATATTCCGGTATTTATAAGCTCTAGTATATTCAACTGTGTCGCGTAGTGGTGAAAGAGTACTACCACCCCCTCTCTTCCCTTGGGTGTCGTAAAAGGCGACTAATGAACTAAATACTGCACATAAGAGATACATCTATTAGCGAATATGAAATGAAATGAAAATAATTTATTCGTGTCACGCAAACATGTAAATATACAATTTTAAACAAAACTATGTTATTGTGACACAGAAAAGGTATCCACTCAGCATTAGTCAAGACACCAAAGGTGCCCCGACGCTGATCTTCCGCGGAAACCTAGAGAACAACAGAAAACAGCATAATATAGCATATATTATGCTGTTTTCTGTGACTGACTTCGCCTATGATAAATAATTCTAAAAGGTAACATTAAAAACAATAAAAACATATATATCAAAACATTCTAGTAAAAACAATATCAACTAAACTAAAACTCTGCAACAATACTTCAATAAACATTACATTACCCTACTCCATTTATAAAATAAATAAATAAATGTAATTGCAGTTTCTGCCTAAAATGTAAGCTGTTTAAATATTTGTATGAAAATAAAAATAAAAACCGTAGGACAACAAACCTGACACAGTAACAGTCAGTTTTTAAGCTTTTGCATTTCTAAAAGATACTTTTTATAATTTAACTTAAAAGATTTTACTGATAGAGAATTACGTAGCGGTGGAGGTATATTATTCCAGCACTTCGTGGCAGCGTATCGAAAGCTACCACGGAATGCAGCGGTGCTGTGCCTTGGGCAGATAAGACGGGTAGCTGTCCTCACTTCACGCTGAGAAAATTTAAGTTTATTGAAGAGGTACGATGGCATTCGTGTTTGTACAACACCAAAAAGAAGACAGGCAAAATGAAGGGAACGCCTGGTCTCCATAGTCATAAGATTACCCAGATTGAGGTACGCAGTAACATGAGCTCTACGTGGGATGTCTGTACCCTCGCCCTGGGTGGGCACTGTCACTGCGCCATTTTGTTTCTATGGCACGAGAGTAAGAGTGAAAAACGTTTTTTTGTGATTTGATGTAATTTCTTTGTCTATTGTCTAAGAAGGTAGCTCAACAAAAATGTTAGTATTAATAACCTTTGACACACGACGCGGCCCGCGGCGCGCGGGGGGTCCAAAAGCGGCGCCACTTGACACCGACCGTTTTTTTATGGCCGAGATAAGCACTTACGAGTTTGTTTTTGTTCTCACGGCCAGATGTTTACACTTACAGCGTCCCCAGTTACATTTCTAAGAAGGTGTTGAAACGAACTGAGAACTTATAAACAATGGAATGCTTATAGTTCATATTATTTTCTTATCGGGTCGTTTGAACCAGGATGCGTCAGTACGATAAAGTAAACATATGTTCGCTTGAAACAAAAGGCTCGTAATACGTTTACAAGGCATGAAATGGTATAGAACTATATATATTTAGAATCTGCATTAATAGTCCTTTTGAATGCATGCATAATAAACGTATGTCCGTTTATCAAAAAATTTACAATCATAAGTATGAAGTAACCCATATTTTTTGCCCACATTACGCACGACGTAATTTTGAAAAAAATATTGTGATCGAACTACTGTTCCTATCAATATGATTTTATTTTTAACTTTTGGGCTAATTATTCAAGAATAATGTATATCATTTTTTTTTATGTTATAGCTAGTATTTCTTTATATAAGGTTATTTACGGAATCTTTCGGAAAGTGGACCGGTTGCCTTAGATTTGACAAATACTTAATTCTCACTCTCAAAAATATTAATTAAGGTTTTTTATTGAAAAGTATATAAAATTACCTTTCTAACGATATATAACACATACAGTGGTATTCTACAATAACCATCGAATAAATAATTTGAAATGATCTAAAATATCGAATTTCCGCCGCTCCGCTGACCGTGAGCCGCGGCCGGTCGGCGGGGTCACGCGAGGTCACGGCCACTTGCGTCGCGCACACTCCAGTCGCGAAAATAAACACTACCGCTCAAGTTTTAGAGTGCCAAATCGGGTGCACTTACGCAAATTTAAGTGTTTTTATTTCTTGTAAAATAATGTAAATAATTAACAAAAATAGAATAGTGATTACAAATACGAACTCCCACATAAATTATCTTTATAATCATAAATTTATGTGGGAGAATTATCTATGCGATAGCATGGTTTTCGCGCGAAATTCACAGTCATAACACGCGCCGTTTCTCAGGGCTATTATTTGATATCTAACCTACTGAAAATCGAAAACTATAAGCAGAAACAAATGCCTTTTAAATGTAGCTTTCTAATGATATATAACACATATTTATTTTCAAAGATTTATTCCTTCTAATAACATCGCAAAGTTTAGGTAGTCGCGCGGGAATGGCACACAACATTTTAAATCCTGATTGTACGAAAAATCTACCAGAAAACGCAATGATTCTTGTTATTTACTGCTAAAACACTATAAAATATAATAAAAACAACACTTAACTCACCTTAGTGCACAAATTTTCGTAAAATAAACACTCACACGGCACTTGACACTGCACTTCAACGGCGCGGAACGGCGCGCAAATGGCGCGTCAGTTATTATTTTTTTATAATATTATTTTCCATAGAATGTAAACTGTTGACGCTTTAAATGAACGTAGAATTTATTCGTCTATGATATAAAGCTAACTATTCACGAACCTAACCCGTATTCTTTTTGAAATAGGGCAACAAAACGGTCGACGTACCGATGGCATGTATTAATGCCATCTCGTCCTCTAGGGATCTTTTTTTCCTGGCATGTATTAATGCCATGCCGTCCTCATAGAGCGACTTCGATCAACAGTTGTATTGTTGATCGAAGCATCGCGAGTACAAATCAGTTTGTTATGGTATGTTGTTGTTTTTTTAAGTTTGCTATCGAACTACCGTGTACCCTATATTGAACCTCTTCAAGGTTCCAAAATTAGACCGATACAATTATTAAAATTATATGTTAATCTGAGGTAAGATTTACGATATCTAGTTCCTATTATGCCAAGAATGATCCTAATCATTACAAAAAATATTGTTCCTCATAATACGTAAATAAATAATAATTATTAATAATTAAGTTTTATTTCGGATGTGGTACAATTTAGGATACTAGTTCCCTAAATTGAACCGAAGGACAACTATCAGTAGATTAATATTTTTAAATACACACATCAAAAGTGTCTAGGGATCAACATATATTTTTGCAATAACTTTTCTCCTGATTGATATTAATTAAAATTTTCATTAAGTATTCCATTTTCCTAATAAAGGGATTTTTGACATTTGAACCACTAACATTAAAGTTCGAAAAAAAGACCGAAATAACAGTTTTCTTTAAAATTTTATTGGGTAACTTAAACAATTAATAATCCGTGTTTCTACCGCGAACACTAACAACACAAGAACATCGGTTTGGCATACTCAAAATGAGTTCATCCAAATCACGCTGTGGAATGGCCGCCCATGTTCGTTGCAACAACAAAAAAAGGTCTTCTTGCGACTGGATACCCTCCATATTCGGCAGAGCTCTTCTCTGTAGCATATCCCATGCATGCGCAATCGGGTTCAAGTCTGGCGACTGAGCAGGCCAGGGCATGACATTGATGTTAGCTGCGGCGAGAGTCTGTCTTACAACTCTTGCGGTGTGCGGTCGTGCATTATCATGCATTAACTGAAATAATGGACCGATTTGCACTTGTAGAGGAACGATGACGTCTGATACAATCGTCTCAGCATAAATTTGAGCGTTGAGGTTGCCTCTGATCCAAATCAACTCAGTTCTTCCGCCGATCCTAATACCCGCCCATACCATGATGGTTCCACCACTATAAGGATGGACTTCCTGGCAGGATTTTAATCGCTGTTGGCGTCCAGGGGTTCTCCAGTGTCGTATACGTCTTGTATCCGGTCTCATACCAAAACGAGACTCATCAGAAAAGCACACGAAACGCCATTGTTCTTCTGCCCAATTTCTGTGTTCAAGAGCCCATTGATATCGAATCCTACGATTGTGCATTGCTATAGGTGGTACCCTTAGCGGTCTTCGGGAATGAAGGTTCACTTCATGCAAGCGGTTTCTGACTGTTTGGTCGCTAATTAAGTTCCCTGAAGAGTGATGAAGCCTCACGGCTAACATCATGGCGGTTATTGTTGGAGCTCTTCGAGTTGTGATTTGAATGTATCGGTCTTGTCTCCGTGTGGTGCAGCGATACCGTCCTCCATGGCGCTCAGCCACGGTACCAGTGCTTCGGTAACGTGTCCAAAGTCGACTGATAACACTCTGACTTGTATTCAGAGCTAAAGCCACAGTACGTTGCCGGGAACCAGCTTCTATCATTCCCACGGCTCTGAGCATTTCTTCCCTGCTTAAATGACGTCGCCGCTCCATAATAACGTTGGTTTTAATCAGTAGTAGGGAAACAGTAGCACTAATAATGTCTTCAATGCGTTGTATGTTTTTATAGGGAAAATATTGACAGCTGATTTTCATCTTTTACTAGAAATTGATTGAAAGTTCCTGTTTCAAATTATGAAATGCACCAAAAAGGATCCATATAAATTTATAAAATCATAAATTTATTACAAAGCCACATCTCAATCTCAAGAAATCCGCATAAAAATGCTTGATCCCTAGACACTTTTGATGTGTGTAGTTTTAACTTGATAAGAATCTTAAGTGCGCAATATGTTGTAACAGGAATACCAAGGTATCACCTAAATCAGATTGGGTTTCTCTAACTTACAAGATTTAGGTATTTTTTTAGTGTTATATGTTATAGTTTTTAATAATAAAGAATAAATCAGGTGAAGCACTACTCATAAATATAAACTAAGAATATTACTAAGCCATAATTAAAATAATAATAAAAATACGGGTCATCCGCGCGCTCCAACTGCGCCAGCCTGCGTACGCGTGACTGTAAAATCACCCTTAGAAATAAATCGTACTTTAAATTATTTGTTTTTCTTAATAACTTGACTGTACCTTATCATCAGTTGGAGCACGGGACCTTATAAGTCCCTGTGCTTCACCCAGGTGGAGGGAGAACCTAGGTGAAGCACGGGTCCGAACCCGTCAAAAGTGGTCCAATAAAGGTTATTCTCCACTATGTAGTATATTATACTGCCCCTAGGTCTCGTTTCTATGTTTCCTTTGATCAGTATTAATTTCAATTAAGATTTTAATTTTTTATTATTATGACCAATTTCTTTAAACATGATAAATATTTAAAGCAAAAGAGAATCTGTGAAATAGAAATTATCTCGTTGAGGGCTCTCCTAAACATAACAGAACAGAGCAACAACATTTCAAGTTTTTATTAAAATCTGTTGAAACCGAGATTAGAGTAAAATTGTTACTAACTTACTTCCGCTTACAAAAGCCTGAACGAAAATGGCGCCTTTATAAGAATGTTTATTTAACTAAATGTTTTTAAAATATTGTCTACTAACAGCTTATATACCTACGTCTGTATTTTCTTTGAAGGTTTCGTTGGAACTCTTTGAAAATATTAAACTCCAAAGTTAAGTAAGATGGTTCTTAATAAATTTTAGTTGTTACAATAAAAAATAAATGTTACGTGATGGAGGCGCTTGATTGAGCAAAGTTGTAACAAGGCAACTAAATATAGCCTTGTTGGTTTTTGTGACATTCTTTGTGAATGACATTCTTTTATGTTTAGTTTTAAATTTAAAATATTTACTTGCATTCTCTGTCTAGCCTCTATTTTCATTATAGCTCTACTCTTTGATGTAAATTCAGTTCAGATTCATCCGCGGAGCTAGAATGAGCTCCTTTTAATTATTGTTTTCCTTCCAAATTACTGTAATTGCGAACAGTGCATTATTATAACTAGGCAGTTCCAGGTTTACGTCCTGATAATAATAATAAATTATAACCTAATGCATTGACAGCCGGACCAAACCTTTACCTAGTCGTGTGTGTGCTAACGCTTAAATTGTGCTTCATATAATAACTAACCATTTATTTAAAATAATATACGTATGAACTCATCGTGCTGTTATTTTCATTCTACTCCTCCTCATCGTGTCACTCCTCCGGTCCTCCGCGACGTGACAAAGTAACCGCCTCTGTGGTCAAGTGGCTAAGCCCCCGGTTTGAGACCCAGAGGTCCGGGGTTCGATTTCCAGCAAGGGATACATGTTTGTACATACATACATATGCATGTAGGTATGTACATATAATCAGGACTATTATCCCCGAAGGGTTAGTCAGAGACTAGGCAAGGAGGACCGCAAAAGCAGTCCTCTGCCATAGTCCACTTTTCACCAAATACGAGTAGCGCCTGCACATTTGTACAGCGTAACAGGTGGTGAGCCCATCGCCGCTCTATGCTGTTGGATCTATGTGCAGTCTTTAGTCCGTTAGTCGCCTTTGACGACATCCAAGGAAGTAGATAGGGTGGTAGTAGTATTCTTTCAATGCTAATAGGCTATACGAGACACACTATCTATCTATTTTTGAAAGATACACCAACAATGTTCACACAGTTTTTAATAATATTAGATGTATAAAGTTATAATATATGTATGACATTTATGACAGGCATACACAGCATTGCTAAAAAACACTTAGGAAGCTAAAACAAAACCCAAAAAATTCCAAATAAAAAGCTAAACAAAAAACAGTAACCATTTTCGTATACAATGGAATTTTGCATATAAAAATTTAAACACATTTTTTTTGACGTGACAACGTCTTAAATTAGGTTGCGGCTGGGAGTCACTTATGAAAAAGTGTAACGCTGGGTAACGTTACGATGAGTCACCGAACGAGAGAGAGGCCCGCCGAATGCCTTGCGTCTCTCTCCCACTCAACTATGATAAATTTGTGCAATTCTTATTTTCATTCAATTCCTTGTTCCTATTGTGCAATTTAATTATATTCATATCAATAAATATTCTACCGAGAAAAAGACGTTGTCACGTAAAATCTTCGCCCGTAAAACCGACTTTACAGGCAAACAATTTTTTTTAAATTAAATAAGTGTTAAGATCTTAAAAGCTTGCGTTTAGAGTGTTACCTAACTATCCGAAAATATGTCTATGTTTGCAAACAGGCTCGTTAACCAAATCATTGTCAGTACTACGAGTACATATCTATTGATCGGTGAATTAATTCCATAATTAGTACTACAGAGAGGCATATGAAAAGGGGCTTCGGCTGATAATGTACAACACGCAAAATGCTAACTGCACGCTTAATGTGCAAACAATCAATAGTACATACGCAAAATCTACATCATGACAAATGTACAGTAGGTACGCGAAATGTACAGTACGCAAAATGTACTTACGCTGAAAGCACATAGCGCAAAATGTGTAAAAAGAAATGTACACATTTCGCGAATTGTTTAGCCGACACTTTAAAAAATTTGCGATATTTTTGTTGAGGTTACAAAGTCAAATTATTTATTCAATATAAACCTTTACAGGCACTTATTGACGTCAATACTACTATTTTAATAATAATGTAGTATATCTACCATATAAAAAACCATTAGCCTTACTTTTGCTCACAAAAGTAAAGTTAAATTTTTTTTTAAAATTAGGACAAGTCTGGTTTGGTTTGAAAACGGTGGACAACTCCGGTTATGTTTGAAAAACATGTGAAAAACTCATGGGACATGTCCGGTTATGATATGATTACGTCCAAAAAAACAAAATTTTGGGTATGATTTTGGCTTAGTATTATTTTAATTTAAAAGTTAGACATTATTAGTGATGCCATTGATTTAGGATTACCACACCTAAAAAGAATAATAGTTTATATGACAAGTTCGGTTTCGATTGAAATTTAAATATGAAACGACAAATCACCCACATTTTTGTCCGGTTTTGATTGGAAAAAAATCATTGGAATTGTTTGTAATTTTTAACAGAACAAGTCCGTTTCTGGTTGAAACCGCATTTTTACAAAAATATTTCCGTAGGATCCGACCGCTTTGAATGAATAATATTTTAAGGAACGACAGATATGCACTCAAAGAGCTCCAAAAAAATTTTGACCTCCTCCCATACAAAACTGTCCGATCAGCTGACGACAATAGTAAGTCAAATTTTTCTTGTAATTTTTGCACATAGGTTTTATGGATAAAGTTTTTTAGTTTCATGGGTGTTAATTTCATTAAAAATAATAAAAAATGAGGATGTAAAAATAAAAAAATTCCCACGATTTATATAAGGCGACTGCTAGAAACCGCAAGAAACTTCAAGGGCTGGTCAAGTGTTTTAGACATGACAAAAATTACAAAAAAGAAATTAGTTTTTTTTATATTTCATTAAATATTAATTTTATGAATTTTAATTTGATAGTCTTTGAGTATCTAATTTATTTTAAAGCAATGCATAAAAAAAACTATTAAATAACGATTATTTACAACGCGCGGGCAGCAGCCGGCCGTTGACCCACCCGTCTGTTGACCAGTCCGCGTCAGCTGGGCCATAAGTACCTATGTTAGTCTGCAATTTTTTTTTGTCATTTTTGTCATGTTTAAAACACTGACTTGACCAGCCCTTGAAGTTTCTTGCAGCAGTCACCTTAAATAATATCATTGGCCACGAGTGTATGTTCGCGCGAGATAATATAATGACAACGTTAGTTGATTAAAAAAAAGGAAACTTTATTTCTAAGGTCCTTATATTAGGAGTACAATGATCAGTGTGACCGTTTTAACTTGCACACGGCCTATGCAAAATCCTTCAACATCACACGATTGCATAAGTTTTTTTTTCGAGAATAAAAGGAAATCTCAAACTAGGAATTTCAAAGTACTACATCAGAATATTGCCAGTGTTTTGCCAAAAAAAGAAATCCTAGATCTTACTATTCTAGAACTATCGGAGGAAAACAATGATCCCAATGTAATATATATGCCTAAGCGAGACTTTTATAGAATCAGGCCAGTAAACCAAGTAAGAATTATTATTTTTTATTTTTATGATAAGCCCGGCAAATGACCCCACTCCACCTGATGTTAAGTGGAAATAAAGTCCAGGCGCGAGGACAACTGGTGCAGCGTAAGAGACGTAGCATCAGTCACCCTCACTCTGCCGGCCCACAAAGTGCTTCTTCACGCCTCGTTTGATTGAATCCATAATTATCAACTGATTTCTGCTTTCTCTCGAAATAAAAAAAGAGGTGAAACTGCTATATTGGCTCGAAAGGGTCTTTATTGTAAGGAATTAACTTATATCAAAAAATACGCGTTTCAAAAAATTTTTGATTGTTGTGGTATAGAGATATTAGCGAACAAACTTATAATAATTTGTCTCTATAGGACACCCACTTCGGATCCTAATATATTTTTAGTTAAACTAGCTAGACTGTTTGCTTAATGAAATTTTTAATAAATATCGATATAAAATAAAAATAGTTATAGCTGGTGACTTAATTATAAATACGTTGCAAAAGGGTAAAATAACTGAACTTTTAGAAGACCTTTTGCAAAGTTACAATTTAACGTCACACATTAAACAACCGACTCGGAAACTTTCATGTATAGACCATTTAATAAGCAACGTTAAAGACGCAACAGCCTTCCTATTGGCGCTTCACCTCTCCGATCATGAAACGTCCCAACTTCTAAGTTTTCCTATAAAAAATGACAATAGTGAGTTCCAGCCGCATTACATTAATAAAAATGATTTAAGCAATGAAAATATTTTGAAGTTTAAAAAATACTTAAAGTGCTTTTCATTGTCACATGTCTATAGCGAGAATGATTTTAATAAAAGTTTTGAAAATTATCATGAGTTTTTCACTCTGCTGTATAAATTATGTTTTTCTAAACTCAGAGTAAAAATTAATTTGCAAAAAAGAAAAGAAAACTGGATAACAAATGGGTTAAAATAAGCTGTAAAGGCAAACGGAGGGTTCGTTACAGGTATTACCAAAACAAAACTCCAGCAAATATGTTACTTTATATAAAATATTCAAATATACTAAAAAAGTGCATAAATAATTCCAAAAAGAACTCTAATAACGCTTATATGTGTAGAAGCAAAAATAAATGCAAAGCATCTTGGACCTCAATAAAAAATTAATGAAATACCGCTAAGTCTTATAATTACATCGACAAAATTAAAAAGGATAAATTGATTCTGACCGATCCAAAGAGTATAGCTACAGCTTTTAACGATTATTTTATTGCCATCACTGATGCGACCTGCAGTGAAAATCACAAAAAAGTAGAAAATAAACAACGTTTATCAAATTAAATTTTCCTTAAACCTTTGACTGAAGCTGAAGTACGGAAAGAAGTAATGCTGTAAAAATCTACAAATTCAGTAGGATACGATGAAATATGTACAACGGTTTTAAAGAAATGCATTGACGATGTGGTTTCTGTCTTGACTTATTTAATAAATTTATCTTTCTCTTCAGGTGTCTTTCCTAAAGTTCTCAAGCAGACAGTAATAAAGCCGTTATATAAAAAAGGCAACCGTGATGAAATGTATAGCTACCGTCCCATTGCATTAATATCGATACTGTCAAAAATCATCGAAAAGTGCATGTATAAACAATAAATTGAATTTTGTACAAAATACCATATTATAAACACAGAACAGTATGATTATCAAAAAAACAAGTCCACGGCGTTGGCGGTACATACACTTTTGAATACAACATTAACAAGTATAAATAAAAAATACTTAACCACTGCTGTCTTCGTTGATTTGTCCAAAGCTTTTGACCACGTTTCGCACCTATTACTATTAAGTAAACTTGAAACCATCGGTGTTAGGGGTCCGGCTTTTGAGTGGCTAAAGTCATACCTTGATAATAGGCAACAGTGTGTTATTATTAATAAATTAAATAAAAACAATGATGTTGAATCTTATTCATCAAAATACAAAAATAACGAATATGGTGTACCCCAAGGCAGCGTGTTAGGTCCAATTTTGTTCTTACTGTACATTAATACACAGGTAACAAACCATAAATGTATTGCATTTGCGGACGATATTTCTATTGTAGTGACATCAAATAACAAAAACTGTACAGACAATGAACATGAAAATTACATTAATCGCACTATTCATAATTTAATTAATTATCTTGACATACACAAATTAAAAATTAATCTGATTAAAACTAACTATATACAATTCAATAATCATAAAAATATCAAGCTTGCCATTAATTATAAAAATGTGGAAATAGAAGAAGTAAAGCAGACGAAATTTCTAGGATTGACTGTAGACCGTGACCTAAATTGGAAAGCTCATGTAGATAATGTTTGTATAAGAGTCAATAGGTTCTTGTATGCGCTAAAGCAAGTTAAGAATGTAACAAATGTGAAAACCGCCATTTCTACTTACCATGCTTATGTTGGGTCTTTATTATGATATGGCTTAATTATTTGGGGTAATGGTACAAGTGTCAATAGAGCTTTTATTGCTCAGAAAAAATGTATAAGAGCTATATGTGGTGTTCCTCCACTTACATCATGTCGTGCGTTATTTCCGCGACTAGGCATGTTAACTCAGTCATCGCTCTACATATTTGAAATATGTGTATTTGTTATGCAAAATAAGAAACTGTTTAGGAAAGCATGTGATGTTTACCCCCGAAACACCAGACATCCAAATAGATTGGTACTGCAAGAAAAACCTCAAACAATGCAGTATTCGAAGAGCTATCTTACTATGTGTGTAAATTGATTTAACAATATACCAGAGAATATTAAATCATTAAATATATATCAATAAAAAAAATGTTTGTCTAAATGGCTTTTGACCGTAAACTTTTATGATATTAAGGATTTTTAAAATAAAAGACATAACATTTAATTGATATTGTGATAAGACTATTATCTATATTCTATTCTTAATTCACTACCCTGATATTTAATTTACAATTTAATAATTTAATTTAATTTTAATATACCTAATAATTTTTCAGTGTACTTAATAATTAATTCAATGGAAATTGTAACAATGTCGTGTTGTATTTGTATTTGCATGCTTAATAATTAGGCGAATCATGATGTACGTAAATATTGTTACCATCTTAATTACCATGTATTCTAGCAAATAAAGACATTTTGAATTTTGAATTTTGACGCTAATACAGTCAAACAAGACTTATTTACTAAACTTATCTAGAGAGTGACAAAGGGTGCCTTATCCTAATTTTAGAAGAGCAATTATGAAAAGAATTTATAGAGCTCTTGTCTTAGTTTACAAGGGTCCGTTTGTGGGACTCTTTATCTTAAATTAGACCGATCCATTATAAGGGTATTTATGGTATCCCTGTCTAATGGATTGTGCTCGTTTCCAGCCATGTGGTTCACATTATCATGTGTGAATTACTGTCGCCAGTACAATGGCTAATATGACGATACTAATTGTCCATGTAAGTATCGAGCTTTCATTATGTGATCTCGTAATGTCATTAAGTTGATCTAGCTTTGCTAGTTGTTCTTCAGTCCATTTGGCGTCGTTTTTGAAGACTATAGGTTTTTTATTTTCTACCGTTGTTGCTTGCCAGGTGTGTAGTTCCATCGGTTCGTTTGTTGTTGTACATGTATTGTCCTTTTGTTCAATGTAGGATCCTTGTATTTTATTTATTAGTCCGGTGCATTCGTCCCCGGTGGTCGAAGCTTCGTGCGTGTATTTGTAGAACTTGTTTGGTGTAACTTCTTCTCTGTATATTAGAGGACAAATAATTGTCGTGAGATTGCATAGGTATTGTTGCTTCGCGATGCTGTCAATAATTTTTTTTTATTTTTTTTTTATACTAAGCCCGGCAAATGACCCCACTCTACCTGATGTTAAGTGGTAATGAGGTCCAGGCGCGAGGACAACTGGTGCAGCGTAAGAGACGTAGCATCAGTCATCCTCACTCTGCCGGCCCACAAAGTGCTTCTTCACGCCTCGTTTGAAGGACCCTATGTCATAGGTAGGAGGGAATACGTGTGCTGGTAGACTATTCCATCTTTTGGAAATGCGGCAAAGAAACGAGTCACCAAATTTCTTTGTGCGTGATGGAATGTTAGAGACTGTAAATTGGTGACTCCGGAGAGCAGCACGCGTACTCCTATGGAGGAAGGGAGAAGGAGGGATGAGGTCAAAGAGTTCTTCGGAGCACTCGCCATGGTATAAACAGTAAAAGACGCTGAGTGACGCAATATCTCTACGCAATTGCAAAGGCTCGAGAGTTTTAGTGACCTCCGCATTGCCGATAATGCGCACAGCGCGGCGCTGCAATCTGTCCAAGGCATCGAGAAGGTACTTTACGGAGCCGTCCCAAAGGTGAGAGCAATACTTCACGCAAGACCGCACCTGTGTCTTGTATAATAGACACAACTGATCAGGCGTGAAGAATCGCCGCACCTTGTTCAGGACACCGAGTTTACGTGAGGCATTTTAAATCACGGTTTCGATGTAGTCCTTTTGGTTCAGATCGCAGCGGATATCCATACCGAGCATGTTAATACTGCTCTGCAGGCCTAGAGATGTACCCTGAAGAGAGGGAAGGGAAAGGAATGGCGACTTTTTCGCTGTGAACGCGCACTTCTGTGTTTTCTTGGCATTGAACTCCACCAGATTATCGGAGCCCCATTTAGAAATGAGGTCCAACACCCGTCGAGCTCAATGACAAGATTTGCTCGCTTCATTTCGGTGTCTACCCGCCCAGCCGTTGGGTGCCCGTTATATCCCCCATGCACTGTGCTATCATCTGCATAGCAATGAATGTTTCCAAGAGGAAGCATGTCATTGATATGCAGAAGGAACAGCGTGGGGGATAGAACGGAGCCTTGAGGAACACCAGCGTTCACTGACATGAACCAATAGCTTGTCAATAGCCTCACGCCAGAGATGTGTGACGTACGCTAGAAGATCACCCGTTGACCGGTTTGGCCGAAACACATATTGACGATCGTGAATTAGGGAGTGATCTTCTAGGTATCGAATAAGCTGTTTGTTCAATATTCGTTCTAGGATCTTACACAACACTGAAGTTACGGCTATAGGGCGGTAATTAGTCGAATCTGACCGATCTTCTTTTTTAGGGATCGGTTGCACATTAGTTTCTCTCCAAGATTCCGGCACACAACCCGAAGAGAGCGAGAGACGGTACAGACGCGTTAACACAGGGGACAACTCCGCTGCACACATTTTCAGAACTATTGCTGGGATGCCATCAGGACCGTTAGCTTTCCGGACATCGATTGACTGCATTTCCGCACGGACATCACACTGCCTGATTTTAATATCAGACATTGTCTGGCCACAGTGAGGAATTGAGGGTGGCTGTGCATCACAGTCATCGATCCGGGAGTTAGCCGCAAAGAGTTTGGCCAGGAGATCGACCTTTTCCTGCGGCTTGTGAGCTGAAGTTCCGTCAAGACATCTTAGTGGTGGCAGCGAGGGTTGGCAGAAGTTGGATTGCACGGCTTTGGCCAGACGCCAGTAGCTACGGTTGCCCGTAGGATGCGTCAGGAGTTCTTGGCCTACTCGTGCAACGCGCTGGGCATCCGCTCTAATGTAGGCCCTCTTACACGACTTGGTGGCATTATTATAGGCTGCTTTTAGCGAGCGAGTTTTGGGATCCCCATGAGCTTTACCTCTGATCCAAGCGCGGTATGTCGTCTGTTTGCTCTCAACAGCGCTGGCACACTCGCGATTGAACCAGCGGTTGCGTCTGCCTTTGCTGATGACATAGGAGTGTGGAATATAGTATTCCATTCCTAATACTATCTCATCAGCAACGGCAGTGGCGCTAGCGGTCGGGTCCTTCCCACTAAAGCAGCGCTGCCTCCAAGGGACGGATGCAAAATACTCCCGCATACCGTCCCAGTCTGCCGACGCATAGTGCCAAATCTGGCGTTTCGAAACCGCTGTTGGCGGGCGCTATGCCAAGGGCACTATGCTGGATATCAAGCAGTGATCCGAATAACCTAAAGGAGCTCGAATCTCCACCCGGTATCCAGCTGGGCGACTCGTCAGCAGAAGGTCAAGTAAGGAGGGCGCATGGCCAACTATGTCTGGGATCCTGGTGGGCTGGTTCACCAGTTGCGTCAGGTCATGCGTGAGAGCGAATGCGTGGGCAGTTCTACCAGCATGGTCTGTTTTGGAGGAACCTAACCACAACTCATGGTGGGCGTTGAAGTCCCCCAAAAACACCAGTTCCGCCGATGGAAACCGCTCCTGCGCATCATCTGCTACCCGACTAAGATGTTCAATAAGTCGAGTTGTCTCCATGTCGCCGTTATGGGATCGGTAGACGCAGACGTAGACACGGCAATGAGAGCCTAAGTCGACGTGTACCACTAGGAGGGAGAAGGAAGGGTCCTCCAGACAGCGCAGACGGCGACAGCAAACATCCGCCCGAACGAATAAGCAAACTCCGGCTTTGGCTTTGAAGGATTCTTCAAGCACAAAACCGGGATAGTTTAGGTAGGTGGTGTCAGCTGGGCGGATTATTTGCGTCTCCGTCAGGAACAACATTGCTGGCTGTGCCGTCTCAAGATGGTGGTGGACGGCATTGAGGTTTGCATGGAGTCCGCGGATGTTAGCGAACTCCACCTCAAACGGTAAGGTTGTGGTGGGGGTGTGCACCGCTGTAGTACCAGTTTTGTTGTTAGGCGCTGTCATTTTAGGAGTGGAAAGAGAGAGGCGTGAATCGAGAAAATGATGCCGCGATGCAAATGGTCAAAGTGTGGTGGCCTGTTTCCCCAGGAATTTGCCCACAGACGAGTATTATTAACCTGCCGAACGGAAGGGCCCCCGAACCCCCCCGGGAAAGGCCGCCGGGACCCCACCTTCCGGTCACCAACCGGCACGACGGACCACCCCGAGATTATGCGTGGCATGGTGAGGCAGCCTCACGAGCTGGTTAGGCTCGCTTGGGCCCCTGTACTGCGCCACGGGCGGCCAGCGGGACAACCGTTTCCACGGGTCTCCCTGGTCGGCAGGTTAACGAAGTCCTCCTGCCACTGGTTTGACGGAAGCCTCCACAGACCAAATACATCGCAGCATCATCCTCTCAAGCTCTGGTTATACGCTGGCTGATCCCGAAACGCGACCGACAAGCAGTCACTTGACGGGTTTTACACCATGCGTACGGTGGTCACCAACCAGACGGGTCAAGCCCTACCACCAGTGGAGCAGATCATCGCTCGAAAGAGCATACACTGCGTTGCTGGTTTCTTTTTACATATGTCGTTTCTGTTGCAGTCGTAGGCTTAATATATAGTGTCGGCTGCTTGTAAGTAGTTTCGAGAGATTGCTTTCGGGTAGGTGCAAAGGTTGTCTTTTATGACTCGGAGGATGGGAGTGAGGGTTATCCGTTTGTACATAGTTGTTTCGTGCAAGGGGATAGGTAGTAGGAAGAGGAGAAGCCCGTTTGTGTTTTTTACGCTAGATCTTACTTCTCGTAATATTGCATCTACAGTTCAGGTTTATTAAACCTAGCGGGTACTGTGTCGAGTGATTTCCGCAATAGTTCAAAGGGTTCAATGATGCTGGGATGTAGTATACTATTCATAGCGAAAGTATATGCTTCGGACGCTTCTATACATAAGTCATGGAGTTTTTCTGCGTTGTTGGACAACATTTGAAATGCGTTAAACCGGTTGACTTGTTCAGTCATCATATTACTAAGTTTATTTTGATCATTAGCAAGTTGATTTATACGTGAATTGAGGCTATGTAATACTTCTTTTGTTTTGCTAAGTTGGTTCTGGATGTCGACGTAGTCTTGGTGGTCCATGTTTCCATTTAACCATTTAACTAGATATCCTAGGCCATCTATGAGTCCTTTACGGTTCCGAGCTTGTGGGAAGAATTCCCTTTGGCATGATTCGATCCGCGTTAATAAGAATTCGAGACGATTGGTCCAAGGGACTTGTGTGACATCGCTATCTGCTTTAACTACCTTGTATTGTTCTAAAAGTGTTTTGTACTCGTCGCGTAGTCTGTCTAATCGTACTGGGTGGACGATGGTCCAATATCCTCGGACAACGCGGTAATCGTTAAGGTCGGTTGTACAGATAACGGAGGCGTATGATCCGATTCGCATGATTGTAGCTGTGCATACTCTGGAATACGAAGTTCGGAGATACGAATAGGGTACAGTTTACCGTTGGTTCGTTTTTGTATGAGAATTTTAGTATTTTTTAGTATTTTCGCTATTGTGTATGGACCTGTGAAAGGTGAGTGTCCCTTTTTAGAGCGTATTTGTTGGTTTTTACTACGCATACTTTCATACCGGGTTGTAATTCTTTAAACTCTGGTGTTCGCGTTTTAAATAAACGGTTAATATTTTTTTCTTTTGCGCACTGAATTTTATTCTTATTTTTTCTAAATAATCACATGATGCCGGGTCGTTAAATGATAGGTTAATTTCCCTTAAGAAGTGAACATCGATTGGACGTTTACCGGCGGTAGAGTGTATTGTGTTGTTGTAACCTAAGATGACAATTAGTGGCATGTTAAACTTAACTGTTTCTCCGTCTATCATGAGCCCAGTTCTTTCAAGGAGGGTTACGTTAAGGCGTACGATATTGGCGTTAGATGTTGGGGTGTCGTAATATTGGATCGATTCCCAACTTTTGAAAAATTCTTGGAAAATGGAACTAACGAAGCTCTTTTCGTTATCGTGCGTTAGTTTTCGCGGTATTCCATGCTCGGCAAATACTGTTGTTAACGTTTGTATGTAATTTATGGAGTCTACTGTGTCTAGTCGTCGGGCAAATGCCCATTTTGAAAATCTATCAATCCCTACGATATATTTTTTTCCATCTATCAGGAAGTTGTCAACCTGCCATTCCTCCATGGGTTTTTGAGGAGTTGAGGTTAATTCGTAAGGTGGTTTTATAGATTTCCTATTATACTTTCCACGGTTGCATATATCACAACCTTTTAGGTATTCCGTGATGTGTTTGTTGAGGTTTTCTATGTAGTATTTTTCGACGATTTCCGTCGAGAGTGCGGGCTGACCTATGTGTCGGTCAAACTTATTATGCGTTTCGTTTATTACGGATTTTATCTCGTTCTCGTTTTCGATCTCTTTTTTTTATCTTTGAACTATTTATTTCGTAATATTTAGTATTAAATTTTTTTCGGTATACCTTGCTTAGTGTTTGGCCTAGTTGGTTATCGGTACACGTGAAACATCTCGGGGAGCGGACGCTTCAGTTGGGGTCTATCGGTGACCGTTCGCATGGTAACGTCGTTTGTAGGCATAAGTTGTGGTCGCGGTGAGTTATAGTATTGTTTATGCGGTACGCTCAACGGGAGACGCGGATAGCCTATCATCTGTTGTGGTCGGTGCGTGTTATAATGTCCGTTTTGTTTATTACGTAATGACATAGGCGGCGGCGGGTATGTGTGTCGCGGTGCGATTGGCTGCGATTGCAATATGGTATTCGTGGCTGACTTGTATAAGGCGACTAAGGCGAGTGTGTCGGTTTTGGTTGGGGATACGCTTTACTTCGCGACGCTATAATCTGATATCCGTACGTCTCAAATTATCTCACGCGGTTACATACTTCGTCAAAAGTTAACATGTGTAACTGGATTTTCTCGGTGCTATCTAAATGTTTTAGTAGGGTTAATTTAGCTTCTTGCGCCAAAATTTCTAATGTTTCGTAACTGGTTGACAGTTCTCGACCTTCTACAAGGAGGTGATTTAATTTTCTAATTAGAACCGTATAGGTTTCATTTTGTTTTAAACGCGTAGTTCGTATTTCTTCTAGTAGCTTATTTATTGTTTTTACAACACCGTGATGTTGTTTCAAAATGCCCTTTATAAATTCCCAATTATTAGAGTGGTCAAAGCTCCAGACCGTTCTGGCAGCTTCCCCTGATATGCGTGTCAAAATCTGTTGGACCTTTGTTACAGGAGGCAAACATGTAGTGTTAAAATAATTTTCGGCGGACCGTTAAAACATATAGAGCAGATTAGGATCACCGTCATAGGGAATAACTCTATTCATTGCGTCTCTAATACTGACCGGGGTCACGGGGGTTACAAGGGTTGACTCAGTCATTATACTCGGCTTAACTAAAATGCGGCCTGACGGAGTAGTAGGAGCAGAGGATGCTGGGTTCATACGGGATGATGGAACAAATAGCAATCTCAAATTCAACTCACTGCAGCACCGTAGCAATTGTCAACACGTTCTTTATTAGCTTCGAAACTCAGCACAGCTCGGTCGACTTGCCGGGGCTCGTGCCTTCTGATGAGGGACAGCGTCTTGACTTGGACAAGTCTTCTAGAGATCGCCGTCGTTTAGCTTCTTAGCACTTCCGCGAAGATGTCTATTTAACACTGCCCTACGTTGGGCGCCAGATAATATAATGACAACGTTAGTTGATTAAAAAAAAGGAAACTTTATTTCTAAGGGCCTTATACTAGGAGTACAATGATCAGAGTGACGCTAATACAGTCAAACAAGGCTTATATACTAAACTTATCTAGAGGGTGACAAAGGGTGCCTTATCCTAACTTTAGAAGAGCAATTATGAAAAGAATTTATAGAGCTCTTGTCTTAGTTTACAAGGGTCCGTTTGTGGGACTCTTTATCTTAAATTAGACCGATCCATTATAAGGGTATTTATGGTATCCCTGTCTAATGGTTTGTTCTTGTTTCCAGCCATGTGGTTCACATTATCATGTGTGAATTACTGTCAGCGGTTCTTCTGGTTGCTTATCGAGGAGTGGTTTATTTATGAGTGGTGCCATGTTAATGGTCGGTGACACTCGTTGTCTCGCGTGACTTTGAAACGGCAGCGCATTTTTGGATAACTCTTTTTTGATGTTTTTTAAATTGTCAATAAAGATATAAAAATAGATTAACTTTTGACTTGTTAGTTGACAGCGTTAAGATCACAATTTTATTTAAAAAATAAAGTATTTACATACGTACATGCACAGACCTGAATTTTTTCAGGTCCGTGCATACATGCAGTCGTGACTATTATCCCAAAAGGGTTAGTCACAGACTAAGCAATGAGAACCGCAGAAGCAGTCCGCTACCGGGGTCCGGGTTTCGCCGAATGCTGGTCGCACATGTGCTCGGCGTGACGGGTGGTGAAACCCATCGCCGCTATATGCTGTTGGTTGTATGTGCAGTCTTTAGTTATGATTCAAAAATACTTATTTATTGAGTTTACTTGAATAAAGAGATTATGCTTATTAATTAAGAGACACCACCACCCAGCTAGTCGGTATTTACGTGGTGGTAATGAGAATAATTTGCATTTGAAACGTAAATTAAATTTTTATTTGTATTTGTACTACAAGGGTGATAATAAAGTAACTTGATAACACATTAATATAATGGTTTACTAAGATTTACTCTGTAAGTTTCAGTTTTCGGACAATGGATCGTGCGATGAAAGCCGAGGGCTATGAACATTTGAGGGCCAGGGTCCGGAAACGCTAAACTTAAAGAGAGGTTAGTCTAGTCATACGACCCGGCCAGGATTACGTGTGAGGGTGACGCCAGGTTAGCAAGGCGATAGCATTCTGAGCAACTAACGATATCACGAGAGCGTTTTACTGTGGTTGATAATATTATGATCGACTAGACGGAGAGCGTCGAGAACGAAATGTACACCGCTTGCAAAGAGACTCGACGGAGAGCGTTGATGGTGAAGTGTGCACCCTTCCAATGAATCTCGACGGAGAGCGTCGGTGATGAAGTGTGCACCGCTTACAAAGAGACTCGACGTAGAGCGTCATTCGATGATGAAGTGTGCACCGCTGACTCGACGGAGAGCGTTGATGATGAAGTGTGCACCGCTTACAAAGGGACTCGACGGAGAGCGTCGATGACGAAGTGTGCACGGCTGACTAGACGGAGAGCGTCGCGCGTCGATGATGAAGTGACAGTACACCGCTTACAAAGGGACTCGACGGAGAGCGTCGATGATGAAATGTGCACGCTGACTCGACGGAGAGCGTCGATGATGAAGTGTGCACCGCTTACAAAGGGACTCGATGGAGAGCGAGATATGTACCATGGAATTCTATGTTATTCAATTCTCAGAGTCAATTGTATGTTAGTTTGGCCAAACTCAAGAAAGCAAGGATCGGTTGAGAAAAGGACATGTATTTAAAGACATTCAGGACTGCTGCTTCCCGCCACGATTATGTACTGATTTTAATTGATATAATCCAAGATTCACATTATTGCGATTGCCTTACTCTCAATATCTCTAACTCTCAGAATCTCTGTTTACTAGTCCTAGGTATATAATCCTATTTTTCAAATATCCTATCCCTATAATATATTTATATTTCTATCACCTCGTCTGATGTCGGCATCCGCTCTCCTTCCCGCCATACAGCTCTGCATCTTTTCTATTAATGTCCACCTGAACTCTAAACATCCACGAGTAAACTGTCCTTCTAATTGGTCAACTGCGTTTGTTAGAGAGTTTACAGGGTACACCGTCCCGCCCCGGGTTTCTTGAAAATCCTCTCTAGAGATGCATGTATGATGTTTTTTTCTATTTAATAACTCGACTCTTAAGTAAGTTTATGGTTCACTTTTGTTTATTTAGGTTACTTTCGAATGTTTGCTATTTTTTTGTTTTCTTTTAATCATTATCGCGTCTAAGGACTAGGCCATCATTTAAAATTTAACGGCATACTGTCCGACTTGCTATTAGTATTTCTAAATTTATTTGTGTTTTTACTGAGTTTGTATAGTCAACCCCCCGCTGACGCGAAAAAGATTCGTTCCGCGAAAAAGAATCGTTCAGCTCTGCATCTTATCTATTATTGTCCACCTGAACTCAAAACATCCACGAGTAAACTGTCATTCTAATTGGTCAGTTGACGTTTGAGGGACGGTTTATAGGGTATACCGCTCCGCCCAGAGTTTCTTAGAATCCTCTTTTGAAATGCATGTGTGATGTTTTTTTCTAATTCCCACCCCCACGGTCCAAACTCGACTCTTAAGTAAGTTTATGGTTCACTTTTGTTTATTTAGGATACGTTCGAATGTCTGCTATTTTTTTGTTTTCTTTCCAATCATTGTCGCGTCTAAGGACTATACATACCATAACTTAAAATTTAATGGCGTACTGTCCGACTTGCTCTTAGTATTTGTAAATTTATCAACCGAGTTTGAATAGTCAACCCCTCGCTGACGCGAAAAAGATTCGTTCCGCATTTTTATTGCATTCGTCTTTAGTTTTATGTTTCATTTTTTTATATATTTAGCCCGGCGAACTCTTTGTACGTGTTTGGGACGGCTCGGCTGTTAATTATTTTTAGCTGATGGAATTATTTTCTGGATGGTTAAATATAATTTGTTTTATAGTGGTATATGCACTGACCACCTCAAAGTCTTTAAAAGTAAATGTTTTCTATGGTGCAAGTACAACAGAGTTTTATTGTGCCTCATACAATCCTGAATTTATGGCTTGCTTATACTAGCTAACCCTATAATATGTATGTATTTACGCTGGGACATTATATGAGTTTCATTTCGGATGAGACCGTGCATATTCTATTGTATATTAACCAAAGTCTAAAGCGAAGAAAAATTTCAAATGTGCAATTTGAAATTTCAATACCATTTATTCAATTAGGCTACAATAATTGAGCTAATGTTGCTATGACATCGGTTCGTAAGTCCTAACTATGGGTAGGGGCACAATATATTATGTGTACTTATTGTGGCTAGTGTTGCCCAAATGCAAGAGCAAGACGAGACTTAGCCAGTCTTGGTCTTGGGCTTGCGCCACTACACCCGGTCTTGGTCTTGGTCTTGATATTGCATCCCAGTCTTGGTCTTGGTCTTGGTCTTGCAGCAAGAGTCTTGCAAGTCTCGCAATAAAATTACTTATTAGCCTATTGCTATTTATTAAACGTTACTTTAGATCTTAGAACAACGTAACAGTGTAGGTACATTTTGAGCTTGAATTAATATAATCATAGTAAAAAAATGAAATGAAAAATGAAATATAATTTATTCACATAAAATAGAGATATAAAGATGGAGTATGATGCGAATAGTTCGTCTATCGATAGCACATGCATATACTAAGGTAGACAACATTGTAAATAATAAAATACTAACTACTCATTTAATAAATTTACATAATTCGATTTATAATAATAATAATAATATTTATTTAAGTAAATTAAATTGGATTACCTACTCATTATTGAAAATATGCCATTAATTATTTAAATGTCAATTTTACAATTAAAAAAATCTTTAACTGAATAAAAACATTTTATTTTTAACCAATTTAATAGCTTATTTCTAAATATAGGCACATCAAGCTCAGTTAAAGAGTGTGGCAACCTATTATACATTTTTATACAGCTTAGGAAAACAATTGCTCTTAAGGCTAGGTGTTAGTGAAATATTAAAATAACCCGTTCTTAGAATTACTTTTTAAAGTAGTAAACAGTAAAATTAAAATCTGCGAAAATTATGAAATATTGTTGAGGCTTTAATCTGTGAAATACACCCGATGGAAACACGATTTGATAAAGTTGGCTCGATAGAATAAATTCACAAAGTTACATGTTTTTGTGTCATTTTATCTCCTTTTCCAGGTTTTATTCTTAAAATAAGTGATTTGATATTATGAGTCATTTACCAAAATGAAGTTCATAGATAGCTTTAGGAATTATAACCGATCGTTTTTTATTTTTTACATCTATTAATTTTTAAAAATATAAAACGCGATTATTCGCGCCGCTTCGCTGTTATACCCGTCTCTTACCGTCGTACCGTCGAGAGAGCGAGAGAGAAGCGCCCGAAATACATCCCCTTAAACAACTGGGTTTGCATTTTGGGTAAGAATAACTTTCCGCGGTACCTTCTACTTCTGCAAGAGTCTACATCTTTTTTAATAAATAATCACAGGTGTTTTTTTACAAAAACGCCACATTCCAATATATATAGCGAAGGGAGAGTAAGTAAGTTCAGTTTTGAGAATAATTGCTTACATGATGTCATAGGTGGTACGTCACAAATGGCACGTATACATTGTTTTTGGGATATGAAAACTCTATTTATGTCCGTTGAGTTTCCCCAAAGTAGTATACCGTATTTGAGATTTAAAGCCACGTAGCCGTGATAAGCCACCAGGGCAGCTTTTTGATTTATGTGTGTCGTTAATCGCCACAGTCCAATTTTTTTGCGTCTCATAGAGTCCCTAAGCGTACCTATACCCTGAATTCCTATACTCCCTGAAACGACACTCGGTCCTAACTGTAAGACGCAAGAGTCTCGCAGGCTTAGTCTTGTTCTTATTCAAGTCTTGCACGGCCAGTCTTGGTCTTGGTCTTGCTAAAATTAGGCGGTCATGGTCTTGAAAAAGTGCAAGAACAAGATCAAGACTGCAAGAACAAGACCGATTTTGGGCAACACTAATTGTGGCTGTGCTATGGGGCGGGAGCCTTGTACTGAGAAGGACAGACATGAAACTCAGCAAGGGCATTTCTTTTCTCCCTTTCTTTTACAGCGTCAACACAAATTGGAAAATGCCTTCCCTATCAGAAGGACATTTTTCATTACAACAAAAAACGTTTAATACGATTACAAGACAACACAACACATATCAAAGAATATCCAATAAAAACCAGGTATTGCTCAGAAGAAAACCAAACAAACCAATATTTATTAAAAAGTTTTTAATGTTAATTAAAACAATATTTTTATGTATCAGCTAGACACAGACCACTTACAGCTAGATCAATTTTATGAGAGGTAAATTATGAGGCGGGTGACAGCGGAACACATCTCTAATTATCACATAATATTATCATCTAGGTACTTTTTAATACAATATTTTTGACGACCTCCGTTGCCGAGTGGTTAGCACGTCGGTTCTGGCGCCATGTATGAGATCCCGGGTTCAATTCCCGCCTTCCCGGTTGGGTCAATTTAGAATAAACGTTTTTTAGAAAATATATTTCTCGTTTCCGTGTTTTTCTATGTTTACCTGTTATCTAGTTAATCTTAAAAAAAAGCTTAACTTAGTCTAGATAATGGGTGTAAGGAGCATAAAGAGTTATTAAAATAAAATTCCCTATATTTAGGTATCGCCGGTACCAAAGTACTTGAACTAATATACAAACCGCACCAAGCCATCTTATGAGATAAAGAAAGTAAATTCCATATGATTTGGTATGGAATTGTAATCCATTGCCGAAATGTTTGTACGCGCATCACTTTAGAACGACTCCACCGATTTGGCTGATTCTTTTTTGTTGTGTTCGTGATTGCCAGGACAAGGTATGTGTCAAAAAAAATTGAAAATTTGTCACGGACAAATACTATATAATAAAGAGTAAAGATAAAGACTGGCTAAGTGCTCCCTGGTCACGGAGTACGGGGTGTTTACCCGGACGAAGTCGCGGGCGGGCCGCTACAGTATTTACATAAAACAAACTACGAGTTGGTTTATCTATGTTATTTATTAACAAATTGTATCAGCAAGATAAGATACGGCTATGTTATAATTGAATTTGACACAGCCTAATAGCAATGGAGATACGCCAACCATGTATGTACAGTGTGTGGATGTTGCTGGTCTTATTCAAGGGTTTCTGGGCACAATTCTGCGCCCATGGTTATATATTTTTTTTAAATATTCGGTTTACATTATGGTTCTCCTTCATAAAATAGCGTAGTCATTAAGATAGAGCTCTATCAATATTTTTGTGTGTTTTAAAATCAACAATCGTTTTTAAAGCCAGATTCTAAAATTCCAATACCTAGTCTTAAATGTCAAAATCACTTTCCGAGACTCGATTATTGACGTTTATAATTAACAAGGCTCTGTTTATATTTTAAAAAACATACTATTTTTTTTATAAAAGACGGAGGCAAACGAGCAGGCAGTTCACCTAATGGAGAGTAATCACCGCCGCCCATGGACACCCGCAAAACCAGAGGAATCTCAGACGCGTTGCCGGCCTTTAAGGAAGGAATAGGCACAGTTGTAAGTGGTGGGCCGGCGTGAAATACTGACCTGCTCTATTTTAAGCACATCCAGCTTTTTGCAAATAATAGCTTAGATAAATCGACTCACAGAATCAGTGTAAGTAAGTACTCGTACAAAATATATCTACAAGATATCAAAATTGATGTACACTTGAACTTGGTGATAACATTGTAGCTATTTTATTCGTCAGATATAGTTTCCTTCTTGTAAATTATGAGTAATCGACAATCGTCCAGAGATACGATCTGGAAAGACTATCACTCAATCACTCATATGTCAATAAGGGTAATTTTGACATACATAGATATAATCGCGACTATTATCGCCGAAGGATTAGTCAGAAATTATGCAATGAGAACAGTCCTTTACCATAGTCTACTTTTCACCAAATAGCGAATGCACATGTGCTCAGCGCGACAGGTGGTGAAGCCCATCGCCCCTCTATGCTGTTGGATGTATCTGCAGTCTTTAGTCCGTTAATCGCCTTTTACGACACCCAAGGGAAGAGGGGGGGGGGGGGGGGGGGGTATTCTTACACCGCTACGTGACACAGTTCAGTCCTTCCTGTAAATTTTGAGTAATTGTCCATCTCAACGACTATCACTCAATTTTGTCAGTTTGAGTCAGTTTTCCCCATTCGTAAAACTTTACATTGGATCATTTGGATAATTTCGTCACTAGTGCAATTAATTTAATAGGTGTATTTGGACAGATGAACTCATACTCATACTCACTCATAGAACGTATCATTGCACGATTTGAATGAAATATAAATTTATTCTAACAATGTTTGAATAAATAAGAATTTATATGTTGACAAAATTTTATGCGATATGTTTCATCTTAAATTTCTACTGGTAATCTCAATTATGGCGTGATTCTTTGTTTCTGCGAGATCTCGTAAAACATTACGGTACACTAAAACAATAGATTGTTTTAATTTTAGTGATGTAACATTATAATCGTTACGGAGGTAAAGATTAATGATTCGTATTACAAATATTCGATTAGCTGACTGGCTGGTACTCGCTGAACCGGAGATCGTTATTTTTTTATTTGTGGTAGACAGGCATTTGATCGCAATTTCACTTGATATTAGGTGAAGATGCAGCGGAGGATGTATCACGGCTGTTTACATACAGCCTTTCACTCCATCTATTATTTTTATCCTTTGGTCCAGAGGGCCTACAACGAAGCGCCACCGACAGTAAGAATGATCTACCCGCTGTAGTTTTAAAGTTTGTAAAGCGTTTTTTGTAGTAGATTTTAAATTATAGATTTTGCTTCGTAATATATGACAGAAACTCACAGCTCAAGAGTGAACTAGGCCAACTGCATATTCAACACCAGGATGTACTTCACCAGCATAACCAACTGCAAGGTGTGATCTCCAACTTCGAGGAGCAACATAGCACATATGAAAGGGCATTGGACCGCATCACAGAGCTGGAAAGGGACCTCAGTGCTGCCAACCACCAGATTTCTGAACTCGTTGGGACTCAGCAGCAACATGAAGTGGAACATACCCAAAGTTTGTTCGAGGAGCTTATGGCATCACCTGGTGAAATCTCAGCAGAACAACTTCCACATAAGAACCACAAAATGAATAACTTAAGTAATAATAAAATTAAGAAATATATAAAAATTCATAGATTTATAAGAAAAACGGAAAAATTAATTAAAAAAAACAACTGTTTTCACAAGAACATTGCTCTTAGAAAAGAACGTGTGAGTCTTATTGATTCTTTAGAAATTTATAATATTGTAAATAAAAAATATTCAACTGCACAAAAACAAATCGAAGAGCATATTCAGTCAGCTACAGAGTTGATTGATCTATGCGAATACAATGCTGATCGGTATGACTCTTTAGTTAAAAATAATGACTTAAATAATTGTGAAAACCTTTCATTAAATTCTAGTACTCAGTTAAAGTCAATTAACTTGTCTGACAAGGATCCCAGTCCTTTAATGGTGTGTACAGAGATGCCAATTACACCTACTGATGATTTAAATCACTTGACCCAAAACAATGTTAGTAAGTTAGTAAGAAAAACACTTTTGTTCTCTGATAAATTGGGTAAGGGCTTAGGGTTGCTTATTAATAGAAATATAAACCAAAAAGTGACAAATATCTGTGCCCCTGGTCAGTCAATGAATACGATAGTACGTGACATATCTCAGCACACATTAAACAGTGCTACCAATGTAATTGTTTTATGTGGTGACAGTTCACAAATTAGAAACGTGACATTATAGAAAATATAAATATTTTATTAAAACTTCAAGCGGATACAAATTGCAGGTTAATGCATTTCCCTATTGTTCGATCTTTGCTCATTTATGTAGGGTGGGTGAAATTGTTTGCCGCCAACGTTTTCTTCGCCTACCGTTTTTTGAAGCGTTGGATGGATATTCGGGCCGATTCGTGCGGCCCCGCCGATCATCGTTCGGTTGGCTTGCGCGACTGACTCCTGAAGGTCGTGTCCTCGTATTATGGAACTATTCCGTGGATAGACAAGTTTAACTGCATTTTTATAAACTACCGTGTAGTGCCTACATGTTGTGACGTGAGACGTTCTCGCGAGTGCTGTTTGGCTGGACCGTTTTGACGGTGGTGCTGTTGGATAAATTAAGTGCTCCATATATTCCCGTTGCTGACCCGTCCACGTGTAAAGGAACGGCTGGGAGTGGAAGAGGTAGGTGGCAAGCACGATTCATTCTTCCTTGTGTATTTGGGCAAAGATCGTATTTTCCAACTCATAATCAGGTGCAGCTACTCCTACTATATTTTTTTCTATTTTTTGAACAACTTATTAGGTCCTTCGAAATTAAAAATTAACCAGCCCCGGTTAGGGTGTCGCAAAGGGGGTGCAGGACTTAGAAAATTTTCGAGCAAAAATACACTCATAACTTTTTTTCACATACTGATGAAAAACATAGACCATCAAAAAGAGTCAAAAAATCCAATTAAAAAAAAAAACTTGAAAAAAAACTTAGAAAAATTTTCAGTTGATTTTTATATGGAGCCGACACTTAGAAAAATTTGCGATATTTTTGTATGCAGTTTGGACTTGTAAAATTTTTCGCTTGGTTCCACGTTGTGTCGCAAAGGGGGTGCAGGACTTAGAAAATTTTCGAGGAAAAATTTAATTTTTCACAAACTGACGAAAAACAGCTATCAATAAGAGATAGAAGAAAATCCAAAAAAAGTGCAAAAAAAAATTGTGAAAAAAAACTTAGAAAATTCTTCAAAGCCCCCCGCCATAAGAAAAAATCTAAAGAGTTAATTAGGTTAGGTTAGGTTAGTATGTTGACCAAAAACGCGCGAGCCGAGCGAGCGAAGCGAGCGTGCCGCGGCAGCGGCCGGCGAAGCGCCAGAAACGACGTTTTTGTACGTGCGACGTTTTTTTTTACATACTTTCAAACACTACTCTTTTATACAAACTCCAAATAAACTTTTTTTATTTCTTTTTTTTGGTTTTTTTTCTCTTTTTGTTAGCTATGTTTTTCGTGAGTTTGTAAAATAAAAAGTTAATTGTATTTTTGCTCGAAAAATTTTTAAGTCCTGCACCTCCTTTGCGACACAACGTGGAACCAAGGGAAAAAATTTACATTTCCAAAACTGCATACAAAAATATCGCAAATTTTTCTAAGTGTTCGGCTCCATATAAAAATCAACTGAAAATTTTCTAAGTTTTTTTTCACAATTTTTTTTGCACTTTTTTTGGATTTTTTTCTATCTCTTATTGATAGAGCTGTTTTTCGTCAGTTTGTGAAAAATTAAATTTTTCCTCGAAAATTTTCTAAGTCCTGCACCCCCTTTGCGACACAACGTGGAACCAAGCGAAAAATTTTACAAGTCCTAACTGCATACAAAAATATCGCAAATTTTTCTAAGTGTCGGCTCCATATAAAAATCAACTGAAAATTTTCTAAGTTTTTTTTCGCAATTTTTTTGCCTTTTTTTGGAATTTTTTCTATCTCTTTTTGATAGCTATGTTTTTCGTCAGTTTGTGAAAAAAAAGTTAGAGTGTATTTTTCCTGCACCCCCTTTGCGACACCCGGACCCCAGCCCCCTATAATCCCCCACATTTTGGCCTTCGAGCCGGATTTATTCCGTTTTTTTCTAAAATAAACTAGAAAGTTCCACTTTGGTTAGACTAATTAAGACGCTATTTTGAATAGAACACGTTGCCGTGTAACAATTTTATTCAAGCTTTGTACACAAGCCGTGCTTGTTCCATATTGAATTTCATAAATTCATTAATATTTTCTCTTTAAAATGCCAGATGATAAGGCTCCTGAAAAGGTTCCCTCCAAAAAGGAGTTGGACACTATCCGTTTAATTAATAAAAACATCGCTAAAAAGCAACGTATTTTTTCGCAATTACAGCAAGTATTTGATTTGTCAAATAAAATAGATAACCATCCTTCCTTAAAAGAAATGTTCCTTTTGCGCGCCTCTGAGATCACATCACTACGTGAATCGTTTGAAAGTATTTGTATGGAAATCTATGAATTGCAATTATTTTTAAATTCCGAAACGCAATTTTCTGATACGGATTTAAAAGGGTTTGATGATCTATTCTTTCGGGTGAAACTGTGTGCTTCAAAACACACTACCAAAATGGTGGACGTTCCGCCATGCACGAAAGAAAAAAGTCCTAACGTAGATATCCGACCGCGTTTACCTAAATTAGAACTGTTTACGTTTGATGGTAATATTGAGAGCTTCACAACGTTTTATGAAACATTTTGCTCTTTGGTCCACAATCAAACCGGTATCTCAAATATAGATAAGTTTCATTACTTATTGTCATGCACAAAAGGTTCTGCACTCAGCATCGTCAAGAGTGTACCTATTACGTCCAGTAACTACGAAGTTGTGTGGCAGTCATTGCTTGATAAATACCAAGACAATAGAATGCTCGTAGGTAAATACCTCGATAAAATGCTCAACTTTCCTGCACTAAAATCGGAGTCTCCGGCTAACTTAAATAATTTTATTGAGATTTTCGATCATTCATATCGTGCCATTAATGCTTTAAATATCGAGCACTTGTCTGGCTATGTATTGTGTCATATAGCATTGAAGGGACTAGACTCCAATACAAGAAAAACGTTCGAACAAAGTCTCGATCAAAAAACTATACCTACCTACGATCAATTAATGTCACACGTGCATAATCAGATAAAGATTTTAGAACATTTGCAAGCCTACTCTCCGTCACTTTCGCAAATTAAAAATCATAATATACCTCATAGTCATACCAAAAGGTCGAGTGAAAATTACAACAGAAAGGCGCTTTCTTCACAAACGCAATCAAAAAATAATAATTTCACTTGTTTACATTGTGGTCAAAATCATATGATTTTTCGTTGTATGCAATTCCGTGAGTTGTCTCCCGCACAACGAGTCAGCCGTGCTGATCATTTGAAGTTGTGTCACAACTGTCTCAAACAAAATCACTCATCTACTGATTGCCGAAGTGAATTCAAATGCTTTACTTGTAATCGGCGTCATCATGCATTATTGCACCTAGACTCAGAAAGCAAAACTGCTACCCGCAGCCCGTGCCCGCGCACAATAGCAGCGCTGAGCCGATGACTATAGGTACGCACACAGCTCATGCTAACACTTCATACTCGCCTCGCGTAAACAACGTAAGGAGCTATATGGTACTGCTAGGTACGGCTATAGTTAATGTTATAGATTCGTTCGGTAACCTACAAGCTTGCCGCGTTCTTATCGATTCAGGTGCTCAATCAAACTTCATCAAATGACATCATGCACTATTAAATCTAGGCATTACGATAATCGGACGTTAAAAATCGACGCCGTTATCTTGCAAAAAATTACTTCCGACTTACCTACTGTGGAAATTTCTGAAGAAGTTTCCATGCAGTATAAAAACGTTTTGTTAGCTGATCCCCTCTTCTATAAAAAATCGCCTGTGGATATTATTCTTGCAGGTGACGTATTTCCTGACATTTATGACGGGAATAAAATAATTGTTAGTCCCACACTACCTACTGCTCTTAGCAGTATTTTCGGGTTCGTATTGTGTGGAAAATTAGAAGTACCGTGTACTTCTGATGATGTCACAAACATTGCAACGTCTTGCAATTTGTTGGTGTCGTACACCAATGACAGTAACTCCATCAACTCACAGCTCAAATCGTTTTGGGAAATAGAGGAGTCGCCGTGCGACAACCCTATCAGCCCACAGGATAAACTCGCCGATAAGATTTATTCTAAGCTTCATTATAGGGACGATACCGGTAGGTATGTATCACCTATCCTACTGGACCCTAATCGCGCCGCCCTTGGTGAGTCTTACAACCACGCCGTACGTAGGTTACACCACTTAGAGCGACCTTTCGCTCGCTCACCCGAGTTGCAAGCGCCTTACGTAGATTTTATGCGCGAATATGAACAGCTGGGACACATGCAACTATATACCGGCTCTGAGCCGAGTAGGTATGTAATCCCACACCACTGTGTGGTAAAGGCCTCCAGCACAACCACCCCCGTGCGAGTGGTATTTGATGGCTCAGCGGTCACTTCAAATGGCGTGTCATTGAATGACACATTGTTAACAGGTAGAAAACTACATCATGATATTTTAAAGGTTATTTTTAACTTTCGCTTGTATGACATTTGTTTTACCGCTGACATTGCCAAATTTTATAGAATGATCACTATAAATCCATCCGAACGCTGTTATCAACATATTCTCTGGCGTGAATCACCTAGGGACGAAATAAAAACCTACGAACTTCTAACAAATACCTACGGATTACGTTCGTCAGGTTACATAGCCGTGCTCTCGCTGCAACAATTAGCGATCGACGGAGGCGAGCAGTACCCACGTGCTGCTAATATTATAATGAATGGTTTTTTTGTCGACGATTTGATGTGGTCTACATCGAATCTCGAAGACGCCTATCAATTACAAGACGAGCTCGTAGCTCTTTTGAAACTTGGCGGTTTCAACCTCCGTAAATGGGCTAGTAACTCCCCTGAGTTACTTTCCCGGATTGATGCCGACCAGGCAGTCGCAATAAATTTTAGTGATGACGCCGTGTCGTCATCACTAAAGGTACTAGGCTTAAAGTGGCTGCCCATTGAAGAATGTTTTTCGTTTGATTACAACATGGCGGACGATACCTGCACTAAGCGATCGGTATTAAAATTACTTGCCAGTATTTTTGACCCCGTCGGATTTCTATCCCCATGCACATTTCTTGCAAAATGCATAATGCAGGACCTCTGGAAACTCAGTCTCGGTTGGGACGAACCGCTTCCAAGTGATTTACGTAATAAATGGTCAACGTTCATTACGTCATTGTCGAGTTTATCATTAATAAAAATTGATCGCCACTTACTTATATCTCAATTCTGCGGAGTGCATTTAATTGCATTTTGCAAAGCATCAACCCGTGGTTATGCGGCATGCATTTATGCGCGTAGTGTTAACTCAAACGGTGACGTGAGGACGAGACTGCTTATCAGTAAAAGCAAAGTCGCGCCAATCAAGCCTCTTTCGATTCCGAGACTCGAACTTATGGCCGCCGTATTGTTATCCAAACTGGTTTTATTTGTCAAAAAAAATATTCAAAACGAATTTCAAATCACTGCCTTGACGGATTCGAGTGTAGCACTCGCCTGGTTGCAAACACCGCCCTACAAACTTAAAACGTTCGTATCGAGCCGTGTCGCTCAAATAGTCGAGGTGGTTCCGTCAAACAGCTGGTATCACGTTAGAAGCGAAAACAATGCTGCTGACTTGTGCTCCCGCGGCGCCATGCCCACCCAGCTCGTAGCCGAATATGACCACTGGCTCCACGGCCCAGCTTGGTTATCTGATGACGTTCATCAGTGGCCAGTCAGTACGTTTTACGTAAGTGATAAGACAGAAGTCCTAGAATTGAAAACAAACACGGACACGTTCTCTTTTCCGTGTCAAAAAATTAAGGACGAATTTTCAGAAACGTTTTTTGAAAAATACTCGTCATTTTCGAAATTGCAACGAATTATCGCCTGGTGTTTGCGATTTATAAAAAATTGTCGGCTTCCGAAAAATGAACGTTCGGTAGGGCCGTTATCTACTTACGAGTTAAACGCGTCGCATGACGATATAATAAAAACTACACAAAGTACCTACTTTAGTAGTGAAATCGCGCAAATTAAAAACAACAAATTTGTTCCGTCGTTACGGAAGCTTTCAGCCTTCGTGGATGCCCAAGGTTTCCTCAGGGTGGGGGGTAGAATCAGCCTAGCTGATTTACCTTATGATAGTAAGCATCCCTTGCTTATTACCTAAAAAATGTCATATTACAACAAAATTAATTGAACATTTTCATAAAAGGTACCTACATGTAGGCCCGCGCTCCTTACAAGGAATTTTGTGTAAGCGATATTGGATCGTATCCGCTCGCAGTGTGATTCGAAGTGTGTTGTCTAAATGCATCGTATGTTTTAAGTGCAACCCCACTACGATACAACCATACATGGGGACGTTGCCCGCTGCAAGGTTAAAACCTAATAAGGTTTTTGATCATGTTGGTTGCGATTTAGGTGGTCCGTTTTACATAAAGGCTAGTTTGACCCGTAACGCGAAAATTCTGAAGTGCTATATGTGTCTCTTTGTGTGCTTTTCCACAAAGGCCGTTCCACATAGAAGTGCTTAGCAATTTGTCAGCTGATTGCTTTCTAGCCTCGCTTGACAGGTTCGTAGCGCGCCGCGGTCTGTGCTCGTGCTTATATTCCGACAACGGGACAAACTTTGTTGCTGCCGCGAAACTACTAAAGGAAGTATTCAAATTCTTTAGCGAAAATAGCAACTCGATCGCTGAGGGCTGCTCATCTCGTTCCATTGAGTGGAAAAATATTCCACCAACAGCTGCTTCGATGGGCGGGCTGTGGGAGGCTGGCATCAAGTCTGCCAAGCGTCACCTCCTTCGGGCAGTAGGTGAAAAGGCACTTACCTTCGAAGAACTCACTACCGTCTTTTGTAAGATTGAAGCGGTACTTAATTCGCGTCCGTTATGCCCTTTGTCTAACAACGCTAATGAGTTTGACATTTTAACGGCCGGTCATTTCTTAGTTGGCCAAAGCCTACTAGCAGTACCTGAGTACGGTCTTGACGATGTAGGTATGAACCGACTGTCACGTTGGCAGTCCGTGCAAAAAATCTCCCAAACGTTTTGGAAGAAATGGTCTGATGACTACCTGCACACCTTGCAGCAAAGAGCAAAGTGGTTCACGTCACCTTCAAACTTAAAAATAGGTGATTTAGTTCTTATTAAATCTGAGTTAACTCGCCCACTTAACTGGATCCGTGCTAGGGTGGAACGTCTTCATGAGGGTCCAGATAAAATCGTTAGAGTTGTTACTTTGAGGACACAAAAGGGTATAATAAAGAGACCAGTAAATAAGCTTTGTCCTCTTCCGTACTCAAATTAAATACTTGCATGAATTAGCCATGTTCAATAAAACCTTAGTAGTTAATAGTCAAACTTTAGTAAGTATTTTTTTTTTTTGATCTGTCTGGCAACATCGTTATTTCCCGTCAACAACATTATGCATTTTTATTTCTATTTATTTTGTTGGAAATTATCATGATAATTTCGGTGGGGGGTATGTTCGATCTTTGCTCATTTATGTAGGGTGGGTGAAATTGTTTGCCGCCAACGTTTTCTTCGCCTACCGTTTTTTGAAGCGTTGGATGGATATTCGGGCCGATTCGTGCGGCCCCGCCGATCATCGTTCGGTTGGCTTGCGCGACTGACTCCTGAAGGTCGTGTCCTCGTATTATGGAACTATTCCGTGGATAGACAAGTTTAACTGCATTTTTATAAACTACCGTGTAGAGCCTACATGTTGTGACGTGAGACGTTCTCGCGAGTGCTGTTTGGCTGGACCGTTTTGACGGTGGTGCTGTTGGTTAAATTAAGTGCTCCATATATTCCCGTTGCTGACCCGTCCACGTGTAAAGCAACGGCTGGGAGTGGAAGAGGTAGGTGGCAAGCACGATTCATTCTTCCTTGTGTATTTGGGCAAAGATCGTATTTTCCAACTCATAATCAGGTGCAGCTACTCCTACTATATTTTTTTTCTATTTTTTGAACAACTTATTAGGTCCTTCGAAATTAAAAATTAACCAGCCCCCTATAATTCCCCACACCTATTTTACAAACTTAACCTGGGAACAAAAAAACGCATTTTTGACATAAATTTATTATTGTATAATTTATTATGCCGTCATAGTGACACTATTTTATTTTTTGACATTAATAAATTTATTAATAACTTTATTTTGACTTCAGATACTATGTATCTTTCGAAGAAATGTAAGACCCAGATAGCTAATTTGTTAGCTTATAATATACAAGATGCAGTTATTTCTATAACTAAGAATACATATTATAATAACGTTATCATTAGTAATTCTACTAATGCAATTTTTACAACTAGTAATAAGGTATCGACCTCTGGTTTAACCTGAGGTCTAAGACAAAAGCCAAATCCACATACATTAATTTTGTTCATCAAAACATTAAGGGTTTGGCTGGCAAAGACTTAGAATTGGAATTATTTGCAAAGAGTCAGGATATTCATATATTTTGTATAACTGAGCATTGGCTAAGAAGTCATGACACATCATTCCATGTTAATAATTTTCAACTAGGAAGCACGTACGTGCGTAGTACAGCTATTCACGGTGGTTCTCTAATACTAGTAAGAAATAATATTAGATATAAAGAACGAAACGATATTGTAGGCCTTTCAGTGGAGCGTACCATTGAGCTATCATGTATAGAGTGCAATAACTTTGTAATAGTGTGTGTATACCGACCCCCATCCGGCAGTTTCGGTGTATTCGAATCAGTAATGGAAGACGTACTTCAGGGAATAAAATTGAAAAATAAATTTGTTTTAGTATGTGGGGATTTCAATATAAATATTCTAGAAAACACTCCAGGGAGTGTTCGTCTACTTGCTTTATTTAAATGTTTTAATCTAAGAAATCTATTTCTTGAACCCACTAGAATAACTTCACATTCGGCCACTTGTCTCGATAATGTTTTTACAGACTATAACCCTGTGTCTAAGTCAGTTATTAGTAGTCTGACCTACGATTTTGATGTTAAGGAGGAGCCTTAAACTGTAACATGTAAACCAGTTACAAAATAGCGAATGGAGTGTTTTAAAACCAATGTAGCTTGTAAAATCGATACTATGCCCTTTATACACGATGATCCGGATGTACTATATGGTAATCTCTTTGATTTAATAAAGACAGAATACAATCAAGTGTTTACTTCTAAAACAATAACAAAAAAGTTTTCACAAAAACTTAAGTTCTGTGACTGGGCCACGACTGGTATTTATAAAAGTAGAAATAAACTGTATAAGTTATATAATTTAAGACCATATAACCATACTTTAAATTTTACAGAATATGTAAAAAATTACTCCAAATTGTTTAAGAAAGTGTGCATACTAGCAAAATCTAATTTCATTAAAGATAATATTAAAAAATCTAATAATAAAATAAAAGCCACTTGGGATACCATCAACCGTGAAACTGGTAAATTAAAACCACGGGACAACACTTTCACTCATAAAGTTAAAGAAAACCTTATCAATTCAGATGCACAAATTGCTAATATTTTTGATGATTTCTTTATAAATATACCTGTGGTAACAACTTCAAATTAAAATTCATCACCAGTGGCGGCACAATCTTTTCTCGAACAACATGTACCCAAATGTAATGTTTCTTTTAATTTTCAATATATTGACGCTAAAATATTATTAAAACTTTCAAATCACTAAAAATGAAAAACACAGGTGATTTGTGGAGCATGTCCATAAAGATAATTAACAATATTTTATATTCTATTGCACCCCATCTTGCTGACATATTTAATAACTGTATTGATAAAGGAATCTTTCCTGATCTTATGAAGTTTAGTAAGGCTATACCTTTATTTAAATCGGGAAATAAAGAGGACCCCAGTAATTATCGACCAATTTCTATACTACTAGCACTTAGTAAGATTTAAAAAAAATATTCTCGAACAGTTAGTGGAATACTTTAATTAAAATAATCTTTTACATAGTAAGCAATTCGGTTTTACTAAGGGTCGTTCCACTACTGATGCAGGTGTTGCTCTAGTAAAACATATATTTGATGCCTGGGAGGAGTCTCATAACGCTCTTGGAGTTTTCTGCGACCTGTCCAAGGCTTTCGATTGCGTTGAGCACCGGACATTGGCGATGAAGTTAAATTACTATGGTCTCAAAGGTTTTGCGCTTGATTTGATAAAGTCTTATCTCAGTTCTAGAACACAAACTGTCGATGTCAATGGAACTAAGTCATCTGGTTCTTATGTAAAAATGGGAGTTCCACAAGGGTCAATCTTAGGCCCTTTCTTATTTTTGATATATATTAATGACCTTCCATTCTTTGTAGAAAACTTCTGTGATATTGTATTGTTTGCAGATGATACTTCACTCATTTTTAATGTGACTAGGTCTAAGAAAAATTATGACGATGTTAACAATGCTCTCTCAGAGGTACTCAGTTGGTTTACTGTTAATAATTTACAGCTAAATGCTAAAAATCCAAATGCATTAATTTTACACTACCAAATGTTAAGACCGAACATACTGATGTAAGGATAAACGGTGATAAATTAGATTTGGTAGACTCGGCTGTTTTTTTAGGGATAACCCTTGACTCAAAACTTCAATGGAATCCTCATATATCGAAATTGGCCGGCAAACTCAGTTCTGCTGCTTACGCCATTAGAAAAATTAGGCAGTTAACCGACGTTGAAACTGCTAAAACGGTTTACTTTAGTTATTTTTACAGTGTCATGTCATATGGCACCCTACTGTGGGGAACAGCGGCTGATGTTGAAACTATATTCATTTTACAGAAACGGGCAATAAGAACCATTTATAGACTAAGCTCACGAACTTCTCTAAGAGATATTTTTAAAGAAGTTGGTGTTCTTACAGCTGCATCTCAATATATTTATAATTGTATAGTTTTTGTGCGTTGCAATATTAACTCATTCACTAAACACGGTGACGTACACAATTTCAATACTAGAAATAAGTCAAAACTTATGATGCCCCTGTTCAGGTCACAGAAGGTTCTCGGCTCTTTCTTGGGGCAAGGTATACACTATTATAATAAAATACCAAGTACTGTACTAGAATTACCTTTAGATAAGTTTAAAAATCATGTAAAATCTTGTTTACTTATGAAAGGTTATTATACAGTTAAAGAATATTTAGAAGACAAAACAGCCTGGTAATGATAAAATAACCACATTATATTTTCTTATGTCCATTTTCTTTGTAACTAGCTCATTTTACCCTGGTATGATATGCCAGTTGATATGCTCATTTTACCATGATATGATGTCTTTATCAGCAGTGTCTTACAGACAAGAGGTACCTGCTCAAAATTATGTTGCGTAAAACGTTGCCTAAATGTTTTCTTGCTTGCTTCATTGGAGTTGCTCGAGTGTGTCATGCTCTCTTAAATGTCTCTGCGGTGGTGGCATGTGCGTCGGGTCGTTACGTTCCCTAAAACATGGTTGAGCGAAGCGATGGCTGATTCACATGTCATACTCGTGAACGGGTGCCGCCTGTGGAGGCTGGCCTGCTCTTGCTAACTTATTTTTATTATTAGTATATTAGTAGTTGTAGTCTTACTTTTATTTTTCTGTACTGTAAGACATTGACAACATTGATAATTTTATATCGATGAATACCTGAACTTTTTATTTTTATGTCTTGTAGTAGTTTTGTTTTTATTATTGTAATGGAAAGTGCCCTTCTATGATAGGGAGGGCATTTTTCAATTCTAATTGACGCTGTAAAAGAAAGGGAGAAAAGAAATGCCCTTGCTGAGTTTTTTGCCGGTTCTTCTCAGTACAAGGCTCCCGCCCCATAGCTAGACTTACGAACCGATGGCATAAATGTTATTCATAAGTGCTGTAACCTAAACATGGCCTAACCTGAATAAATGATATTGAATCTTGAATCTTGAATCATGATGATTTGCGTTAAAAACGCTTAAATAAACTCAACGTTGAAAAAATGTAGACATTTTTTTTCAACGTTTCGTTATTCTTTTATAGATTTGAGTTTGTATTCGTAGATAATATATTTGTGGAACACAGCATACCTACACTTAATTTTTAAGAAAAACGAATTAATAAATAGTATTAAGTAAGACTATTTAAAATCGATTAACGATGTATTAAACCTTTTGGCATGAGAATCGTTTATACTCACAATTGATTTGTAGACATCCCAGCCCTTAATTACAACTGTCCAAATGCACTTATTAAATTATTATTACCTATTATAAACGGACCGTACTGATGGGCTAATTCAGTACTTTTATTGTGAAACAGATGGTGCAAATGCAAAACCAACTGAATAATCCGTTACAAAGGTATGGGTACCTAGGCGTATTAGTGGAGGAATATTGATCAAGGAATATGTAACATTGAAATGAAATATATCAGTCTCCTGGTGAGCAAGGCCCCGTGAAGGTTTCAAAAGTATAATTAAAAAATATGTAAGTAGCGATAAGATTCGTATAAACAGTCTTATTTTTATATAGACTGTGTACTGTGCGCGTAAACTATAACCAATGTAATAAATAAACAAGTTCAATAACATAAGTATAGGAAAATTATTTTGACAACGAGATTACCACGTGAGAAATTATTTTTATAGTTGTATATCTGACACGGTGTCAGATATCCGCGACATCTCTGATTAGATAAACCCAAACGAGACATTTTGTTTTGTATTCCACTTAGGAATATGCTCCATAGTGAATAATGACCTGGATAAATTTGGCTATTAGTGTTACAGATAAGTTAACGAAAACAATAACATTATTTATTTAAAGTTTCACTAACTGGACACACAAAAATCGAAGTGTGTCCGGTTGACGAAATATTAGTTGAATTATTTTCATTTCAATGTTTTAAATGTCTTGATTGCTTATCACGTGCAGGTCCTATTAATTTTAGAGGTATGACTATGGTGTTGATCGAGGCTCTCGGCTAAAAGACTTTTTGCCAAAACGACAATGGCTATAATAATGGTTGAATCCACATCCCACATTTATGGCGGTAACCACGTGAGCTTAGTCAAGGTATTTACTGAGCTTGTCCATCTCGGCTTTCACCAGGTTCTCATCATGAATTATGGTGATATCAACCAATATTGCCCGGCGCTGAGATCGGTCGACTAGCACGATATCAGGCTTATTAGCGACAACAGTCCTATCTCTAATGATACAGCGATCCCAGTAGAGCGTTGCATGACCATTTTCAACAGGGCTATATCCAAGAGCAAATTGCTGGTGAATTATTCTGGCTACTTGGTTTGTCTGTGCAAATACTCTCAAGAGGTCACCGAAACGTAGCCAGTTCACCGAGGCAGGCAACATCTACATCAGGCCCAGTTAGAGTCCGATAGTAGTACCCGTGTAGCACTTTGCTCTTCCATATGTCCATGCGATCGAAAGTGCTAAGCACTTCTGGTTTGCGCCAGTTTTCTGTTGCTAAGGAGAGCGAGGTAAAGTGCATATCAACTGCCACGACATCCGAATGCATCCCGCACTCACTGTTAAGGAAAAAAATACCTGAGACTGGACACCTCACGGTTATGTAGGTCCTTGGCATTTAAAAAGCCGTGACCCCCACATCTCCGCGGGATGTACAGCCTCATAATAGACGAGCGCGGGTGTAGCATTCTGGAAGTCGTTTGAGAGACTCTATTCAGGCGTTCAATTCGATAGCTTACTATGCCAAAGGAGTATGTGAGCGAGGCATAACCTAGCCATTAAAGGCACGCGTCTTATTGCCACCCGATAAAACACTGTTGATAAAATTACTATTTGGTGTATCGTACTTCGTATACTTTCAGTTGAAACAAGAACAATCGCGTTGCTGTGCAAGTAATTTGCCTAAGCAGTGACCGTTTATGACATCCGCAATATAGCAATTATCAAGTTTACATACAATGTAATTTCTAGAGATATTTTTAGACTGTTCGCCAAACATGGGCGCTTTGTGAGCTAATGCCGACGCTTTATCTGAATCCATCTAATTACGGTAATGGACAAAAAACTGTTGAAAGTGAAATTGACATAAATTTTATTATCAGATCAATGTCAATGTCATCATAGTTACTATGCGGTATGTATATTTGATACCTACTGTAAAATCATCTGAAGGTTGGATAGGTAGTCGAAGTTTGGAATACCGAAATGAGAGGCACATAATTAAGATTATTATAACATTATTATAAAAATATTTGAAACTTTCAATATTGAAATACAAATATTTTTTATTACCGCACTTTTCTAATGGAAAGCGACGGGTGAGGTGGAAAGTGGTTGGAAGTCAGATTCTCATTTCCAGGAAAATTTATACGAGTAAATACATAATTCAATCAAGGTATTCGTTATTTATTAAAATGATTTCAAATGAACTCCTGAATCTTTCGCAATTCAATTCCTCCAATTATTCTATTCCAATGAAAATAATAAAAATAAAAAAGGAAAATAAATCATTCTTACCCAAAAGTAGTCACATTGCCTGACAACATAATTCATAGTGACTAGGAAAATGATTTCCGTACCAAAAAAAGCTACCTTTTTTGATTTGCTGGGATGTGAATATGATAAATCAAAAACACTATTCTATTTCACTATTTTTTAACATACACTCGGCGTCAAAAAAATCGCACCTCTTAGAAAATCACTTTCAAATGTCATTTACTCTTGATATGCACATGCAGTCGCATTAATTATGATTTTATTTACAAGGTTACTTAATTAACTTAATAAAAAACATTACTTTTCATTATCAAATAAAACCTAATGCAACAAATAAAGTGTCACAAAAATTCGATGCAAATTTTGCTACCCGTGAGAGTTGCTAGTTGCGCTTCCTTTGTGGGTATAAAACGGTCAACACGGGTTCAATGTGGGTCATTCGCTATTCAACCGTTGAAGAGGACACACGCACAGATTTTGATGGATACCACAGCTGATAAAGCCGCTCAAGTGGTTGCACTACTGCAATCAGGGGTGCGGCAGTGTGATGTCGCCCGGCAACTGAACCTGAGCCGTTATTCCGTTCGAAGAGTGTACCAGCGCTTCATAGAGACCGGTGGCTATATCCGCAGACACGGTTCGGGTAGACGTCGCTGCACTTCGGAAAGAGACGACCGGTTCGTTGTGTCGAACTCTTTGAGAAATCGTTTCTCCAACGCTGTTGAGTTGCAACAGCAGCTCCAGGCAGTTCGCAGACGCACCGTAAGCGTATCTACGGTTAGAAGAAGATTGAAGGAGAAGAAGATAGCGGCCCACAGAGCTGCTACGGGTCCAAAATTGACTGCAGCGCATCGGCGAGCCCGCTTGCAGTTTGCTCGTGACCACGTCGATTGGACCCTTGAGCAGTGGAGAGCTGTTCTCTTCTCAGACGAGACGCGAGTGTGTCTTTTCTGCAACGACCGACGGAGAAGAGTATACCGGAGGCAGGGTGAACGTTTCGCCTAAGCCTGCATCCAGGAGACGGTGGAATATGGTGGCGGATCCTGCATGTTCTGGGGCGGTATGTCTGCTGCCGGCAAAACCGACCTTGTCTGCGTCTCCCGGACTGGAGGTGCTCGCGGACAAGGGTCGCTGACTGCTCGCCGCTATGTCACTGAGGTCCTGGAAGTGCATGTGGTCCCCTTTGCCGAATCTTTTGGCGAGGGGTTCACATTAATGCACGACAACGCTCGCGCTCACACTGCAGGCATCGTGAGCGACTTCTTGCAGAGGTCCCAAATCTCTGTGATGCAGTGGCCAGCGCGAAGTCCGGATCTGAATCCTATAGAGCACCTCTGGGACCATCTTAAACGTAAGGTTCGATCTCGGGATCCAGCTCCTTCGACTCTACAGGAGCTCCAAGACGCGGTGATTGAAGAATGGGGGCTTATCCCTCAAGAAGAGCTCCTGAAGTTGGTGAGGTCCATGAGGGACCGTATGGAAGCCGTGATCAGGGCAAGGGGGGGTAACACTAGATTTTAAGTTAATTTTAAGACACTTTTTGTACATTTTTCTTTGTAAATTATCTGTTGTTAATTAGGACTTAATTAAGGATTTTTATTATTTTATTAATTTTAATGTTGTTTGTATAATTATAATTAAACAGAAAGTTAAATTTAATTGTTTTTTGATACTCCTTTTTGTTACCTTTCTAATGATACCCAACACTATCCTCTACATAAGGTTTAAGAATTTTTAAAGATGATTTTTAAAAGGTGCGATTTTTTTGACGCCGAGTGTATTTCGTTCGAGACAACGCTGACCGTTGCTGCGGCACGTTCGTTTTATTATTGGTCTCGCGCGTTGACTCTGTCAGACATAGTGAAAAAAAAATACACTTACTTACCTTACTCTATCCTGAATATTTATATCATAGATTGACAACTATTATAATTATCCCCAAAGGATTAGAGACTAGGCAATGAGGAGAGCACCATTTACCAAATTACAACTGCACATTGTGCTTATACCCCTCAAACCCCAAGCGGTCGCATGAGACCGCACCTACTAAAACTCACTTGACTTTGTACCGTGTTTCCATAGACTTACAGATTACTTTAGTATGAACAAGTTTGGTTATTTCGGTTCTGTGGTTCATCTTATGTAATGTTATCGCAAAATATCGCATAGTCTATGCTCGATTCTGTCAAATTTGACGTTGACAGTTGCGCCAAAAAAGAGCCAATCGCCGCTATATGCTGTTGGAGTATGTATGTGCAGTGTTTAGCCTTTTACGACACCCAAGGAAAGAGAGAGGGGTTGTATAAGTGAGCGGCTAAACACACGGCTCAATAAATCCTAAAAATAATATTTTAAAAATATTTAAGTACCTGATAAAACGTTTACCACCACTTACAAACTGAAAAATAGGTATAGTGTGTAGTTATTTAAATAATAATAAAAATCCTTTATTTTTCTTACGAAATTAAACTATGGACTTTAAGTCGATCTCAGATGAAGTGTAACACTTTAGTACCATACTATAACTACTGCGTTCATGAAATAATCGTTACGAGCACCAATAAGATGTTTTTTTTTCTTTATTTATTTTTATTATTTTTTTATAATAAAAGAGCTTGCGCAAGCTATTAGCGAACTTTGTCCAGAAGCAGCCTATTCAAGATGTTGGGGCTACATGCACTCGGGAACACAGACGCCGGCAGGGAATTCCATACTCGTACCTTGGCTGTACGCATTATGAATGAAGACGAATAGCGCTTGGTGCGTATGAGTGGAATATCAACCAAGTAAGGGTGGGATTATATTATGATAATTATAGAGGGTTAGGTCACATAAGTGACTAAGTCACCCTCATAGTTACATTCCTTAATAGTTGCTTATGCGATTCTACGTTTTACGGCAAATTTTAATAATATAAACAGCATCATTTGCTTCCTTTGTTAACGGGAACGCGAGGATGTTAACATAATGGTATTTGATGTTACATGGGAGTAAAATTTTAAAATACTTCTGAGGCCGTACGATGTAAAGGTCTTTTAAGTTTACTAGAAAATAATATACCTCTCTCTCTCTCTCATACCTTGATTTTGCTAGTGCCGCCGAAATGACCCCTGAAGAAGGTCAGGGTCGTGCAATTGACCAGCTCCAAGGTCACCAGCTCGGGGAAGTGCTGCTGGATGCGCCCCACGTGAATGCAAGTGCCGGGCCACTCCATCAAGCGAAGATGGCTGATGTTGTTCCTAGAACATACATATTAAATATTATACATAACATAGATTGACGAAGTGTAATACTTAATATCGACGCACGAAATCGCGACAAAACATAGGAATTATGTTTGTAATCGTTTTATGCGAATAAATGGATCATGCTTTTACAGTTTTTAGGGGCCATCCATTAATCACGTGAGGCTCGAAAAGGGGGGAGGGAGTTCGGCAAAAATCACGAAATATCACAAGGGGGGAGGGGGGCTGTAGGAAGATATCACGTGTATTTATTTTTTAGTCAAATGCGCGATTACTAAACCGAAAGCGGCGTGTAGTGTGATGTTGACTCGCCCTTAACCCTCTGCGACTGACGTGGTAGTCCAACAGACACCGCGAAACATAAAATTTAGTTTATAACCGTACATTTTCAAATTTGAGCGCCGCCGCTCTTAGTACCTTTCTGTGAGGAGCTCGCGCGCCAGTCAGTGCGCGGGGAGTGGTCGTAGCGAGCACAGGTGTGCGTAGCGGGAAGGTGTCCACGAGACTACCACATCAGTATTAAGGTAAGTGTCTACTATACTACCACCTCAGTTAAATGGTTATATTTTCATAGTGTCTCCTAAACAACCACATCAGTGAATAAGTTTAATTTATCTTACTATAAGGTATTTTTTGTATTATTTAGCGTTATTTTAGAAATTTATTTTATTTACATATAGTCAAAGTCAAATTATTTATTCAATGTAAACCTTTACAGGCACTTATTGACGTCATTACAAATGATAATTAAAAAAAAAGGTAACTGACTTATAGTTAAGACTTAACAACTAATCTAACGAGCTTATAGTCTGTGCCAGACAAATGCGCATCGCTACTCCCAGTACCACTGCACGCCGAAACAGAATGGCGTCGAACCGAAATATAAGCCGTGGTCATAGAATTGTGTAAACATACGTATCCTGGTACGAGAAAAAATAGCGGGCAAGTGTCTCTCCCCTAGCGACACAAACGGCTAAAATTTATAGGTAATTTATCGTTTTTTTGGGATGAAAGGTGAAAAATGATAAATCACAATGAATTGTTAACTTAAGTTATTACTTAATGGAATAAAATTAAATATGATTTCCAATTATCATATTGATAATGTGGTAGGTAATAGAAATTGGAGTTTTTGAAGTAAAATAAAGTAACGGCTGAAATGAGTTTTGGAAAACATTAGTACCTAACCAATAAGGTTGACATTTTTAATTCACATTTTTAATCATTCAAATATCTTTTTTTATAAAAACTTAAGCATAAAAAAACGTCAAAAATTAATAAGCATAAATTTGTGTTAATATAGTTTACATACTTGTATTATTATTTAATTTACAGAGATTTAGTGTTGAAGAGGAGCTCGATGGCGCAGCGGTTAGCGCCTTCGGCTTGCGATCTTGCTCGCTGAGCAACTTTCGCAATGTTGGGTCGCTGGATGGGTGACCAAATTAAAAACATCTCGAGCTCCTTCGTGCTTCGGAAGGCACGTTAAGCTGTTGGTCCCGGTTGTTGTCTAAGATGGCAGTCGTTAAAATCCATCAACTCGCATTGGGCCAGCGTGGTGGGTTATGGTCTAATATCCCCACGTACTATTGACGACGTGGGAGGCCTGTGCCCAGCAGTGAGACGTTGATAGGCTGATGATGATGATGATGAGTGTTGAATCATATGAAAACCCGAGTATACAATAAAATGCGCATGAAGGATATGGATATCCACCTTCTACCACCACTAGTTCGGTATGTTCCACCAAGTGGTAGAAAACTGTGTTCTATTTGCCCTACAAAAATAAAAAAACAAAACTAAATATTGTTGTTATGGTTGTTTGAACCCAATCTGCCTTTAGTGCAAGCCACTATGTGATAATTGTTAAACAAAGTTGTGATTTTAAAACTTTATAATTTTAGAGTCAACCAATGAATGTATCTCGTATTTCCTAGACTGGTTATTACAATTGTTTAATTTTAAAATGTCTAATGTTAAATTAAAAAGAATTTGATTTTGTATTTTTTTTCTATGTCATAATGTTTAAGTAGAGATTCATAGACTGATTTTTGAGAAGTCAATAAAAACTGTTTAATTTTGAAAATACAAGTTGTTTTTTATTTTATTTATAGTTAAATTGACATAAAAAGGCTAAGAATCTAATAAGTATTAATAAAATGGCTGCAAAATTTAATCCTGTAAAAATATTTGCTGTTGAAATGGTGTCTCGTGTACTACCACGTCAGTACAGTTGTAAAAAATTATCCACGTCAGTCGCAGAGGGTTAAGTCAAACCTGCTACCTCTTCTGTCTAGACATTTTTATCATGGTCCTTAATTTTCTAGAATATAATTAGATTGAACTATATTTGTATTTAAAGGTAGTAATATTCTAAAAATTAAAAGTTAAACCTTTTTAAAAAACAAGCTTTTATTTAAATGCGCTAAAAAGAAAATAATAAACTTTTACCAACAACTTATAACGTCATTACTCAATTTATATGATATACTTAAAAGGTTGTCGCGAGATTTAAGTACTCGAATTTTCATAGATTGAAAATTTTAATAGTTAAAATCAATCACTTCAAGGTAGGTATTTAATTTACTTGTTTATTTAAACATAGGTAAAAGGTATAATAATACATACTTAATTTATAGTAAATCTCACGACAACCTTTTATATCATATAAATTGTGTAATGTAATGCCGTTGTAAGTTGCTCGTAAAAGTTTTAAAGTAAAAGTTTATTTTTTTCTTTTAGCGCATTTAAATATATGCTTGTTTTTTTTTTTTAAAGTTTTTTAATTTAATTTATTTTTTACTTTTTAGTTATCCCTGGACATGTTTTTTATCTGTTCTTCTCACTGAACGTGTAGGTATACAGAATTTATTCACGTCCTTCAATCTCTCACTCACCATCACCACACATCAAAAACGGTCTTCCCATAAAGACTAATTAAACTCGACGCAGTTGTATTGCTTAATTACTGAGTTTCTATGGACACCTTCCAGCTCCATCAACAGACCCTGGTTACTAGCACTACTCGTCAAAACGAATCAAACGAGCCCATACTGGATGGGGTTATGTCGTTTAATTACTGAGTTCCTATGGTCACCTTCCAGCTCCATCATCAGACTCTGGTTACCATCTAGCACCAAAGTACTCGTCAAGACGAATCAAACGAGCCCATACTCGATAGGGTTATGTCGTATAATTACTGAGTTCTTATGGCCATCTTCTAGCTCCATCATCAGACTCTGGTTACCATCTAGCACCAAAGTACTCGTCAAGACGAATCAAACGAGCTGAGACCTGATGTTGTTGCGTCGTTTCTTTACTGAGTTCCTATGACTACCTTCCAGTTCCATCATCAGATCAGACCCTGGTAACCATTTAAAAACAAAGTACTCGTCAAGACAATTGAACCGAGGCGAAACTCGATGGGGTTGCGTCGTTTCATTACATAGTTCCTATGACCACCTTCCAGCTCCATCATCAGACCCTGGTTACCATTGAAAGACAAACTACTCGCCAAGATGATTTAAACGAGCCCAAACTCGATGAGGTTGTGTCGTTTCATTGCGAAGTTCCTGTGGCCACCTTCCAGCTCAATCAGGTCATAAAATACAAAATATGAATTTAATTTTTTTTTAAATTCGTATTAATTTCGTGCGTCGATATTACGTATTACACTTAGATTGTCGGCTATTATCCCCAAAGGGTTAGTCAGAGACTAGGCAATGGGGTCCGCAATAGCAATCCACTGCCATAGTCCACGTTTCACTAAGGTACATCTGCACATGTGCTCAGCGTGAATGGTGGTGAACCCATCACCGCTCTATGCTGTTGGATATAATACACTGGCCTGCAAAAATAAGTATCACACTTTTAAAATTTCATTTTTTTCTAAACTATAAAACTCCAAAACACAAATCGCTGATGTTGGACAAAAGGCCGCTAGTCTGAAGTGGAACTGGGCCGGACACATCTGTCGAATGTCGGACGAGATGTGGGCGAAAACCACGACTATGTGGATGCCACGCGATGCCAGGAGACGACGCGGCAGGCCCAGAAGGAGATGGCGGGACGAGCTAGACTCCAATTGCAAAGACTGGCCTTCAAAAGCCCTTAATCGTGAAGATTGGAAAAAGGGAACGGAGGCCTTTGCCCTGCGGTGGGACGACCATGGCTGAAATAATAATAATAATAATATAGAAGTTACTGATTTAAAATGAAAAACGTTTTACAGCAACTTTGTCAGCTTTCTTTGAAACTATAGAAAATTATACAATACTAACATTTTTAAGTCTTGTGTGCATTGTTTATCTTGTGTAGGTACTTTAAAAGTTATTGCAATTTAAAAAGTGTAAATACTTATTTTTGCAGGCCAGTGTATTATGTGCAATTATGCAGTCTTTCGTCCGTTACTCACCTTTTACGACACCCAAGATAAGAACTAGTATTATTTACGCGACACGGATCCTAAAAGAAGCAAATGTAGCTAAGAAGTTATCATCACATTTATTTGACTACAATAATAAAGACATCCCACGCATAACTTTTTATACCCGATGGTATAGTCGTTATCTATCACCGTGTCGCGTAGCGGTGAAAGAATACTACCACCCCCCCCCCCCCCCCCCCGCAGATACAGACAACAGCATAGAGCGGCGATGGGCTCACCACCTGTCACGCTGAGCACATGTGCAGTCGCTATTTGGTGAAAAGTGTACTATGGCAGTTCATCGCTTGGGAATGTTCGTTTGTCCTGGTATCGTGTGCCAGGAATTCCAAACTCGCGCACAGCGAGCAGGGCCTAGTAGCGGTCTCTGTGGGGCCAGCAGCGAAAAGTCCTGCGGGGAACGTGAGTTTCCCTTATAGTTGGCAGCTTTGTCCGGTGTTTCTCATTGGACATTGGTGGTGACATATCTCCGGTACTAGTCTGGACAACTAGTTGAGGCGGCCCCCTAGATGCCGTAGCCTCCGGTCCAGCCAGCCGCGTAGGACGTGGGAACTGGCTAGGCGCCCGGATGGGTTCCGAGAAGTGAGAGTGCTTACTACTCCATGATCCAAGGTGGACACTTGGGAGTCGACTTTAGAGTCGACGACCCGAGCAGTGGCAACTGCGAGTTGTGCCCTTCGTGCAACGAGAAGTGAGCGAGCTTAAAAGCTCCAGTTACCTATCTGGACAATAGGCAGTGAACTACACGTGTTCACGGGGAAACTCTCCCGAGACACTATTTTTATGAGTACCGAATGAAGAGCGCGCTTCTGCGGGCACAGATTTGGCGTCAAGACCTAACGCTGATGGTCTCCTGCGCGAGTATTTTGCTGGCGCAGGGATGTCTGGCACTTCTTGCATAACCTAACGGTAGGTCTCGAGGTGCCAGTACAAATAAAACTTAGTGAATAAGGAGAGGAGATACCCCTTCGGGGATAATAGTCGTGATTATATGTATGTAAGTATGTTATAGCAGTCGTTATAGACTTTAAGTCATCATCAACCTATAAATGTCCCACCGGTGCGCATAGGCCTACCCATACAGAAATATTGAGCTTTAACATAACCCACCACGCTGGCCTATACAAGTTAATAAAGTACAGCCGTAAACTGTCATAATGCAGAGCTAAGGCCTCCATTATTGAAATCATCGAGGTTTCATAGATCAATAGAGGTTTCAGTACAGCTGGATAAAGCTGCTTTTGTGTAACTAAGTATAATACCTTTCAGTTGGATTCATTACTTTCTAATTCCCCCTTTGTTTGTTTGTTTGTTCATTACAAAGTCTGATATTACTGATAAATTACCTAGTCATATTTGGATTTGGACCACAGTGGTTGCTTACAACAATTAACGTATAACTTTTCCCATGCAACTTTGTAAAACTGTAAACTATGCACTTAGGTTCCCAGGAACAAGCTGCTGACGGAACGTGTTTGTAACACCAACAGGACGCGTCGCGTCGCCAGACGCTTGGCCAACATAACAATGTAGCATAAGGAGTTATAATGTTTTATCTAAATGTAAGCCATCGGCAGTCTTACATAGACGATCAAACGCTCGCCACGTCTTCTCGCCTAGTTAAGATTGGTTAGGAATAGAATATTTTATTTTTTTAAAAGACGATTCCGCGTTTTCGCAACTTATTTACCTACAAAATAATTAGAAATGTCTTTAGCTTTTAGGCTTAAGTCACGAAGAATCTGATCCGTGGTTGTTCGGTGAGGTGTTCATACGACGCTGACATTTTGGTGATATGCCCTTCGATCATGCATGGATCATGCATGATCGAAGTATTGTTATTAGTTATGTTGCATTGTTATTAATATACGTTCATTATGTCTTGCTTTCAAATTATTGTTTTTGCTCAGCAAGTAAATACAATGTAACGACAATACAAATACGACGGTTGAAAGCCAGACCTCGGTAGCCAAGTGGTTAAGGCAGCCGCCCGGAATGCGGAAGGTGGGGGTTCGATTCCCGCCTGAGGTTGTCGTCTTTTTTCAGTGTTTAAAATTTTACTTTTTAAATACAATGTAATTTCTTAATAACAATGTTCTTAAACCACAAAAAGGTGGTTGGTTAATGGTGGGTTGGTTGATTTCAAAGTTGTTTATTTGGACACAAAAACAATGAAAAATGTATTGCCTTTAGCTACTCTTTTATATAGTAATGAGTAAACTAGTAGGGGAAATAAGCGACTAAACCTTGCACTTTTGTCTCGGAAGACGCCACTTGGCATTCTGAGCTGATTTAGCCCGGGAGCCACGGAATTACCCCCCACTGGTGGGCACCAGGGGGGGAGGAATTATTTGTCTCCCGCGTTGCACTCGGCGCATAGTTTCTCTCCACTTTTATCTACTAGGGCAAGTTTGGTATCGTTTTCGTATAATTTAAGGATGGAGAATCCATTTCTAGAATAAACTTTTTAACCCGTCATAGCAAAAAAAAGAAAAATTAACAAAAACGTAAAAATGAAAAAAAAAATGTTTTTTTTAAATCGCTCTACTACAGCGATACCACATAGATTTTTGGTAAATAAAAAATATGATGTTAAAGCCTATTTAATTGTGAACCTAAAAAGTATTACTTAAATGATTGTTTTTAAATAAGAAGTTTGTCAAAAAAAATATTTTCATTACTTACGCAACCTTGATTTCACTTGTTCGGTATGGAATTTGACATGGGATGATTACACTTTCGCATTTTAATCTCACTATAAATTGTCAATATGAAATTATATTTCTAAATAAGCTACCGCCGTGTTAGGAATGTACTTATATACCGAGAAAACCGTCAAGAAACTCGATAATAAAGTTACTCTTTTCAATTACCCCATAGTTATTTTGTCAAAGCTTATCTCTAAGTCAAATAGCTCTTTCAGACATAGGTAAATTAATATTTTATTTGCAAAATGAAGATTGCTCCTCATGTATTGTACTCATACATGAACCCGCACAAATCTGTAAAGTTAAATTGTCTTTTGGTACAGTTGCATCTGTTATTTCCGCAGGTCACCTTGCACTTGCATCTTATCAGTTCCAAACATGCTTTATCAGGGAGGGGTAATGTGGACCAAACAGGCTTCCAAGTTTGGTCTTATTTGTACCATCCCCACTTAGAAGGATATGTCAGGTCTTGATGGGGGTCGTAAGTGTGTGGACCCAGCTCTCGGTTGCGGTATTTCCGGACCGTTACAACTTAGGGATCTTCAAGAAACGAGCCTATTCCTTTCTTAAAGGCCGGCAACGCGTGTGCGATTCCTCTGGTTTTGCGGGTGTCCATGGGCGGCGCGGCGGTGATTACTCTCCATCAGGTGACCCGCTTGCTCGTTTGCCTCCTTATGCTATAAAAAAAAAAGATTTGACCCCATACTTGCCCTCTTTAGTAGACAGCTCGCAATAGATGCTGAGTTAAAGCGTCTCGAGTCGGCGGCAAGTTTTCAATGTTCCTGGACAATTCCAGCGAAAAAATTTACACCAGTCATCTGGGTATCGGTGGCAGCAACAAGAAGACCCCAGTCTATGTAACAGAGCACCTGACTCCGGAAACTAAATTGTTGCATGCGGCGACTCGTCGCACTGCCAGGGAGCTAAAGTATAAATTTATCGTACGCGACGGAAAAAAAATTGTGCGGTAGAACGAGGAATCCAATTATGTACGCAGCGAGACTCTCAAAACTTTATCATAAAGTGCGCTAAGGTTTTTTTTTCACTAAAAGGCTTGTTTGGTGACCTAATTGTTTATTACAAAAATGTAAGAGGTTTGCGAACAAAGACCGTCGATATTTTTAATACTATAATTTGTAATTCATGACTGAAACGTGGTTAAATGGCGGCGTTTCTGATTCTGAAATCCTTGATAATAGATACAACATGATCGCCAAAGCAATGGGTTCCATCCTTCAAAGAATGGTGGAGGGGTGTTAAATGCTGCCACTAAACGACTTAACTCAGTACGACTTTATTCATACGAATCTGACTGTGAGGACTTGTGGGTGTGTGTCGGGAGTGACAGGGCCGATTCCGTGAAGTGGAACATTTGCCGTGTACCTATACCTACCACCTCCTATTCAAAAACATATTTTGAAACACTATATAGACAATTGTAACCGTGTTTTAGATGTACTGGTCGCCTGGTCGGCGATACGCTCATAGTGGGTGACTTCAATTTAGGCATTATGTCATGGACTGCGAGAGCGTGTAATGAATGATCTTTTACCAGGTTACTCGAACAGCGAACACACAATATGTTAACAGATTTTCTTTCCCTTGATAATTCGATTATGGAAATATGAATTAATGTAAGGAACAAAGGTCTACTTTTCAGGAGAAGCAAAAAAAAAAATTATTTTTATAATTGCTTGTATTTTTTTCACTTTTTATTCTACTTACTTGTTGTCTATGGCAAAGTTGCTTAGGTTTGAGAGCTCTATAGAGCTATGCAAGCATAACTAAGAGTATCTTTATGGATTTCGAAATAGCATGTCTCTTACACTAATTGCATTTAAAACAAAATACTCTGCATTAATGTAACAGTTATATAGACAAAAATAATATTAGTAAATTTTGAAGTAAGGTACCCTCTTTGGTTTAGTTATTGCTGTATCTTAACCAAATCCTATAATAAAATTCTACTTTCAAAAACAAATTAGTTAACTTGATTTACTTTCGAATAAAAAAATAATTGCTATCCTTGTGAATTTTATTGTGAAAACATAAAATGAAACTAAAGTTGAATAGATTTTATAAGTAAGTAGTTAAATAAGGGTTAATTATAATTAAAAAAATCAATTCAATTTTAAATTTTAGTAATATAGTATAAAGAACAAAGATAATAAGAATGTTCACACTACTAATTTATACTTAACCATATTTATTAAAGACCGATTGTTCCAAAGTCATCGTAAATTTCAGTCAGAGTAAATTTTATGTAGGTAATACGAACGATTGTTTAATGTCACGTCAAATATCAAGGCATTAAATGATGGTTAGAGGAATGTGCCTAAAGCGAAAATACCAAGTACAACCTGATTAGTAACTGCAGCAGTTTGCATTATCAACAATCCAACGAAACATTATAAACAACATAACAACGTTATCAACAATCCAAAAAAATCTGAAACAGGTCGCGATATGATTAATAATAAGAATGAAAATGATATGGCGGCAAGTCCCAACCATGGTTAGGTCGTTGCTGCAAAATGGCGTCTCGCCAAAAGCGACAACATTACCAAGCCTGGGCTAATGCGGTGTCATCAAAGGATCCAAACACCAGTGCGCTCAGAAAGAAGTACAACTTTGCCGCCAGATCCTTTACCACTCACTCTTGGATTTTTTTTGACACTTTTTTGACAGTAACTGTCAACGTCAAATTAGACAGAATGGAGCATAGACTATGCGATATTGTGCGATAACAATACATAAGATGAACCACAGAACCGAAATAACCAAACTTGTTCATACTAAAGTAGTCTGTAAGTCTATGAAAACACGGTACAAAGTCAAGTGTGTTTTTGTAGGTGCGGTCTCATGCGACCGCTTGGGGTTTGAGGGGTTAAGAAGGACATTGCCAAGGCGAAGTCATCATTCATAGGTAGAATTGGCGAGAGGCTAGTGCGCCTTCCTTCGGGGACGCGTGCGTTCTGGTCTCTCGCCAAAGCTATCTTAGGGAATTTTTGTCAGCCGTCCCTACCACCATTGCACAAGACCGATGATTGCCTGGCCTATACTGCAAAGGAGAAAGCCGATCTCTTGGGCTCTCTTTTCACAACAAACTTGACCTTGGACGATGGGGAAAACTCTCCACCAACCATACCGCATTGCGCTTGTACAATGCCAAACGTTCAGTTCCTGCAAAGGTCAGTTCGTAAGGCTCTTTTTTCCCTTGATATCCACAAGGCGAGTGAGCCTGATGCAGTTCCACCCATTGTGCTTCGGACGTGTGCTCCTGAATTGGCACCAGTTCTAACGCGCCTTTTCCGGCTCTCTTACACTACTGGCGTCGTCCCGAGCTCTTGGAAGATAACCCTTGTCCACCCGATTCCAAAAAAAGACGATCGCTCTGATACGTTCAACTACAGGCCAATAGCTATTACCTCTTTACTCTCCAAAGTAATGGAGTCCATTACAAACCGCCAGCTCTTAAGATACCTAGAAGAAAACCAGCTACTAAGTGATCGCCACTATGGTTTTCGTCTCGGTCGTTCGGCTGGTGATCTTTTAGTGTATCTTACTCACCGATGGGCGGAGGCAGTCGGGAGTAAAGGGGAGGCACTGGCAGTTAGCTTGGACGTAGCGAAAGCCTTCGACAGTGTATGGCACAGGGCTCTTTTCTCTAAACTTCCATCATACGGGCTTCCTGAGAAACTGTGTTCATGGATTGCCAGCTTTCTCACTGGGCGTAGCATCAGAGTCGCAGTCGACGGTTCGTGCTCCGACATGAAGCCCGTGAATGCTGGAGTCCCGCAGGGGTGTGTGTTGTCCCCTACTCTATTTCTTCTGCATATCAATGACATGCTGCATAACAACAGCATTCATTGCTATGCAGACGACAGTACTGGGGATACGCTCTACACCGGGCGAGCAAATATTTCTCTGGAAAGCGTCATCGAGAGCCGGAATAAACTTGTGAGTGACACCGAGAACATGTAAGTCATCTCTCGGATTGGGGCCGACATAACCTAGTCCGCTTTAACCCCTCCAAAACACAAGTTTGCGCATTTACCGCGAAAAAACATCCCTTCGTCGTACCTCTGAACTTTGAGGGAGCTCCCCTTGATACCAATCCGACTATTGGAATCCTTGGCGTCGATATGTCGAGTGACGTTCAGTTTCGTGGTTATTTGGAAGGTAAAGCTAAATTAGCTTCGAAAAAGCTGGGTAAGCTTAATAGAGCGGGTCAGCATTTCACGCCGACCCACCGTTTACAACTGTATAAAGCATAGGTCAGGCCGCATATGGAATACTGCTCCCATCTCTGGGCTGGAGCACCCCAATACTAACTCCTTCCATTTGACCGCATTCAACGCAGAGCTGCTCGAATTGTCGACGACGTGGTTATTTCAGGACGGCTCGATCCACTGGCTCTTCGGAGAGACGTTGCGTCTCTCTGTATATTGTACCGTATATATCATGGGGAGTGTTCTGAGGAATTGTTCGGCTTGATCCCTGCCGCTGATTTCCTTCACCGCACTACACGCAATCGACTGTCATTCCATCCACATCACCTTGATGGATGGCGGTCTACTACTGTGCGTTTTTCAAGAAATTTCTTGCCTCGAACTACAGTGTTGTGGAACCAGCTCTCGGCGGCGGTATTTCCGGACCGTTACGACTTAGGGATCTTCAAGAAACGAGCCTATTCTTTCCTTAAAGGCCGGCAACGCGCCTGCGATTCCTTTAGTTTTGCGGGTGTCCATGGGCGGCGGTGATTACTTTCCATCAGGTGACCCGCTTGCTCGTTTGCCTCCTTCTGCTATAAAAAAAAGTACGACAGTTAGGTAATTTTTTCTCAAACACTAAGATATTTTAAAACACCCTTTTCTTAATTCCATCAATTTTTACTATGAGTTTACAAACCGTAGTTGCTATAAACAGAGTTCGTGTTTTTCGCGCAATATTGGATAATATTGGCGTAAACATTGACCTCAGCCTCCCAGCGCCCTCTGGCGAACGCTAAAACCAATGTTTATTTTAGCATTTAGTTGTCACGTTTCACCTTTTGGTTTACGGCGAAACGAATCGAAAATACGACAGCAAAATGTAAGGCCTTTTTGTGCCATTGACGTATTATAAAGAGAGAAGACATCTCATAACAATGTTTTGCGTACCGAGTTGCTCCTCATTGGGTGCAAACGCACCGCAATCACTAGAAGTGACTAGTCGTTTGCAGCCCATGAGCCGCAACTCAGTGGGTACAAAAAAAATTGCTTAGCGGTGACTTCTCTAGTTATACCTCCCCCATAATTATTTCCACAACTTCGGTTCGACCGAACGGATTGATATGAAGTGTGTATTTATTTATTTATTTATTTATTAGGACAGCCAGCAAGACTACACTAATTTTACAGTTTTCTTATAGGTACATCGTCGGTCCCGGGCAATACAGTCGTAATATCTGGTAATTCGACCTTTTTCATGTTATGCCATCTAGGCCCTTGGTCTATCAGCAAAATTTTTTTCATACTTATATTTTACTGTTTTGTATAAAAATCGAAAGAATATTTCTTTACTGAACGGTAAAAACACGCGTACATAAGTCACGCATCTGCTTTTATTTACATAAATTGTCCTAGTTAGTTAAAAAGTAAATTATATTAGTTTATTAGTATTAGAAAATCGCAAATCACTTCATTTAACATAAGAAAGGTTGAAGAAAAAAATCAATGAAGGGGATTTAAAAGGTTGAAACCCAATTGATTTTTTCTAGTGATACCGTTGCACCTGACTCTCCAAAAACTGTGGCATCACTAATTTCTAAACACCCTCCTCCTGCAGCAACACTTCGACTCCCCGATCCGCTCGAGTCTACAGATGCTTCGCCTTCGACCAACGAAGACGAAGTCTACAATTCTATATTTCCATTTAAAAATGGCTCTGCCGGTGGCCTCGACGGTCTCTGCCCGCAACATTTTAAAGATTTGATTTGCGGTACCTCTGGAGACGCCGGCAGAGTCCTACTCACCAAAATTACCCAACTCTCCAACCTCGTGCTTGCCGGTAAAGTTCCGCGAGACATCACCGGTATACGCTACGGCGCTAACCTCTGCGCTTTAAGAATGAAAGATGGCGGTATAAGGCCGATCGCCGTAGGGTGTACCATCAGGCGCATCGTCTCTAAAATTTGTGTCAAACAAACCCTTTCTGACCTTTCATCAAAATTTCAGCCAATACAACTCGGATTCGGTTCGAAAGGTGGCTGCGAGGCTGCCGTTCACTCAGCCCGCACCTTCTTGCTCAATGATGGTGGCGAAGTGCTGCTGAAGGTGGACGTCAAAAACGCCTTCAACTCAGTAGACAGGGGTGCACTGCTGGCACCACAGGTTTGGAACTAAATTTCTCGAAGTGTGAATTATACATGTCGAATACCGTGGCCCCGGACCGTAGAGCTCAAATTATTTCTGACTTTAGTCTTCTGGCGACGACTCATTATTTGTATTAGGTGCACCACTTCTCGATGCTGCCATGACGGCTTTTATTGTTGATGCCATCGTTAAATTCAATTTAAATTCAGACCGTCTATTCCAAATTAATCCACACATGGCACTATTTATTATTCGTTTTTTGTCTCTTCGTTCCAAAATTAACCTACGTACTCCGATGCTCCCAACTCTGGCTTTTTCCAAACTTATTATCAAACTTAGATATTCATAGAGATACTTTAGTTAAAATTCTTAATTGTCCCATGAGCGACCGCGGATGGCTTCACGCTTCCCTTCCTGTACGCTTCGGGGGCCTAGGTAGAAATTTAAGCGGTGTGGCCCTGTCAGCGTTTTTGTCTTCTGCTAATAGCATGCACAATCTCTACCGGAATATTATCAACCCATCCCTGGGTTCCGTAGAGTTGTCGTGTGTGGCAGATGCCAAAAACGCCTGGCTATCCACCTGTCCAAATTCAGACCTCCCTTTGTTACCACAGTCGCAGAGGCAATGGGACGAGCCACTTTGCAAATAAGTTCATGAGGAGCTCCTATCCACTTCTGCTGATTCGGCAGAACTCGCTCGTCTCACTGCCGTCTCCAAGAGAGAGTCAGGCCACTGGCTCCAGGCATTACCATCTGCCAACGTCGGTACCTTGTTGGACGGGCCGTGCCTTACTCTAGCGGTCTGCCTCCGTCTTGGCGCTAGGGTAGTCCACCCTCATCCCTGTGTGTGTGAGGAGGCTGTTGACGAGCTTGGTCACCACGGCCTCTCTTGCACTCGCAGTGCTGGTCGTATGTTACGGTACTCCTCACTCAACAGCATCATTCGCAGTGATTTACCACCGTTAGTGTACCGGCTGTTTTAGAGCCAACTGGTATCTCTCGCAGCGATGGCAAAAGGCCTGACGGTATGACCATTGGATTTTGGAAGCTTATCAGGTCATTGGTGTGGGATGCGACCTGTGCAGACACCGTGGCTCCCTCTCATGTACGCGCCACCTCGCTTCATGTCGGGGCTGCTGCGGTAAGTACTGAAAGTCGCGAACGGAACAAGTACGCGAACCTAGGCCGCAACTACATATTTGTTCCGTTTGCAGTAGAGACAATGGGTCCATGGGGGCAGGAGGCCAAGCAGCTCGTTAAAGAGTTAAGTCGTCGCCTTTTTGAGGCCTCCGGTGACAAGAAGGCTGGCAGCTACCTCTGCCAGCGTATCAGCCTCGCAATCCAAAGAGGTAACGTTGCCAGCATTCTTGGTACCGCCTGAGCCCACAGTTGGAGGACATCTTTTATTTATAGGTTTTTTTTCTTTTTTTTACCGTAGGGTACTTTAGGTTGATTAATTTTACTTAGTTATGTAAGTAATTAAGTTTTTTTTATTATTATTATGTTATGTTGTTATTTTGTTATTGCTGTATTTAATAAAAAATATATTTATTTAACAGTAATATAGTTTTACCAATATTGAATACAAATATTTTATCTGTATGTATTTTATCTATCTATTACCACTTTCTTAGCGGAAAAATTCCCCGGCATCGAGAACGTAATTTGATGTTGCACCGAGTCAAATAATTTAAATTTTAAACACTACCGCGACAGTTTACTTTTCCTTGTCTAATACCGTCCAAGCGCATTAAATTTTATTTTATTTTATTTTATTGAATAAGAACAACAACAGCCAACTTAAGTCTACTAGTATACAAATAAGAGTATTACAGCTAAGTTTATAAGTCTACTAGTATACAAATAAGAGTACTACAGCTAAGTTGATTAGACCATAAAAATAAAATATACTAAGAACTCCAAATTCCTTAAAATAATACATAATCGTCCGTTCCCGGTCGCAACGCATTGCCTCTGTGAGGACAGGTGTTGCGGTTCGGGTTGGATTGGCGGGTTGGTATTGTATTATTGTTCCTTTTGTTATTATTATTATTTGTATTTTGCTTGCGGGTTCGGTGTTTTGGGGGAAATTTTGTTTGTTATAGTGAATGTCTGCTATTTTTATTTTTGTTTGGATGTGTGTTGTTCAAGTAATGTTAAATAATAATTTAGGGAACTATAGGTTTATTTTACAATCAATTTTAGTATAATATTTATAAATCATGTATAACTGTTTGTTCCTAAAAAAATAAAATAATGCTAACAGTAAAGTAAACATCAAAAACATCAAAAGATCTTTGCATTGCTCGCTCTCACAGACATAGTATTGTATTATAGTGAATGACGACCAGCGCAGACGATTAATGTTTTGATATTCACAATTTTTTATTTTAGAAATATTTTGATTTAACATCACAGTAAACTATTTTAAAAAGTGAATGGCCATTATTCAAAATAGCAAAGGTAAAAGTCGTGCAAAGAGGATGTTAAACGTAAGGTGGTAAGATTGGTAAGTGAATACCTACCTACATTAATTATTTACATAATATAATCACGACTATTATCCCTAAAGAGTTAGTCAGAGACTATAGGCTATAAGTACCGCAAAAGCATCCCCTCTCCTTACTTCACTAAGTTTATATTTGTACTGGCCACCTCGAGACCAACCGTTAGGTTATGCAAGAAGTGCCAGACGTCCCTGCGCCAGTAGAACACTCGCGCAGGAGACCACCAACGTTAGGTCTTGACGCCAAATTAGTGCACGCCGCAGTGCGCTCTTCATTCGGTACTCATAAGACTAGTGTCTCAGGAGAGTATCCCCGTGAACACGTGTAGTTCACTGCCTATTGTCCAGATAGGTAACCGTAGCTGTCGAGCTCGGCAGTGTAGACCGCAAAAGCAGTCTACACTGCCAGTCCCCGTTTCACCATACGGTAATTGCAAATGTGCTTAGCGTGACAGGTGATGAACCCATCGCCGCTATAAGCCGTTGGATGTATGGCATCACCATCATCATCATCATCAGCCAGAGGACGTCCTGGACAAAAGCCTATCCCAAGGATCTCCACCATGACCGGCCTTGTGCTGCTCGCATCCAGCGGCTACACGCGACCATAACCAGATCGTCGGATCACCTTGTTGGAGGCCTGTCTACACTGCGTCTTCCGGTGAGCAGTCGCCACCCGAGAACCGTTCTGCCCCAACGGCCATCGGTTCTACGGGCGATGTGCCCTGCCTATTTCCACTTGAGCTTGGCGACTCTTTGGGCTTTGTCGGTTACTTTAGTTCTTATACAAATCTTCTCATTTCTATTTCGATCACGTAGAGAAACCCCGAGCATAGCCCTCTTCATTGCTCTTTGCGTGACTTTGAGCCCGCCTGTTATGCCCAAAGTGAGCGACCACGTTTCGGTACCGGTATGTTGACAACACACACTAGTCGAAGACTTTCGTCTTGAGACACTGTGGTATTTTGGACGAGAAGATATGTGGTAGCTTACTGAACACTGCCCAGCCGAGTTGGATTCGACGATTGACCTCTTTCTTAAAGTTGGACCTACCTAACTGGACCGTTTGTCCCAGGTATATATTCGTCAACAACTTCAAGAGCAGAGTCGCCAACCTTCAGAGGAGTGGGTACGACACGTGAGTTGGACATGATTTTCGTCTTCTCTATGTTCATTTTGAGGCCTACTTGTTGAGAGACTCTGTTGAGATCACTGAGCATTTTGCTGAGGCCCTCCAGGGTCTCAGCCATTACTACTATATCGTCGGCAAATCGAAGGTGACTGATGTACACGCATTTAATATTGATGCCGAGTCCTCTCCAGTCCAGAAGCTTAAACACGTCCTCCAGTGCAGCAGTGAAGTGCTTCGGAGATATAACGTCTTCTTGTCTCGCTCCACGCTGCAGCCGGACTGGCTTCGAGCTCGGTCCTGAAGGCGAACTGTCATAGTGACGTTTTCGTACAAACAATTCAACACTTTCATGTACGGTAGTCAATTCGGCACCGCTGGAAAGAAAGCACGGCCCATGATTCGATCGAATCAAAAGCTTTCTCTTTGTTCAAAAAGGCTAAGCAAAGTGGCCGGTTATACTCTTCGATCTTCTCAGCGTATGTATGTGGTTCTATGGTGCTGAAGCCTTTTCAGATTCTGGCTTGTTCGATTGGCTGGAAGTCATCAAACCTGCGTGCGAGAAGATTAGTTATAACTCTCGAGAACAGCTTATAAACGTGACTTAGAAGTGATCTGGGTCTGTAGTTCCTCAGTAGGGTCTTGTTGCCCTTATTAAAAAACAAAACAACCACACTTTCATCCCACTCTTTTGACGTTCTACTGAGTACGACGGAATTAAATAGTTTCTGAAGAGCTGCGAGTCTTTCGCCTGCTTTCAGGAGTTCAGCCGTAATTCCGTCAGCACCCGATGCCTTGCTGTTTCTAAGCTGCTTGAGAGCCATACCAATCTCGTACAGGCTGATATGTCCGGGATATCTTTTTTATTATTTTTTATAAGATTGATTTGTTTATGATAAGCTTATATTTCAATAGATTGATAATTAATTTTATTATTATTACTTTATAAAATAATGCAGGTAAGATAACTGTTTTCGAGAAACCATTTTCTAGATAATGAAAACTAGGTAAGAGGCCTATTACATCTCGAATGTGACTTTTGCCTCTTAATTGTTCTAAAGTTATAGTCGACAAAAATAGAAGCATTCGTATCATACGAATTTCATCAGACATTATTTTTACACTCAAGAAGGTGGTAATAACTTATAACGCTCTGGATTTCTTTTAGGAAACCGGACATTATGAACGGTTGCAAATGTAATATAAAATAGATGCAATAAAAAAACTCGTACAACATGTTGCAAACTCAAGAGTTGTATTTTTTATTTATAACTGAAATTTTTTTAGTTATTTTAGTAAATAGATTCGCTACATAAATAAATTTTAGACTATTAGGTAGAACGGAAAATTACCTTTCCATTAATCCAAAATTTAAGTATTTTATACTCTTCTGTAGGAATTTATAACGAAAACTCCTTCTACATTTTTTTCTAAGACTTTAGATTTTTGATATAACCACCTTTGCCCGGGGCCGACGACATCTATAATTCTATGCTAAGTGCTTACTTAATTAAAGGCTGCCATGACTTGCAATGTGACTGTTTAATAATAATATATATTAAAAACAAACTTTACAATTCTTCGACTTAAGAGTCGTTGAAAAACTTTAAAACAGACTTCTTAAACTTATACAGATTATCAAAGAAGGCGTCCATTTCTGGTCCTTTAACAATGTATTGTATTGTCGTTGCAGTATATTTAGCAAAGAGGTAAGACCTAGATTGTTTTTCGAACCCTTTAATGAAAAAAGAGCATTACTCACCCAAGAAGTTCGGGTTCAAACCACGGTCCGGCAAAAATATTTTTTAAAACTCTTCTCGATTTCGGGGCTCCAGAGAAGGTCGAGCGCAGCCACAGTCTGAATTAATTTTCGAAGGCGAAGCCCGAAGCAATAAAAATTTTAAAATAAATTACCACGAGGCACCTGCACACGTTCAATGAGAATGAAAGCCAAAGCGGGAAGAGAGCCTTACATTTAAAGTTAGACCAAATGCTAGCCATCAGTGGAAATCCTATCAAAATCCGTATAGTACGAGTAGTTTCTGCGTGACGCCGTTACAAACATTTATGACACACATACAAAAAATCAAACAAAATTGTGGTTTTGTCTTGTGTAGCTCTATTAAAGACCACGCATATGAGTTTTTTCTGCAATATCTATAGTATATTTAATATGTACTCATGGTTAAAATTATACTCGTGTAGATAATAACGGATATTATAAAGACATGCTGGATACTGTCAAATGGTTTTTTGGAAAAAAAACTTTATTAGTGAAGTTTCTGTGCATTCAACGTATGAAAACGTGATAAAAATACTCATAGATGGGAAACCGTGAAATCATGAGAGAAATTAGAAGTGTTACTCATAATTATATGAGAGGTACATAATGATTGAGCAAGCTCGATAACGCTAACCATTTTCATAGAAAATTAAATTAAATATTAAATATGTTTTGAAAATAAAAAGAAGTTCCGGTAAAAGTTGAACGAAGGCGCGCGCGGGCCGCTAGTATAGAAAATAAAATAGTAATATCACATTACGCAATTACAAAAACATAAGAGACGATGGGTAGTACCCTTAGAGCATTCAACCAACGTAGTACCCGAAAAAATCTAACCCTAATTCCTGGAACAGATACGTAATTTAACAGTAACCGGTTTCTAGCAAAGGCGTAATTTAGAATGGCAATGGAAAAGAATTAAGATTCCAGGAAAAATCCTATTAAGAACAAAGACAAATAAAAATATAACCTCGTTTAGGAGGCTTAATAATAAAATTGATGTTTGGAAAGGACGGTCAGTATTTTATTAAAGCGATTTGAGCTTTTGTCTCTTTTGAGAAAATAAACATACCTACCTATATAGATTCACGGAGTCACGACTATTATACCCCTCAATCTCATTAATAATAAAAATGGCCTAATCCTGCCTTAATCCGAACTTACGCTAGTTAAATTCAGATTAGGCAAGTAGTAAGTTTGAATTTGCATTGTTATTATTAATAAACATGGAACTTTTACTAACAAGTCATTTCATACGCATGGATTAACGTGTTTTCAATGGCAACTCGATCGATAGTTTGTTTGTTCGTTCTTTTCGTTCGTTCGTTTCGTTTTCTACCCTTTAGGTTATAAGGGCTTAGGAGCCGAGAACATTCTGCCAATGTTTTGTTTGTTACAAGCTTTTATTTAGTTTCACCTGTCCGTTTGCAAATTAAATTTCATCCACTTCCCGGTTACCGATTGAGCTGAAATTTTGCATAAATGTGTAAATCGCGTGACAATGCAATATTATGATGACATGGTGCTGATCTGATGATGGAGCTGGAAGGTGGCCATAGGAACTTCGCAATGAAACGACACAACCTCATCGAGTTTGGGTTCGTTTGGATCGTCTTGACGAGTAGTTTATCTTTCAATGGTAACCAGGGTCTGATGATGGAGCTGGAAGGTGGTCATAAGAACTCTGTAACGAAACGACGAAACGACTCACTTACTAACAAGTTATAGTCAAAATCGTTAATATATTTTTGTTTCAGAGATCAAGAACGCACAAATTGGCAATTTCACGCAAAAATCACAGTCGAAATGTAATAGGCCTCTTAACAGAAAATTCCACATCAACGGCAACAATAAAAAAATGGCAGGCTACAAAATGTCAAATTACACCATAATGACACTACGCCACCCTTACTCTTTCGATAAACAGGGTCAAATCGATCAACCTACCGCCGAGGTTAGTAGAGTCGGATTATTGTACTCATTCATTACTCTCATTACTCCATGTTTATTAATAGTGAAATTTGTTAACACTAACTTAAAATTTGGAGTAGAGTTACCTACTCGTTTGTCTGGCACAGACTATAGTTAGTAAGTTAGATTAGTTGTTAAGTCTTAACTACAAGTTAGTTAACTGTTTTATTATTATTATTATTAGTATTGTCGTCAATAAGTGCCTGTAAAGGTTTACATTGAATAAATAATTTGACTTTGACTTTGTCTCTTGCCTTAGTAAACGTTTATTAATGAGACGGCGTAGTTTTAGTCAGAGACTATGCAATGAGGAATGCAGAAGCAGTCTACTGCCAAAGTCCACGTTTCTCCTAATTCTAACTGCACATGTTCCCGGTGTGATAGGTGCTGAGCCCATCGCCGCTCTATGATTTATAATTTAGAATACAGGGTGGACAAAAAATACCGTGGTTGGAGGAAAGTACCCTTAATATTGATGATGGCAAATTTTACTGAAAGGAAAAAAAAATCCTTTATTTTAAAAAATAATTAATACTGCATTTAAAGATTTTGAAAAATCACCTGCTTGAGCCGGGAATCGAACCGGTGAAATGTGTAAAAGAACATCCTATGTTTTATGACACCAACCGACAGAGTCATTCATAAGGATCAATTTCTTTTAAACAACATAGTATCTTAAATTAAAAAAGAACAAGAAAAATACTTTTTTTTTTGTAAAGCTTACTTAAAACTGAGCTAAGTGGTTTGTGTTACTACCTATCTAAAGAAAATAAATAGTTCACAACGAGTTGCTCAAAATGAGATCCATTTTCACGTATGCACAGACGTATTCTTCGACTGAATACGTTATATTTCGTTATTTTTTTTATCGTCAGTTTTAATTATTTTTGAAAATAAAGGGATGTTTCCTTTCAGTAAAATTTGCCATCATCTATATTAAGGATACTTTTCCTCCAACCACGGTCTTTTTTTCACCCTGTATATTTGCAGTATTTAGTCTTTTACGACACTCAAGGGAAGAAATTGGCCAGTAGTTTCTTTTAATGAGCCGCCACCATACACTAGTTAAGTCATCTTAAAAAAAATCTTACTAACCTATATTCTTTAATCCATTCCCTCGTTATGCCTCCTTTGCAGATCAGCTCCAACTCCACCTGAATGCACTGTGCTCTCGCAGAGTATTCCATCAAGGAGCATGCTCGGTTCGTCAAGTAGTCTGTCTCATTCTTTCTTCGATGATGGAGCCCTGGGGTGACCGTGATGATTAGATTTAGCAGGACAACGAGTTGCGCCGCTGCTGCGAACAAAACATTTACGTTTGAGACTGATTAAAGAAAGAACGAGTTAATGTTAGGTGCTCGAAATTAGTAAAAAAAATAGATTGTGATCATATTCTCGATTTATAGCTTTTGCTTTATCCCTTTTAGGTAGGACAAAAAACATCAAATAATACCAAGTTTGAAATAAATACACTTGGACCGACCGAACCAGGGAATTGAACCCAGTTAGTACCTCCGTATGTCAGATTTCATGAGCGTTTTACCATTCCGCCACAAGGCGCCGTTGAATGGAAAGTGGCGACTGGCGAATGACGCTAATGACGCTCTGTCAACGAGTCTAAAATTCCCGTACCTCCATAAGTCAAGATAAGCGTTTTGCGTTTTGCCATTCGGCCATACGTCTGTGATTCAGCCACAAGGCGCGCCGTTGAATGGAAAGTGGCGAATGACGCTACTGTAAACGAGTCTTAAAAGAACAGGCCCTAGCCAAGTGTCTGTCTATTCGTAAGTACTCTAGACCCCCAGAAGATTATGTGCTTATATCTGACATTATTTATTGGTTGTATTACAAAAAATATCAACGGCCACGAATGTATGTTCATGCATCAGACGTCACGTCAAAAATAAATGTCTATTCTATTCTATTCATCACCAGTGTGATTCTCTGAGTTAAAGTCTTGGTAGCAGCGGCTGCCGCAGCGCTAAGAATTGACACTGTCTCTTTCATATTCATAGAATTGGAAAGAGACAGCACATCACAGCCATGCGCGCAGCGTCTATGTGTCGTGAGAATAGCATAGCAGAACGGCTGCACATGCTATGTCTTTTTTGTTGTGTTTGCAAATTGTCAAGACAAGGTGTTGTGTATGCTTTTTTTTGGAAATCCGAAGCTGGGTGAAGGTTACGGGGTGTTCATGCGGACGAAGTTGCGGGCGGGCCGCAGTTTTATTATTATTATTTTATTATAACTTAATGAATGGCGTCGCGTTTAGCATTAAGCCAATTTCAAGTGGTGTTTTTTAAAATAAAGGAGACCTTTCCTCTTCCCATACAAGTACGGCCACGCATGTACCTAAGATTCAAAGGTACCAAAATGTAGGAAAAAAATCGTAGATTCCAGAAATCTAAGTATTATATTTCTTAATACATTTGTACCACTTAAAAATATCATTAGAAAGGTTTGATGGCTTGCAACATTGGATTAATTTAACTGGCAAGTAAAACTCTCTCGCTGTCGAGTGCGTTTCGTTAGCTTACTTAAGGCCAACTAATTTTTAGATAAAAATCTTAATGTAACTTATTTTTACATAAACGTAACTGTTTTTAGCAAAAACATGATAAATAGTAACAAAAATAAGTGTTTTTAACTGTGTCGAATTATTTTGTGCGTTTAATTATTTTGTTAGCGAGGAAATTGTTAAAATGCAATATTCCAAGGCCATGAAAACCGAATTAAAAGACTGAGTGATTGTCAAACATCTCGAAACCACAGAACAATCTACTCTTGCGAGTTTCACAAACAGCATAGAATAACATGCTCTCTAGGTAATTTTACTGAGACCGTAACGTAATTACGTCCATGGAGACCTCAGAATAATAACTAGGTAATTAATCTATGTCTGAGACAAACAGGATCACCATCACAAAAAACCAGTATGTCACTGTCTTATTTTCGCCCTCTATTTGCACGTTTTGTTTCATGTTTACGACTTCTAATCTAAAACCATTTAGACGATTTTTTTATTTTCCAAAAAATACTAGTTTTGGCGTGTTTTATAGAAAAATAATATCATCAGGTGTTTCTGCATAATTAAATTGAATTAAAATGGAGTCTCACAACACGTGTTGTTGCTAAAAGAACACGGGAGAACCCGCAAGTAATTTGATAAAAGAAATGGCCGGACGAAACACAGCAGCACCAAGTGCTATTATTTCACGCCGGATATTAGTGAGAGCGTGGTATTACGCCGGGCGAGCCGGCCCAATGCGTGCTGCAACGCAGCGTGGCTCTACCATTCAGTCAGTGTCACTCATTTAGCACCACCCAGGGGTCACGTGTAGGGTCTCAAGGGTAAACCTACGGACGCGAGTAAGTTTAACCTCTAAAATGAAAAAACCTAATGTCCTAAAGGCCGATATAATGAAAATTCGTGCTATTTTTTGCTTCTTTAAAAGGCAGTGGGCGTAAATCGCACCACATGTCGAATTGAGGCGTCGGTAGTCGAGCGGATAGATGCTCGGGTTGAATGCGAGAAATCGTGGTTCCATCCACATGCTCCGTTAGACTACTGACGTGAACCCACTCCTACACAGTCATTTTAGATTACGGCATGGGTTAACAGGACTATTATTAATTATAATAATCTTTTTTAATAGTATTAAAAATAATCTTAGTAAAATATAGACCGAACTCGAAATGCTGATTTACTAAAATAGGTATCGACCTATTTCAATAAATCAGCATTTCGTGTTCGGTCTATATTTTACTAAGATTTTTTTTCCTTGACGGTGATACGTTATGGAGCAGAGTTTTTAACTTAGATTAAAAATGAAAATTTTAAGTTATTTCAGTTTTTGCAAGAGTGCGATGTATACGGTGTATACGCTATGACGTAAAACTCATTGATGTAAAAATTTTATTCGCTCATACATGAAAGCTTCTTTGAAATAGTTTATTTCCGTTAATAGTTTTCGTAAATGGTTCATTAAAATTGTTATTGTTGTTTTGTTTTGCAGGTTTCTGACAAAAAAAACTAGGTTTTTAATGTTCGGCAAATGATTGCACAAACGTTTGACGTTCTAAACCAGTAAAGAAAAACAATGGGTTATTAAGGCATAGAATATTAAGGTTTGTCTAATTTTATTTATAAAGAACTCTTTGTGAACTAATAGTAACTTTAAATAAAACTAAACTATTCATCCCTCCGTTTTATAGTTTTGTCGTTACATTCTCTCTATATCTATTAATTATCCAAGACATAAACGAAATACTATTTTAATAACACACAATCAACATTTACTTAAACAAAGTTACTTTGTCGCTATGCGAATGCATTAGAAGTTGGAACAAGTAAGTAGGTACGTCAATCAATACGAACCTAAATAGATTTGCGATTCGACATTTTACTGGCCATTTGATATACAGATGTTTATGGTAAGGAATGCTCGCATACTGTTCAGAGAGCTGAGTGTAAGTTTAAATGTGCAAACGTTACTATCGCGTTTGAGTTAAGTCTTGACAGATAGATCTTAATGCTATGTAAATAAGATAGAGAATCAAAACTCTCAACACAAACGCGATAGTAACGTTTGCACATTTACAAACTTACACTCAGCTCTTTGATCAATGCTATCAATTACATATTACATACACCTATTCATTATAAAAAAGTGTCCTACAAAAATAACAATAACATTTTTAACAAAAAGTTTTTGGTGTTTTAAGACTAAAACATTTGACTACCTACCTATATAATGAGTTAATTAATTAGTTCAAAACCTAAAATTAAAGTTATTGCTGGTTCAGAATGAAGAGTAGAATATTCAACTATTAAGAAAATATATACTTGAGTCACATTATTTACCATAGAGTTTCTAATGTGCATCACATAATTTAAGTCGCAGGCAAATTGTATTATTCAGTATTTTACAAACGGCGCCGTCCGTTTGCAAACACTCGCTGTTGATCAAAGTTGATGATCGTTACATGTGGCCAATAGTTCATATATAAGGGTAACCATGGTTTTTAGGGACAATTAAAATAGCTGTCACAATTATGTCATCATCCGGTATTAATTCACATAAAAAGTCACATATAAAAAAAATCATAAGGTTTGGTTATGTTAGGTTTGAAAAGTGATCAAAGTGCGAGCCGAGCGAAGCGTGCGGTTGCGGCCGCGCCCGCCGGGGGCGGGCGAAGCGCCAGAAGTTACTAGTTTGTCTTTCCCTACTTCGGGGGTCTATATTGTACATAATAATCGTTACTTTTACAATCAAATATTCTATTCTAGGAATATTCATTGGATATTATTTTTCATACCTATACTACTCCGCAGGAGTCCGACGAACGCCAGTTTTCATGGACACTTTGGCATTTTTACGTGTCTCATAACCTCAAAAACTTTACTCTTGTCCATAATCATTGTCAATAATCCCGCCGGAGATAGGGAAAAATTATTTGATTCTCTATAATAAAATGTTTTTTATTATTGTCACTTGTCTCTTGCATTATACCACACCATTTCCACGTAGTATACAAGTTCGTTACATTTGAGTTCACAGAGAAGTATGTTATATTACTTACTTACGATTTTTTCCTTATTTTAGATTGACATTTCATTTAACGAAATGTGAAGAAAGTCGCTCCAATTATCCTTCGTAAGTTGATTCAGTTTTACGTAACTCTATTTCAAAATGTATTAAATGTGAAACAAGCTTTTCATTCCTGTTACACTTGTAACAATTTTATTCCCCGTACCTAGTACAGTAAATTTGTTAATATAAGAAAAGGAAATGTAATAATGAGCAAAATACCTACAACTGTAGAATAAATTTAAAATGATCAAAAATATAATATTAATAACATTGGAACAAAATTATTCATCTAATGTAAACAATTCGCAAATAAGTTAGTAAAAATACAAAATAAAATATAAATTATATAATAGATTGCAGTGGCTATATCTTGGGCTTGAGACATTGCACGTTAAGCCACTTTCACAGGATGGTGACCAAATTAAAAACATCTCAAGCTCTTCCGCGCTTCATAAGGTTCTATTTTGTCTCGTAGGTACCCAAGATACGTTTGTTTACACAGAATTCTATCGCCACGGCTTATATTTCGGTTCGACGCGATCCTGTTTTTTTTTTCTATAGCAGAAGGAGGCAAACGAGCAAGCGGGTCACCTGATGGAAAGTAATCACCGCCGCCCATAAGAGGAATCGCAGGCGCGTTGCCGGCTGTCTCTGGGGGTAGCGATGCCCATTTGTCTGGCACAGACTATAGTTCGTTAGATTAGTTGTTAAGGCTTAACTACAAGTTAGTTAACTTGTTTTTTTATTAGTATTGACGTCAATAAGTGCCTGTGAAGGTTTACATTGAATAAATAATTTGACTTTGTCTTTGTTCATAAAGTTGTTGTCACAAGATGACAGTCGTTAAAATCTACCGACCCGCATTAAGCCAGTGTGGTGGGCTATCGCACAATCTCCCCACGTGTTCGTGTAGGAAGGCCTCTGCCCAGCAGTGGGACATTTGTATCACCAATTAGGTGATAACGAATGACCATTCTACAAAATTGGTTATGAGTGCGGTGCCTGCCCTTTTTATACCTTTTTAACACGGCCCGGTTGTCGTAAAGACATAAATGTTGCAAATTATGTGTTCTCGACTGTACGCATACCTACATACTTAAATATACATAAATAAGCACAACTATTATCCCCGAAGGGTTAGTCAGAGACTAGGCAATGAAAAGCGCAAAAGCAGTCCTCTGCCATAGTCCACTTTACACCAAATAGCGACTGTCAATTTGCTCAGCGTGACAGGTGTTGAGCCCAACGCCGCTCTATGCTGCTGAATGTATGTGCAGTCTTTAGTCCGTTAGTCGCCTTTTATGACACCCAAGGGAAGAGAGGGTGGTAAGTAGTATTCTTTTCATGAGCCGCTACGCGACGGGTCGACTGTACCACAAAACCTGTTTTGTGGATTGTACACAAACATTCTAAAAATATAAAGTAATTGTATTAGCACTCTGATGATGCAGGTGTCTCCTGTATGCTCGTGACCATACACTTTGCATGGAATCATGAAAATCAATTGGCCTTCGACGTTTCACAGCCACACGATAATTTATGTGTTTTTATAGTTTAGTAGACTGCTACGAGTGTGTTTATGTTTGTTACCTGAACAAATAAATGACTGGAAATGGTGTTGAAAGCCAATTTGTAATTTCCCTACATATATAAAAATGAGGAGGTTATTGATTACATTTAGATCGAAAGATATTCCATTATAAAGTGTATGTATCTCAATTCAATATCCATACATGTGTAGGTACTACTCATTTTAGCTCATTGTAAGCTACCACCATGCTTATTTCGTCGATATTTTATCACCACCTCAGAAGTTAAAAGAAGATGCGTAGTAAGTAAGTAATAAGAAATAAACACAAAAACCTTGTGATGTTGACATCAAAACGTTTTATTATACAATTATTATTATTGTCGTATGTCTGGAGGTTCTGAAAGCATCAACTGTTTTTTTTCTTTCTATGAATGTAATATACATGTCGCAGGCATATTGTATAATTTGACATTTCACAAACGGCGTCGTCTGTTTGCAAACACTCGCTAGTTTGTAAAATGCCAAAGGCAAATTGTAAAATGCCTCGTCATTTTGTAATAATCCACGAAAACCAATAAATGACAATTTGAACGCCGTTTACAAAATGCCGCGTCAAATTGTAATAACTGTTTCATTTTCTACGACTTGTGGCGTTGCTAATCAAAACAATAAAAATGGCGTCATGCAATGCAAGCACAGTCTAGGAAAGTAAAAGTGGAAACGGTGTGGTATTTTGCAAGAAACGAGTGACAATGAAATACTTACTTTTTATTATAGAGAATCAAAATAAAATTTTTATATTCTAGCGGGATTGGGGACAAGAGAAAAGTTTTTGAGGTTATCCGACACGTAAAAAATGCCAAAGTGTCCATGAAAACTGGCGTTCGTCGGACTCCTGCGGAATTTTCTAGGTGTACAAAATAATATTGCTGGAATAGATTATTTGATTATAAAAAGAACGGTAATTATGTGCAATATATAGACCTCCGAAGTAGGAGAATCGGAGTGACGGAATCGGATCTTAAAAAAACTTCTAATTTCTGGCGCTTCGCCGGCCGCTACCGCAGCACGCTATTCTCTCGTCTCGCCCATTGATCACTGTTCTAACATAATACAACTAAACCTTACGATTTTTGACCTTATGCCTAGTATGTTACTTTTCTTGTAAATCAATACCGGATGATGACATGATTGTGACAGCTAAGTATTTTATTTGGTCTTGAACCATGGTTACCCTAACTTAATTATTAAGACTATTGGCACAGAATCACAGACCGTGGTCTGTGCACAGAATAAATAATTGCTATTGGCCACATGAATATGATCATCAATTTGCCTTTGGCATTTTACAACAAATAGCAAGCGTTTGCAAACGGACGGCGCCGCGCCGTTTGTAAAATACCGAACAATACAATTTGTCTGCGACATACAGATATTACAATTTAATTATTGTCTTGTGTCTGGGTGTTCTAAAAGCATCTACGCTTTTTTTAATCACGCAAGTATCTCTTTTATTAATTTATTTGTCGTTTTTTGTAATACCAATTCCCTTTGAAATCTAATTTGGCATTATAAGAATAATGATCCCTTTTATATAGGCTAATAAAGACACATCACGTTGGGTCCGTCTGTCCATATTGAAATAGAGGGTTCGCTTGTTATTTCCATTGTTTCAACACAAAACAAAAGCTTTCACGATTCGGTTGTTGTAAATTATATTGAACGTGAACTAATTCGATTTAATATGTACCTACTTACCTATCTCGTCGCGTATCCAGCCTTTGCTTGGTCTCTCACTTTGTCCGCGTGGGGTCTTTGACGCAGATATTATACAATATATTATTATCCGTGATCTTTCATTAAAATAATAAATCAAGTTTTATAATTTTGTATTATTTATTATTATTAATTTCTTAAATGTACAATACGTAGGCAAGTATTTAATTACTTGCATTTAGGCGTTGCACATTCAAAAGGAAAATAAACAATATTAAAGCACATTCTTTTAGGAAAAGAATTTATTAAACGATTAAACTACCAAAACAATTTTAAAAAAAAAAAACACTTTTTCTGTAAAATTTTAAATCATTTTCTTTTCATTAAGCCTAAGCAAGCACGTCGTATTCAACTTTCTAATAACTATTACTAGTTTCAAACAAACAGACTTTTATAAGTACCTACCAAATTTTTCCTGCTATGGCATTACCTTTACTTTATACTATAGGATAATTTCAAAACCTGTGAAATACTTACTGCACGATTTTGCTTTGTTTTGGGTAGCGCGTTTATTTATTATCAGTCAGTTAGTAATAGATAGGTAAGAGTATACGAAATTAAATGTTAAATGACCGTGAAACGAAGCTAATTACAATCTTAATAATATTATGATTACTATGTTGATTCCCTGTTGCTAAGATCGTGTCTTAAAAGGTAAGTGAGTAGGGAATATATTATTATGTCCATAAACAATTTGATGAGGTAAGTACTACCTATCTCACTATGAATAGATATGACTTTTTTCTATTATTGTATTTTGCACTGCACATTCATCCAACAGCGTAGCGGCGATGGGCTCACCACTTGTCACGCTGAGCACATGTGCAGTCGCTATTTGGTGAAAAGTGGACTACCTATGGCAAAATACTACTTTTGCGGTCCTCATTGCCTAGTCTCTGTCTACCCTTCCGGGATAATAGTCGTGATATGTAATAGTCTAAGATCCGAGTATAGAACGACCTTCACCGGAAAGGTTAATGGATGAAAAGTATTTTTTATCAAATTTAATATGTTAAATAATATATCGCGAGTGGGTTGGCTGAAAAATTTCAGTCCAGTAGGTACCTTTAATGATTAATTAAATATTTTTTGTACACTGCACTGGTTTGGTGTGTGTGTTTGTAATGAGCTTATCTTTATATAAACCTTATATTTATTTATTTAACCAGACGGTTGCAAATTACTAATATTGACTTGCCGTTTATACTTGCCTACCCAATGTTATGACAGAAAAAAATAGTCAACCTAGCGTTTGCATATTCTATAGGCTTCATACTTTCGATTGGTACCTATGTAATTTATCTATTATCGAAACAAGTGCAATGTTTCAAAAATATATTTTTAAATATTTAATTTATCATATACTGGATTGAAATTTTTCAGCCAACCCACTCGCAATATATTTTTTAACACATTAAATTTGATGTAAAATAATTTTCATCCATTAACCAACTCGGTGAAGGTCGTTGTATACTCGGATCCTCTACTATAAGTATATATAAATGTATCTCGTACATATAAAACACTGTCACCGTGTTCTTTTATTCATGTTATGTTTGCGTAATAATTGGCTATTTGACAGTTGTAACAATTAAATATAAATTAGGTCAGATATGGTAGTTTATAATGTAACGATAATTATCCAATAGTTTTTTTTATTAAGATAATTTTGTAAATATTTTATTTTTACAAAATAAATTTGTGATTTTTTATCTGTGGATTACAAGACCCGAAATACGGGCGGCCATTATTGAGCTTCGTGTGACGTCACATTTCACAAAATATCAAAAACTATCTGTCACTGCCAATACTGCCCTAGGTACTACTATTCAAGAAGTTAGCTGTTTCAGCTCGCAAAAAGATTGTTTGTTTCAAAATTAAACATTTTGTACGAAGTTTGAGAAGATGGAGTCAGGATATATCAAAGCTGGTAGTGCAAATCTGCCGAAAGTCGATTCTTTTATGGTCGCAAATTTCTTTGCGTGTAATCCTGACTTTTGCTCTGCCGAGTTTCGAAATGCAAAAACTTCCATGTAAGTACGAGAAAACTAAGTAATACAACATTACATACAATTATTTATTTGTAAAAACTTATATTATGTATAAACTGAACACTTTTTAATAACTTATAGTTAATAAAACGCCCTCAAATGTTCATATTTATAAAGTGTTATAAAATTACTTATAGTAAAGGTTATGTTTTTAATTTCAGATCTTCACGACAGTCGTATGGCGATGATGCTATAGGGTATGTCCAACTAAAGAGGGAGGCATGTCTGTGTATGATCAAATGTAAAATTTGTCCTGAACATAAGGTTCGTCAGCAGCCATACTCAGTGTCCATGGTCATCAATGAAAAGGAAGGAGTAGTCCAAAGTGTCCAGTGTCATGACTGTCCTGCCTCCCAAGGGTGCTGCAAACATGCAGTGGCTTTTTTAATGTGGACTCATAGAAGAAGTGAGGAGCCATCTTGCACTGCTATTGAATGTTACTGGAAGAAATCTAAACTATCTAAAGTGGGCAGCACTCTGAAGTACATTAAAATTAAAGAAATGGTTAGCAGTTCCTTAAGTGCCCAACAAGATGATAGTGTGCTACGCGACTTTTTAAAAGAAAGTAAAAGAAGAAAATTGCAGAATTGCCAAATTTTAAAACATCAGCCTGATCATGAAGATGACAAAGTTCAGTTACTCTCACTGCACTGTTTGAGCTACAGATTTAATTCTGAAAATGATTGTGAGAAATTTTTAAACAAAATATGTCCAGTTTTTACAGAAAACAATGTCATATATGCGGAAAGGTTAACTTGCGAGCAGTATAAAAGTTCAGCATGGTACGAACTTCGGTATGCAAGAGTAACAGCATCAAGAGCCTATGATGTATCTCGCTGTAAAACCTCAGATGGCTCATTAATTGCAACAATAATGGGTGCAAAAGTGCCTGACACAGTTGCTATGAAAAGGGGACGAAAATTAGAAGAAGTAGTAAATAAACAACTCGGTGATATTTCTCAGTGTGGCCTGTTTATATGTCAAGAGTATCCTATGATAGCAGCATCACCTGATGGGATTTTAAATGGTGATACTATAATAGAAATAAAGTGCCCAATTAATGAAAAATCTACAAAAAAATACATTTCTAACAATGAAATTACTGCCAAGTTTTACGCACAAGTGCAACTGCAGATGCATGTAACTAAATTAAAAAAGTGTTTATTCTGTGTGGCATCATGGGACTTTGAAAATAATAAAAATGTCAATATTGTTCCCATAGAATATAATGCTGACTATACAAATAATTTATTGTCAGAGTTAGTCACTTTTTGGAAAAAAAATGTTTATCCATTACTCTATAATAGTACCAAATAAAACAATTTATTCTTACCAAATTATGTATTTTTAATTATACAATCCTGTAGGTTAATCAGTGCACAGGCTATAACAACACAGTAATCTAAATATTTTAACAGTTTCTTATTAACTACAGAATGAGGTTTTAACATAGAAAATTCTCGCACACGTCTTATAACTCTCTCAATATGAATCCTTAAACTTGCTATTTGTTTTGTTTTAATCACATCTTGCTTAGATAATTTAGAGTTAGATGAAACACTTGGGGGTCTTACTAAATTAATTCCTTTTTGCAATAGAAGTTCTTCTATGTGTTTAAATCCTCTGTCTGCAAGTATAGACACACCCGGTTCTAAACAATCTAAAAAACTACAGTTCTGTACTAACAAGTTATCAGTGATTCTGCCACCATAACCAGGTGAAATATAATTGATGATACCATCAGGAGTGCTACTGATTAAGTATTTGGCTGTATTTGCTTTTTTATATTCTGACCATGTTAAAGCCTGCTCTACCGATTTTGATGGTTTTTGTATTTCTATTTCAAGACAGTCAATAATACAATAGATATTAAAGTACTTATGTCTATATGCCATAGGTAGGTTTCGTTTTACTGCTCTTTTATTAGAATTTATTATAAATAGTTGTAATACACTTGCAATAAGAGGTACAGATTTCATGAAAATTTTGCTGGCATAAGACAGCGACATGCCAAACAGATCTCCAAGCTCAGAAAATGGTGTATTTAATCTTATTTTTCTCAAACATAATAATATGTGTTCCTCATTGAGCTTCGTATGTTTTTGTATTATGTTAATTAAAAAATAACAATCACTCATAATACCTATATAATATCTTGGATTATTCTTGATCAATTGTATAGTATTTTCAAGCGACATTTGGGACAGTTTTTCTGTTTCAATTTTACTTTTTATTTCAGACAATTCAGAGTGAGTTTCTTGGTCGCTACTAGTTGATGTCATTATTACTAAGGACTGAACAGATGGTGAAGTGTCAGTATTTAACTGGGAATGCTTAGCTGGTGATGAACTGTTTGAGGATGATATTTCACTTCTAAAGACTAATTTTCTTATGCTTTTTGTATTTCTTTCTGATTTAACTCTAGATTTAAAAGGTGATGTTGTAATAGACCTAATGTTGGTTTTTAAAGGAGAAGTATTCTTATCATTGGCTTGACTACTAGTTTGTACAGCTTTACTTTTAATCTTTGCTGTTAAACATACTTGAACTAATTTATTAGTTGCTTCAGGGTTTACTTGTATAGCCTTGTCTGGATAATTTGTCAAGGGGTCTTCCTCCTTCTCATTATACTGGAATGCTGAAACAATCAGAATATATTAGTACCTATAGCATATCTTTTTACTTGTATATGACAAAAGTACCTACCCCACATTACATTAATATCTTTGACTAGGTAGGTACCTATATACATGTCTAGACAGAGCATCGCGGTACCAGCGCTTCTCCCAATCTGCTTCGTTTTTGTATTGAAGTGTGCGAAAAGTGTGTGTGTGTTCAACGAAACGCAAGACGTAAACAAACCTCAGAACAATAATTAGATATTGTTCTGAGAAACAAACAGCAAACACTGCTTGATGGCACAATGACACTGGCCGTCGGAGCGCGTCAAGCCAATACTGGCCCGAAAATTTTAGTACGTTTTTTTTACGGCCAGATTCTATCTAGACAGGTATATATTCAAAGATTAATATTTTAAGGATACGAATCTACTTTTTCACCAACGTTTTATACTCACCGGTATTGCTTGTCATGCCTGATGCTGTTGGCATTTCAGTTTCATTAGAAACTAATAATAACTCTTTTATGATGTCTACCCGTTGCCTTTTGATTACGGCTGATCGTGGCTGTGGCGGCGCGGTACGTTTTTTTCTGTCTGGTTGACATTCGAATTTCAATGGCAAACAGTCCGGCTTCATTTTTATTTTGCCAACAGAACCCATTACACTGTACTGCATGAAATTTTCCATGTCATTAGGTAGCTGTAAAAAGAGACAGTCTATGATTAATAAAAAAAGAAGTACGTTTACTTAAGTACTTCCCTAGATACTTAAGAAATAAATAGAATTATTAGGTTAGATTTAATTTGTGAATTAGGACTTAAGTAGAATTGTTATGTTATCTATTTTAATTTCTAGTTATTGTACTTACTTCAAAGTGGTCTTCGCAAAAGAAAATCGCAGATTTAACGGATGTAAAGTTCGGGTCTCGGCGTGCTATTTGTAACCATTTCTTTCGACGTATTGGACATTTAGGAACATGTATAAACAATTTGTTAGGATTTAAAATGGTTGTACTTCTGCACATAGGCACGGCACACGTCTTGTAGCTTGTCATTTTCAAGATTCCAGTGAAAAAGATACTTAGTTAATTTAAAACTTTACTCTGAAATACACCCAAAGTTACGTCCGCGTAACTAGTTTGTTTTATTTATTGAAATGTGACGTCACAGGGCAAAATGTCACGTGACCACACGTTTTCGCGCGAAATTTGAAATAAATGAAGAAAAATATGATTTTTTCTATAAAATAAAGCTTTTTCGAGAAAAATAAATATTGTTAGAGGTATAAAATAAGCGTTTGTAATATTTAAAATACTTTTACGAAAACAGTCAAGTAGCCAATTGTCGTGTTGAAGGAAGGAAGAGAGGCGTTGATAGTATTATAAGTACGCCAGCCGCTATAAAGGTAATATTCCCAGTTGTACCATTTTCCGGAGGCCAGATTTTATTCTCAGGCCGGGCAAAGCGTATCTCGGATTTATCGATGCATAGCCCGGGTTTGTGATCACTAACCCGCATTTGATTGATTGGTTATTAAAACAATACCTACCCACTTGTTCTCAATGAAGGTGGCCTTTGCACAAGAGTGGAACAGTGTGTAGGCTGTTACTTGTCCTATATGATCTGAATAATTATTTTTCGTTTCATGACGTCATGTAAAGAAAGGAAAATCAATGTATATTCTAATGTGTATCAAAAAAAATAATATTGTAAAGTAAGCAAATCTATTTATCTTACGATATTTTTCCTACATCCAATCAAATATATTGTTTTACTAGCATTTAGCAAAAGGATTCCAGTGATATAAGTTTTTTATATAGTCTCTATATAAAAAATTAATGGAAATCGTCATTAGACCTAGACCGGATATAAACAGGAAGTAATACGGAAGAAGTTTGACACATGCGGCCGTTTTGAAAAAAAATGGCGAGCGACCTCCAGGAGGTCGCTTGACACACAAGGGGATAAATAAGAGAATTCCTATTGGACCATGAAAATATAACTTGATTCATAATTGCTTAGGTAATAGGTTTCAACGGCGGCAGTGTGTAATTACGTAATCTATTGGAACAAGTAATGTCTCTTTTAGTAACAAGGTCGAATTTGCGTATAATTTCATTATTATTTTTTCTAAAGAGGAAATGATGTAGCTGGAGGGCTACATTTGATAAAAAAAGATCCACAAATTTTATTTTATTAATTGTTTTTGTATTAAAAGTTTTTGTAAGATCATCATATTGCTACGTTTTTCAGGAAAAGCAATCTTTATAATAAAGTTAGTCTTATCGTTGTTTTACGCAAATGTACCTTACGACTTTGTTTACTTTGTTCTACTAACGTTGTTAAAGTAATGGTAGCGTTGTCTCAGCAGAATATTATTAATAAATATACTTACTTATATATTTTTTAATAAACTAGATAGGGACTAAGATTAATTCTTTGCAAGCCTGCATAAAACTTGCCTAGTATTAGTTCAAAGTATTTTCTTTGTAAAATAAAATTGTAAAATTAATATGTCAACTGTAAATGTGTTCCCTCCACTCACTCCCCGGTCTGCCTCGCTTCCGGTAGCCTTAGAGGGTAGGTCTTATCCTATAAGTGGTACACAAAAAAGGATTTAAATAAAACGTTTTCCCAAGTGGCGATATTGATTCATTGTCATCACGCACCTAATGAAGTAGTGAATGAAGCAAAACGCGTGTCAGGATCAAGAAGCAAATGTGGTCAGGATCAAGGAGCAAACGTGGTCAGGATCAAGGAGCAAACGTGGTCAGGATCGTAGCAAATGGAAAGCTGTGGTCTCTTGCTACCCCTCCAGGAAACGGGCGTGATACATATGGGTCTAGTTAATAATATCTACAGTCACACATCGACGGTCGCTGTATCGAAAACGTTCCATCGACGGGTTAATGTAACGACAGTACCCGGGCGCCAAAATCGATGGTACGCTACATTGACAGTACACCAAATCGATAGTACGCTATATCGACAGTACACTAAATCGACGGTACGCCACATCGACAATACACCAAATCGGTGGTACGCTGAATCGATAGTATTTCATATCGATAATACGTTGTATCGACCGTACATCATATCAATGGTACGCTGCATCGACTGCCGACCGACCTGAGCAGATTTAACAAAACAAAAAACATAGTATACATATACACACATAATCACAACTATTATCCCCGAAGGATTAGTCAGAGACTAGGCAACGAGGACCGCAAAAGCAGTCCTCTGCCACTTAGTCCTGTCCACATTTCACCATATAGCGCCTGCACATGTGCTCAGCGTGACAGGTGGCACCCATCGCTGTTCTAAGCTGTTGGATGTGTGTGTGCAGTCTTTAACCTGTTCGTCGACTTTACGACACCAAGGGAAGAGAGGGGGTGGTAGTATTCTTTCACCGCTACGCAACACGGTTTAACAACTCAGCATCAAACGGTCGTTACGTATACTATAACATTTATGTTTATATGTGTATAATTACTTGAATCAAGTTAATAAGTTACTTGGATTAAAGTGTCGGACTGAAAGCCATTGTGCGAATAAATGAAATTATTTTGTGGCATTCATGTAATCCAGTTAAGGAATGTAATTGTCGTCAATTCGAAGTTATGCTGAAATTGATTTATTTTAAATTCGATTCGCGTTAACAAGTACCAGAGAGTGCCAGTCAGTGCCAGTGACATGACACTTTCATTAAACTTACTGTAAGTGAAAAATTTTAAGCGATATATTATTTTATTTACGGCAGAGATTATTCACAAGAATTTTACGGTAGTAGAATAAAATTATAATATCATTGCTTAAATTAATGATAATTTATAATTAAGATTAAATTTTTCTTAATTTAATAAGAATTAAAGAGACAATTTAGAATAAGAATAATTATATTTCTAATACGAAGCGTTTGACGTTAGAAAGGAACTGACGTTACTGCTTCTAAGCAGGGAACTGACGTTATAGATTTTCAGGAGAGAACTGGCGTTATTGCCTCTCAGGAGAGAACTGACGTTATTGCTTCTTAGGAGAGAAGTGACGTTATTGCTTCCCAGGAAGGAACTGACCCGCTGTCTCGCTACCCGACCAGACGGAGCTCGCAACCTGCGCCACGCCACTAAGTTCGCTCATAAACAATAACAATAACTTATAAACCCACGCCTAGATGCATTGATTTACAGCTTTTACTAAGGGTCATTTTTTTCTATTCGGTGAATGGACAAGCCGTCCATAAAATGCATGTGCGTACAATTTTGACAATGGGTAAATGCTGTTGGCTATTGTCTCCGAATAACAGCAAATGACCCAACACGTGTGCGCAGTTCTCATGAAACAAAGTAATATTTTTCTCGGGATATTTATTAATTTCCAGATGGCTGTAATAAACCATTGTGTTTGTTCTAGAAAACTCGTCAAGCTACCCCGGGTACCTACTCACAATATTTTAAACACATTTTTTAAACTCAGAGCTCAGCTTCCTGAAAATCGGACATAATAGAAATTCAATTCTTTGTAACCTCTAGGAGCCTTATTTATTTATTTACGTACACTTAAAACCTTATTGTCTATTTCACTGCATAATAATAATAGTAACTTATGTAACATCCGTTTAAAAGTTAATCAGAATTCATATTATTTAACAGTATTGCCACGTGATTTATCTAGGCAACCCATTTTCAATTTCTAAATGTATGTATGTAATATAGGTCAGCGATATATAGGTCAATGGTATAGGTATTCTAGATTGAAAGCGTAATACTACGCTCCGCTCCACAAAGGCACAGTATAAAGTGACAAAGCCCTTTTTGTTTTAATCTAAGGACAAAGGGCTTAAATGGTATAGGTATTCTAGATTGAATGCGTAATACTACGCTGCGCTCCACAAAGGGCTTAACTTATGTAGGCTACAAAGCTGCCAAGCTGAAATGGATCGGATGGGTCACGTAACTCACGTAATCAATCGTGTCGCCAATCGGTCGAACCTAATCAATTGCAAAAATCTCCATATAGCTTGTGGAGCGTCACACACTGAACGTCTGCTGATGTGGAAATGCTGTGAAAATGCGTGCACGCAGAAAGTTCACGAAGATCGGGTGACAGAAAGTCGCAAGCATCTCGACAGCTAGGCAAGGGTGCACAGTACAATGGATTCAAGGATATGGACGACGCAGAAAGAGGCAACAATTCAGTTAAGATAAGACTGCTTTATAGATTCGTAATATTTGATTATTTGCGTTAAAAAACGCTCTCAAAGATAACGAAACGTTAAAAAAAAAATGTCTAAAATATTGTAAAATAGTTTCATTCAGATCTCTAAGAATGTAAATTCTATGAGGTTTGTTAAGACAATGTTGCTTTAAAGGAGTTGAAAAATTATGTAGGTCTAACCAATACTTCGGTGGCGGAGTGGTCAACGCAGCCGCCCGGATTGCGGAGGACGCGGGTTCGATTCCCGCCTGAGGTAGACATTTTATTCATCGTTTCGTTATCTTTGGGTAACCGGTAACTTGCCTTTGAAAGGTGTTGAGATAGGTGTACATATACAACACGACTATAATATTATCCCCTACTAGTGGATGGTCAGAGACAAGGAAATGAGGCCCGCTAAATCAGCCATCTGCCGTAGTCTTAGATTAAAACACAAAAATCTAAGGCCGTAGTTCACGTTTTACCAACTAACAACTGCACAGACTTCTTGGCGGGAAAGTGAAGCGTCATGTCTGCAGTTTTGTTTTATTTTCTATTATTACTATTATAGAGCGGCGATGGGCTCACCACCTTTCACGCTGAGAACATGTAGGTATAGTTGTAATTTTATGAAATGTTTAATAAGTTTTTATAAGTGATTGAAGCATCGATTGCATCAACAGGATGTCACTCAGACGCTATGCCGGCATTACATAAAATAACCGAAATTTAAAGAATTCTACCACCCCCTCTCTTCCCTTGGATGTCGTAAAAGGCGACTAACGGAAGGAAGACTGCTTATTCCGACAGCGTAGGCTCACCAGCAGTCACGTTGAGCAACCGCCTTTACCGCCTCTGTGGCCTAGTGGCTCTAAGTCTGTCTCCATAACAACGATGTTTATAGCATTGTTGTGTTCCGACAATAGAGATAAGATAGCCAGTCCCTCAGTGTTTGAGGATTCCGGGTGAAGCGCGCTTCCACCTTTGGCCTTATCGGCACTTACCGTCAGGTGAGATGAAGGCCAAGCGCTTACCCGTTGACAACCCGTTGTAAAATAAAAAAAAATCTGCAGCTGTAACTTGGCGAAACGTGGACTATGGCAATGGACTGCTTTTGCAGTCCTCATTGCCTAGTCTCTGACTAACCCTTTGGGGATAATAGTCGTCAATCTTTGTATGTATGTACTATTTATTTATTTATTTAAACTTTATTGCCAAAATACAGCAAACGGCGGACTTAATGCCATAAGGCATTCTCTAACAGCCAACCAGTGAAGATGTACATAAATTTTTGTAGGCGGTGACATTAAAATTTAGAGAATAACAATTTAAATAAGGAAAAAAAAGAAACACTTAACTAGCCTAAATATACATACATATATTATACACAAATTATATATATAACTATGCAAATACATATTATACTATATAAGATAAATATAAACACAATAGTAAAATATGCCGTAAATCAGTATAAAACTATTGGACGGATTTGAGAAAGTTCTCACGCGCTAATAGTCTAAGATCCGAGTATAGAACGACCTTCACCGAGAAGGTTAATGGATGAAAAGTATTTTATATAAAATTTAATATGTTAAATAATATATCGCGAGTGGGTTGGCTGAAAAATTTCAGTCCAGTACCCTTAATGATTAATTTAATATTTAAAAAAATATTTTTTTTTACTTTGCACTAGTTTGGTGAGTGTGTGTTTGTAATGAGCTTATCTTTATATAAACATAAATTTTATTAATTTAAGGCTAGGTGTTAGTGAAAAATTAAAATAACACGTTCTTAGAATTACTTTTTGAAATTGTAAACTGCAAAATTAAACTCTACGAAAATTATGAAATATTGTTGAGGCTTTATTCTGTAGAATACACACGATGGAAACACGATTTGATAAAGTTGGCTTGATAGAATAAATTCACAAAGTTGCATATTTTTGTGTCATTTTATCTTCTTTTCCAGGTTTTATTCTTAAAATAAGTGATTTGATATTATGAGTCATTTACCAAAATGAAGTTCATAGATAACTTGAGGAATTAAAACCGATCGTTTTTTATTTATTATATCTATCAATTTTTTTTAAATATAAAACGTGTTTATTCGCGCCGCTTCGCTGCTATACCCGTCCCTTACCGTCGTACCGTCGAGAGAGCGAGAGGGAAGCGCTCGAAATACCTCCCCTTAACCAGACAGTTGCAAATTACTAATATTGACTTGCCTGTTTACACCTGTCTACCCAAAGTTATGACAGGAAAAAATAGTCAACCTAACATTTGCATATTCTGTAGGCTTCATACTTTCGATTGGTACCTATTTAATTTATCTATTATCGAAACAAGTGCAATAATTAAAAAAAAATATTTTTAAATATTTAAATCATATACTGGACTGAATTTTTTCAGCCAACCCACTCGCAATATATTTTTTAACACATTAAATTTGATATGAAATACTATTCATCCATTAACCGCTCGGTGAAGGTCGTTGTATACTCGGATCCTCTACTATAAACTCTTGATGCCAACCTTGTTAGAAGCATCTCTCACGTTAAAGGCAGTGCATTCCAGAGTCGAATAGCCGTGAGAGTGAAAGAGTTACTATAGTGTTAGTCGGTCGTGTGCGTTTCTCCAATATATGGTACGAAGCGTCTGTGCTGTTCAAACGTCTCGTCGGAGGAACGCGCACGTTTCGTCGCTCACATGACATACTGTCTGTCGTATCTTACAAGTTTGTCGTAACTAAACTGAATGCAGTAACATACATAAATTCTATTGCTTTTCATTGTCACAAAGTGTCGCATCTGTAGGTAACATAGTTTCGGAAATATTCAAGTTTTGGAACGACGTATCTTTAAAGAAATAGATTTTTTTAGTTTTATTAAATGACGTAAGTAACTTAAGACGGTCAGTGGTGTAAAATTATTGAAGTTATTACCATTACGACTATTCGATTTATAAAAAGTGCAAACAAAACAGTGTTGTATTTAGAAACACTTAGGGATCATAATGGAATATACGTATGGAAGCAACATTTGTTCTACAACAAGTCATAAGTTTACCAATTAGCAACGAGAGCGCCGTATTTTATAAAAGAAAGTTATCAGCGTATTACCCTCCACATGGCATCAGGAGAATGTTTCTGCTACACATGACACGAGGGTGACAGTAAACGTGGAGCTTGTTTGATCTCTCTCTGTCTACTGCCTTGTGCCGATTATATAACTAATAATTCTATAACCGCTTGCACTTTGCTGTATACGATAAACAATTATTGTTCTAATATTGAGGAAATTGTTTTACGTTTCTCAATTCCCGGACAAGGACGAAGTGAGGGAGATTCGGCACACAGCGCCATTAACTATAAAAAAAAGTGGAAACATTTTTATTCCTAGTCAGATGGTACCTATTTTTAAATTGACTCGTAGGAACAAGCCACATTAAGTCATTAGTATTCAAATAATATGTTGGATTTAAAAAAAAATTCAAGCGACTTGAAGCTCCACTCATTTTACACACAGATAGTTCTGGTTACTCAGTCAATTGGACAGAAATGGTTAAATTCCAAGTCTTTAAAAGCAATTCCACTGATTTTTTTTCCATACTAGCCATGCAGAAGCAATCTCGAGAAAATTATCTCTCAAATGAAATGCTTCAAACGACTTGTGTAAGGGAATTCCATTGCAGCTCTTCACCAGTTTCCTACTAAAATAGCAGTAGACAAATAAAACGCCTTACTATCATTGACAACTGGGGACACCCCAGTAAAAACAACTTGAACAAAATCAGTATCAACTACGAGTAGGCACCTAATTATTATCTTAGTCTGAAACTACATAATTTATTTAATTAATTTACTTACCTATTGATGATTATAATCAATAGGTAAGTAAATTATTTAAGTAATTTTCTGACAATGCTTAAGTGATTTCATTGTAATTATGTGTTTGGCTGTATGGTTACCATATTAAATATATAAATAGGCAGATACTGAGTTAATTAAGATAATATCAAAAAGTTTCGGACTGAGATAATAATTAGGTACCTACTCGTAGTTCATACTGATTCTGTTCAAGTTGTTTTTGTGATGGAAAACTTAGGAGCTAGTTATTGGATTAGGAGAAGTCTTATTTGACTTGATTATTTGTAAGGTAAAATTATGTACAAATGGAAATAAAATAAATAAATAAATATTGTTTTTGTAACTACATAAATAAGCTTGTTAACTTATGTAAGTCTGTGTACTGACTGAAGAACGCAACTGAAACTAATTTATTATAATATTGTGCTGTAAAATTAGGAGTCTCTCTCTCTCTATTTTAGTTTGGTCATTTTTAAAATGCTACCTATCGATTTATGATTAAAAAAGATGTTATTTTATGATAGAAATAAAAAGAAATAGAAATTGGTTTATTTGCTTTTGAATAAAGTGATTAAAAACTAATTCTTATCTATAAATTTCCTTTTCATTACTTTGCGAATGTAGTGTCGTAACTACATTTTTGTCCCGCCTACAAAAAACAAAGTTATCACAAAGTGTCTTATCTGTTTTAAAGCTGTATTACACAAATAATATAAATACATATTGATAATGATATATGAAGAAATAAAGAGAAAAATATACTTAACATAAATACATTTTTGTTTTCCGGGTAGAATTTATAATTAAAAAGTTATATCGTAAAGTATTGACACCAAAACCGAAAAAACGTTGTTGTGAACATTTTGATTGATGTTAGTTACGTCTGTATGTTTTTTTTTATAGCGGAAGGAGGCAAACGAGCAAGCAGGTCACCTGATGGAAAGTAATCACCGCCGCCCATGGACACCCCCGCAAAACCAGAGGAATCGCAGACGCGTTGCCGGCCTTTAAGGAAGGAATAGGCTCGTTTCTTGAAGATCACTAAGTCGTAACGGTCCGGAAATACCGCCGCCGAGAGCTGGTTTCACAACACTGTAGATCGAGGCAAGAAATTTCTTGAAAAACGCACAGTAGTAGACCGCCATCCATCAAGGTGATGTGGATGGAATGACAGTCGATTGCGTGAAGTGCGTCGTTGCGTCGAGTGCGGTGAAGGAAATTAGCGGCAGGGATCAAGCCGAACAATTCCTCAGAACACTCCCCATGATATACTCGTATACGGTACAATATACAGAGAGACGCAACGTCTCTCCGAAGAGCCAGTGAATCGAGCCGACTCTGAAATATCCACGTCGTCGATAATTCGAGCAGCTCTGCGTTGGATGCGGTCAAATGGAAGGAGTTGGTATTGGGGTGCTCCAGCCCAAAGATAGGAGCAGTATTCCATATGCGGCCTGACCTGTGCTTTATACAGTTGTAAGCGGTGGGCCGGCGTGAAATACTGACCCGCTCTTAAGCACACCCAGTTTTTTCGAAGCTAATTTAGCTTTACCTTCCAAATGACCACGAAACTGAACGTCACTCGAAATATCGACGCCAAGGATTCCAATAGTCGGATTGGTATCAAGGGGAGCTCCCTCAAAGTTTAGAGGTACGACGAAGGGATGTTTTTTTGCGGTAAATGCGCAAACTTGTGTTTTTGAGGGGTTAAAGTGGACTAGGTTATGTCGGCCCCAATTCGAGACATGACTTAACATGTTCTCGGTGTCAGTCACAAGTTTATTCCGGTCATGCGAGCGACGGTTTGACTAACGCATAAGTGGGATAATTTACCTTATTTTTATAAAATAGGCGGATAGAGGACACTAAACTGAGCTAAAGAAAATATAGTAAGACAGTACCCAGAATATTCTTTGAAAAAATTGACGGCGGGAGGTCAGTTCAGATGTCAGCGTGTATACGTTAATGTTCCCCTATCGGTTAAGGGACGGGATAGCTATCCCGTATGTCGGTGAAAATGGCCTATATTTCTCGTGTACCTACGCCTTTTTTCCCTCACAATGAAATTCTGTTATTTCAAGAATGCCAAAAAACTGTATTTCAGCAAAAATAAATATTATTTAAGCCTTTTCACATATTCCGTTTATTAAAAGCAATTGAATGGGGAATGGAAGTTCGGGAGCTTTGACGTTTTCAATTTATTGCGCTGGCATTGTCGGGTATTTGGCTTGCACGTAAAGGGAACATTCCTGCAAGTATGTCTGTTGTTCGACGTGAATACATTTTTCTGTATGTGCTCTAAGTAAAAACATGTTAATGTTATTGTATACATTTCTTAGTTTAGTTACGGGAGCGCGGAATGACGTTTTAAAACACCGGCCAAGTGCGAGTCGTACTCGCGCACGATGGGTTCCGTCCCATTATCTATACAAGACACTATGAAAAAACGGCAAATAAATCACGTTTGTTGTATGGGAGCCCTCCTTACATATTTATTTTATTCTATTTTTAGTATGTGTTGATATAGCGCCAACACAAATACGTCATCAATGTGTGAAAATTTCAACTGTCTAACTATCACGGTTCATGAGATACGGCCTGGTGACAGACAGACGGATGGACAGTGATCTTTTTTTTTTTTTTATTATAGCAGAAGGAGGTAAACGAGCAAGCGGGTCACCTGATGGAAAGTAATCACCGCCGCCCATGGACACCCGCAAAACCAGAGGAATCGCAGGCGCGTTGCCGGCCTTTAAGATCTTAGTAATAAGTAATAGGCTATTAAACTAAGGGTGGATTCGACCAAACTGGAATAAGGTCTTATACCTAGATTAAACCCCGAATTTGTATAGACTAATCTCGGAGTAAGTCTTATTCCAGTTTGGTCGAATAAAGCCTAAGGCGAGAAGACGTGACGTAACTTGAGTTTGATCCTCTACGAACGACTGCCGATGGCTTGTCGTAATAAAACATTATATTTCGGTTACTTAAGTACCGCACCAACAAAAAAAACGGATCATTACACGCAACGTTAGTGAAGCCAAAAATACCGTGCTCATTCATGTAATTAAGCGCTTTCACGCACACAGATGCAACACAACCATGCTCATTTTGTTTAGTATTTTCTATTTTTTTGTTAGTCTGACTTGGTACTAAAAACATGAGCATGGTTGTTTCAGTGTCTCTGACTACTAACCGGGAAGCCCCGTCAACAAATTGTAAGTATTTTTTTTCTGAATAAAAAACATTTTATTTTTATTTTTTTGGTTGTGTTGCATCTCGGCTACCCAAAAGCAAAACCTAGTAAGGCCTAACTTAATTTTTTTTATTAGTGTCCTGATTTGCCTAGTAACACTCTACAAAATGGTCTGATCCTCGTTGCGCTACGTTGTCTAGAACCTGAATTATTTAAAGTAGTTTAAACATAGTAAGAGACAAAATAGCACAAAACGCCACATCAAAACACAGTATGTCTCAGAAACAAAATCAAAACACAGTATGAGACATCGGTGTTACGGTGTCTTACTAGGTTTTGATTTTGTTTCTATGTACCTATAATATGCTTAAGGCAGAGCAAAAACTGTAAAATTTTTCTGATTTGCCTTACTGTGTTTTAGTTTTGAGCAGCCGATTTCCGTGTGCGTGAAAGCGCTTAATAACATGAATGAGGGACTTCTTGGCAGGAAAGTGAAGCGTCATGTCTGCAGTTTTGTTTTATTTACTATTGTGTATGTATTTGTGTTTTGTTGAATATTAATGAGAAATAATGGTGGATTATTTACTGTTATGTGTTCGTGAACGTGCATGGGTGTTAGCAAATAAAACAAAACAGTGCAACATCACTTTTCAAATTCTTTCAAGAAGTTCGTGTGAGACCTCAATAAAGTCCCACAGCTTTATTGAGTCTCGAGGGGTTTGGGGAAAAATCATTTACCATTATACGTTCATTATCACTCTTTATCATCCACTTAATGTATGTAAAGAAAATTATAATTACTATATTATTTTACTTGACACTGGCTAAATGTGCTGATCGCACGAAGCCATTATTTAAGAGAAAAAAAAAACATGAATGAGCACGGTATTTCTGGCTTCACTAAAACTGCGTGTAATGCTCCGTCCTTCTTTTTTTGTCGGTCTAAGTTACATAATACATACATAGATTCACTACTATTATCCCCAAAGGGTTAGTCAGAGACTAGGCAATGACCGCAGAAATAGTCCACTGCCATAGTCCACGTTTCACCAAGTTACAGCTGCAGATGTGCTCAGCGTGACAGGTGGTGAGAACCATCACCGCTCTATGCTGCCGGATGTATGTGCAGTCTTTAGTCCGTTAGTCGCCTTTTACGACATCTAAGGGAAGAGAGGAAGGAGAGGTAGTATTCTTTAATGAGCCCATAAGCGACACGGCTGCATTTCGGTTATTAACCCTTTAACAGCCGATCACGTACTGTGTACGTGCTTTTAGTACTGAATTTAAAATAGTCGGCTGTTAAAGTGTTAATATGTATGCCGGCTAAGCGTCTGAGTGACATCCTGTTGATGTCGATGCTTTAATTACATAAAAACATATTAAACATTTTACATGGTGACAAACTCGCTTTGTCAGCGGCTAGTTCGTGGGAACCATAGTGCTTAGCTTACAGTAATGCATTGTTGCATCGGAAAAGTAATACAGTTGTAAGCCAAGTACTGTAGTTCACACATAACTAATAACCTACTAGACAACACGTAATGATTTAATTAAATAAATATTGTTAAACAGGATTAATTTTGGACCCCCCGCCAAAAGTAAATAAGTGGTAAAAAAAAGTAATAATAAAATATTTGACGTAAAAATAATGAGTGTTTCCTTTTTTTACATACAATTTTTTTTAATGGGTCCTTTTTTTGTTTTCCAAGCTGGTTTTTGTTGTAAATACAAGTATAAAAAAAATAATTTCAGAGTGTGTTGTGTTGGTTTTTATTTATTATTATTATTTTTAAGATAGTCTTGATAGGTTCCCGAAGTATGTAGCTTCTTTATCTATTCCGTGGTAAAACCATCTAGCTATTAGAGCTCAATAACATTTTAAACTTTCATGGTCACTACAATTATTTTTATGAAAAAAAGGGATTTTTACCATATCTGAGTTGTTGATTTTGAGTCCCCGATATTTCGGCGCAGTTGCATGCACCATGATCACGGAGTAACTGAGTAATATCAGGGACTCAAAATCAACAACTCAGACATGGTAAAAATCCCGTTTTTTCATAAAAATAATTATAGCTCAATGGGTAAAACATTGTTGTGATCAGCCCCTCTAGACAAACAATTGACATACGCTCAACCCTTTTGTCTACTTATATGTAATTCGTCGTACAATGCGCGCACGTTGCTGTATTTTTCATTTAGAATTGGGACAGAGCACAGCAGTGTACAACGAATTACGAATAGAGAGGAGGTGAACGTTTGCCACTTGGCTAGGCCCTTATAGTTGTAATAGAACCAAACAAACGTTGCCTGATTGCGATGCGACCCTGTAACAGTGTTGTGACAAGATACAATTGGACACTGATTGTGCCCACTATATTTTGGTTTCCATATTTTACTCGTTCAACGTTAAGAGGGTTTATGCATTTCGGTTTTCTATACAAACTTCCAAGTCGGAATTTTTAAAACTAAAAAGCCAATTTTAATGAAACTTTACATGCTAAAGAAACGTTCAGGGATCTAAATAGTTTGTTGAAAACATTTTTAAAAAACGTTTATTTAACTGTGATATTGCGATTTTATACTTTCTATAGTGGAATAATAACTCAGCTAAATAAACGTTTTTTAAAAATGTTTTCAACAAACTATTTAGATCCCTGTATTTTACTTTGGCATGCAAAGTTTCATAAAAATAGGCTTTATGGTTTTTAAAAATTTTGACTTGGGAGTTTGCTTGGGAAACCGAATGCAGTTTAAAATATCATCCTGGTGCCATCGACCATTATCTAATTTGATGTTGTTACTCCCCCCTCTCTTCCCAAGGGAAGTAGGTGTCGTAAAAGGCGACTAACGGACTAAAAGCTGCACATACATCCAACTGCATAGAGCGGCGATGGGATCACCTCCTGTCACGCTTAGCAAGTGTGCAGTCGCTATTTACTGAAAAGTGGACTATGGCAGAGGACTGCATTTGCGATCCTCATTGCGTAGTCTCTGACTAACTCTTCGGAGATAATAGTCGTGATTGTTATGTATGTATGTAAATGTATATAAAATCAAGTCTCGCATACTTCCTCATAACAGCTTCCGCTCCAGAATACCGTGGTAGAAACGGAAGTCCTTCCTATTATCATATAAAAGTATAAAAGTGCTATAAAAGTCCCACTGCTGCGCACAGACCTTTCCACACCAGCACATACAAATGTTGAGCCATAACCCACCACGCACGCCCAATGCGTGTTAAGTTGGCGCGTGTCGCGAGAAAAATATATGACAGTCACGCCTGGCGCACTCCGCGCTTTAGGTATGAACTTAGATTAAAACAAAAAGGGAAGATACGGCACTCTAGCGTCTCGTGAGTGAGCTGCAAAAATTAGGTCTAATGCCCGATTTACACGTATTAAGTAATTTAGTAGTTAACTAAATTTTAACTAAATTTTAAGTGATTAAGTGCATGTAAACACAGAATTTAGTAGCAAGTTGCAAGTTAAAATTTAGTTAACAACTAAAGAGCTAAATTAGAATTCTGTCTATTTTTCGGTTAAGTTGGTGGGCGGGGCTTGTCACTTGACACGTTTGGACAGGCACAATTTAGTTAAATGCGTTATATTTCGGACTTCTTGGCGGGAAAGTGAAGAGTCATGTCTGCAGTTTTGTTTTATTTTCTTTAATTTATGTTTTGTCGAATATTAATATGCAATAATGGTGGATTATTTAGTGTTATGTGTTCGTGAATGTGCATGAGTGTTGGCAAATAAAACAAAACAGTGCAACATCACTTTTCAAATTCTCTCAAGAAGTCCGTGTGAGATCTCAATAAAATCCCACAGCTGTATTGAGTCTGAAGGGGTTTGGTTAATTTACAATTAAACGTTCATTTATCACTCATTTTCATTATCATCTACTTTCTGCAAAAAAATATTCACTTTAATATCTTACTTGACACTGCCTAAATGTGCTGACCACACGAAGCCATTATTTAAGCATAGAATTTACGACTTCATTAAATTGTTGATCGTCCATCTTAAGTGAACTAAAGAGCTTAACTACTTAAATACGTATGAACACCTACTTAACTTTAAGTCACTTAAAATTTAGTTGGCTACTAAATTGCTACTAAACTACTTAATACGTGTAAATCAGCCATAAAGGCACAATTTCACTTTAGTTGCAATTTGCCGAGCAAACAGGCTACATCGCACTATTGCCAGAGAATATATACACTATTGCGGATATTCTGCTTTCTGAAAACAGAAAGACGCTACTTCGCAGTGGCGTCGGAATCGGTCGTACGTACTCGTCTGTTGCGAGGCACCGAAGACGTCAACGCGCTACTCGCTGACTCCCTCGCGCTGACGTTGAAACTTAGCGCTCTGTCTCGCTCGCTCGATAGACTTTATAGTTGTGAGTGTGGTAGTGTTTGCGTATGTAGTTGAGTAGGACTATATTTTGATTGACTACAAGTAAGAGCATGCCATATTATTATCTTCCCTTTTTGTTTTAATCTAAGGGTATGTATAAAGCTATAAGTAGCCGACCGGACGGACGCCCGCGAACACCCTGCAGTCGTTAGAAGAGATAAGAGCTACGCGATAGTATGCTATAGAAAGAGAGGCAACTTCTAGGTGAATTTACTGTAGGTATGGGAGCGGTGTGCGACCTGAATTGCACTTTATTGTGTCTCTGCAAGAGTCGCTATTTTTTATTTTTTATTTTTTTATTTTTATAAAACATATAAATAAACTATAAATAAACTTTCCTACACTCACACCAATTATCTAGCCCAAGAGAAGCTTCGTTATGAAACTCGTTAAAATGGTTACTAGACAACGGATAAACATACATAAAATACTTAAATACATACTTATTATAATAGAAAACATCACCCAGACCCGAGACAATTTAGAAAACAATAATTTCTAAATTGACCCGACCGGGGATCGAACCCGGGACCTCAGAGATGGCGACACCATGAAAACCGGTGTACAAACCACTCGACCAAGGAGGTCGTCGTTAAATGACTTAGCGGAGTGAATCTTCTGTACTTGTACTATTATGTATTCTATGGTACAGTCGAGAAAGTTCCCTTCCGGTCGACCACTTTTCGGCAGGGACTGAAAGCTGTTACGGTATAAGGTTACATTACCGGTAAAAAAGTAAACCTTCTGAAATAGAGGTAAGGCCATACCTACCGTTATTTAACCTTTATGCGATATCGGTACCGAAAAACGTTGCTTGACATTGCGGGGCGCGGGGTGAGGGGTTTTGATATCGAGAACAAAGCAAACTAATGCAAATTGATGAGAAAAAAACCATGATATTAGTCGTTTATGCTTGAAATGGTTGTTAGCCGTCTCTTTCATACCCAAATATATCTTTATTATTTATAAACACGAAGCGTGAAACAATTTTCTAAAAGTTATTTACCTCAACGCCAAACCTATTTAGTATGAACTTTCGGAAAGAATAGTAACCGCTGTAAACGGCAAACGAAAATCGGCCGAAATTTCGTTTCGGAGAGAGTAGGCTCTCTGGAACGTCCTCATAAACTTACCACAAAATGTCACTTTACTTAATTTTTAACTTTATGGCTAAGGAATAAGGATCAATATCGATTAAGAAATTGGATAGTATTGTATGGGTTGACCTGCTGGCGTTATTAGAAGCACCTGGCCCTAACTTATTGGGAAAACTTCGCCCGGCGTTGGCGGACGGAACAAACTTAGAAATAGTGTAGTCGAAGTTTTAAGTTCAGTAACTTGAGGCGGGGGCGCGGCAAAGTTACTCAAATCGTTATCGCCTTTATAATATTATCTGCCCTAAAAAAACAATACGATTTTTATTTTTTAATTTATTTTACACTTGTTTTCTTCACACTTTTTCTCTCACTCACTTCATTACACAAGGTTGGTATTTGGTATTAATATAATAATTAATACAAAGATACGTTTTTCCAAAATATAAATACGTTAAAAATAGGTAATAATATTTAACGTATTTATATTTTGGAAAAACGTATCTTTGTGAAAAGAAAATAAACTACATTATTACCGTCGGTCGTATCGTATGTTATCATTATTACACGTCATTATAAAATGGGGTTGCGATAGGACACCATGACACGCATACAAATATTTACAAAAACCAACAAAAACATCTTTATTATTGAAATTTTGCATTCATAATGCTATATAGATTTAGGATAAAATGTTTACTAGAAAAAAATAACCAGTCTCAGGAAAGCTCGAACGGTATTCGAACCCGTGACCTTTGGATTGCCGGTCCACTGCTCTATCCCGTTCGAGCTTTCCTGAGACTGGTTGTTTTTTCTAGTAAACATTTTATCCTACAACAAAAATATCTTCCAACTTCTATCATAGTTTGTAAAAGTAGAAGCAGTAAGTAAGTAATTAGTATTTTTTTAACCACTACGAATAAGCACTTGGCCTTCATCTCTCAGTGACGATTACGATTTTGTTAATTTAACAAAGTGAAAAATTAAAGAAGTGTATTATGAACATTGACAGGGATAAATCTGTGTCAGTTTCGCGATAAAAGTTGGCTTTTGTGTGAGCTAAGTCGCGGCTATTAACGCGAATCTCTGAATTGCGAAAACTCTAAAACGACAGACGTGTTGCTATTATGTAAATGTCGTTTAACATATGATTCTACATTATTTTTATTTTTTTGACTGTTTTTCAGACCATTTATTAATGTTGATATATTTTGATGTGCCAGAAGTTTTTAAAACAACTAGTTTACGTGTAGTACACACATTATATCACTAACATTGGTACAATAAACTAGAGAAGACACCGCGAAGTAAGTTTGTGTGCACTAAGGTGCAGCCCATGGGCTGCAAAGGCCTCAGTGATTGCGCGTGATTCAAGCGATTGTGGACCTTGCGGCTGCACCTTAGGGGTACTTGGTTTTTAATAGCGTTTGGAACCTAAAACCCGGTTTTTGAAAATAATGGCTGGTTTTCGATACAATAAATTAGAGGTTCCAAACGCTATTAAAAACCGGGTACCCCTTCGATCAACAACACAACTAGATGTCAGGTCGGCGCTAAAAATGTGCCTCGGTAAATAAGAGCGCATTTCAGAAGTGAGCTCTTATTTTCTGGCAAGGCAATAACAGGAAAAGGTACTTTATATGATGCATTTTAGGGTTGATTTCAGCACTAAATGTTATTGACTTCTTTTCATTTTTAAGTGATAGGAGTAATTTATTGCTTTGAAAAAGTATTTATGTCAATAAGGACATAAATACTTTTTGGTGTGGGCAGAATTTAGCTTTGATTTTGTACGTGACGCGTTATCTAGTTGGTATTGTTGATCGAAGTTCCTTCGGTTCTTTCCGTTAGTTTATGTACGAACTAGCGGGCCGCCCGCGACTTCGTCCGCGTGGACTTCGGTCTGTACCCCGTGACGAATTTCCATAAATTTGTTTCATACAAACCTTGTCCTGACAATAATAATGCCATCAAAAACATACTTGTAAAAAAACCAAGTCCTGCAACTCAGTTCTTCTACCGTAAAAAGTTGTGAGATCCATGTAATAGGTACCTACCAAGTCGGTTGACTTGTCCATCGCATGAAAACACAATATATCTCAGTAATACATATTACTTATATTAAATTAGATACTACTATTTCTTACGATACCGGTATTGTGCCGGTGTCTTGGAAGGAAGTGAACAAACACCCATCCCCAAAAAAGGGGATCGCTCGGATCCAGCCAACCATCAACCCATCGCTGTAACTTCTATGCTGTGCAAGGTGTTTGAGCGGATAATTAACTCCCAGCTCATTCACTGCCTAGAGGATCACTTGCTGCTCCATGATCGCCAGTATGGGTTCAGATCAGACCCAACCCAAGCGATCAACGGATGATCTTCTAGCGTAGGTACGTTACTCACGCATGGGGTGAAGCGATGGACAAGCGTGGCCAATCTCTGGCAGTTAGCCTTGATGTCGCCAAAGCTTTCGATTGAGTATGGCATCGCTTCCTTCTTTCCAAGTTGCCGGCCTTCGGTGTGCCGCCCCGTTTGTGCGCCTGGGTTGCAGGCTTTTTAGAAGAGCGGAGGATTCGTGTCCTTTGTGAGGGTAGTTCCTCCGAGTTCTAAAAGTCAATGCCGGGGTGCCGCAGGGTTCTGTGCTCTCACCTACTCTATTTCTTCTGCATATCAATGACATGTTGTCCTTGGGCAATATTCTTTGTTTTGCGGTTGACAGTACGGTGCATGAGCGATACTTAAGACATCCTGCGGCAAAGCAAGCCGATATCGTAGTGAAAAGGCAAGAATTGGTTGCCAAACTGAACCTGAGTCTTGATCGTGTCTCTAATTGGGGATATGAAAACCTCGTCGAGTTTAACGCCAGAAAACCCAGGTTCGTGCATTCTTGTCCAAGGTAACTCCCTTCCTTACTCCTCTTTCTCTTCAGAACTCTCCTTTAAGGTATAAATAAAGAACATTTTCTAGCAGAAGCATTTCACTTAATTTTTTTAAATAAAAGAACACTTATTGTGACATAACTATAATAGTTAGACATAATGCTGCCGCGACACTTTTTGTAGATAATGATGTGTTCTGCAAAGTCGCAGTACATTAATTTGTTTTATCATCAATACTTTTCGCAGCCCTCGCGATGTAAGGCATTTTTAGGTCATTGATTTTACAAATTAGGTTACATTATTGCAGTTTTGGTAAGGATCCCACATTTTTTTTAAAACATAATTTAGCCTTTGTCACCCAGAGATAGTGTAGCTTCCCAACGGTTAAAGAATTTTTCAAATCGGTCTAGTAGTTTAGGAGTCTATTCAATGCAAACAAACAAACAAATAATCAAATCTTTCCTCTTTATAATATTAGTACAGAATTTTCTAAAAAACTGAAAGAACCGGGTTTTGATATTTTAGAACCGGTTCTTTTTGTGACCTTCAGTACCAGGAATTCCCGGTTAAGAACCGGGAAAAACCGGTTCCGATGCCCTAATTGTACCACAATGAACACTAATGATAATTAAAATGATCATCAGCCTTCAAACGACCTATACTACATGGCACAGGCCTTCGCACATGGACAACAGCCTCAAAACAAAACAAAGAGGTTCTTAGGGTGTTACCAGACCAATCGATCGATCGTCGATCGAGGGCATCGATCGATGGTGGAATGGATTAGTCGACGTCGATCGATAGTTTCTACCAGACCTGTCGATCAACGACATCGATCGATGGTAAAATGGATTAGTCGACGTCGATCGATAGTTTCTACCAGACTAATCGATCGATGGTCGATCGACAATCGACCGGTAGAATGGATTAGTCGACGTCGATCGAGCTGTTTGATATGACGCGCCGGCCGCCGCTTTACACAAAAAAAAATAATTGTGAATTTCAGTTGTAAGTATGGGGAAACCCCCAAAAAAATTTTTTCTATTTTTGTGTGAAAATCTTAATACTAAAAAATTTTAATATGTTAGGTACTTACCTATATTTAATTTTATGTCGTATAGGTAGAACATTACAATATTTGTGAAGTTTTTTATCGTTTTTTATGTTGTTCTTTTATTTTTAGGATACTTACATGATTAATTTTAAAATTCTTGTTGGAAGATATTGTCACTCAATAGTTTTATTATTTAGTATGAAAACGGAATAAAAGGCAAAAATTCAAACTGAAAACCTTTTAAAATGTCGTTCCTTTAGAAATAATTTAATTTTAATTACCTAATCAAAAAGAACACGCTAAGATGAAATGAGAAATTCCTGCTTTTGAAGTCCGCTAAGCAGGTTCTAGCGGCCGAGGTTACAATTTTATACTATCTAACAACAACGAGCGGCTATAACACTGATCTGTATGTCGAGAAGGTTTGATATTCAAATAAGGTTTTATTCAATAACGATTTGTAAAAGGTAAAAAAAAAAAAGATAAATATTTTGTTTTTCATGTGTGTTGAAAGTGATTGTAGAAAACCAGCCTCACGACATAATTAAGTTTTAATGGTAAGGATATTCGTGACTATGTACTACTATTAAGCAAGACTAGAAGTAAAATACGTAATACATTCATACAACGACAGAACGTTGACATATTACGATAAATGTGAGAAGAAAGAAGAAACATAAATTTATCACTATACCACATTAATTCGAGCATCCGTTAGATAACTAAGGGTGGATCGTAAGGAACAGAGAACTTCCGTGCCCGGGTGGTAGAATATTGAGGTAGGTAATAGAAAAAAATAGGTTCACTTTCTCATCCCACCATCTTAAAATAAATAATACTATAATCATAGATGAATGATTGGCCTCGCTGCGCTCGTCTAGATACCGCGCTACCTATAAACCACAGCTCCGTCAATGCGGTAACTCGTTATTGTAGTGTGTTTATGACAATATGCCAGGATGCTAGTGTGCGTGAAAAATTTGTTGCCAGCTGCTCAACTGTTACCCGAGTTAATGGGAAAAATAATTTTGCTGTGATGTATTAGTTTGGTTATAAATATAGCTCAGAAAATATTTAAAAATTAACAATTAAAAGCGAATATGTATCAATATAATTGTTTATATTATTATGTAGGTTAGACGTAGGTTTCTTCTGTAGAAAAATGGTAGCTATGTATAACAATGATTAGACCTCATTTTTTTAGTAGTTTTTTTTAATTACTACCAACCTAAAAAAAGGCGACTAACGGACTAAAGACTGCACATACATCCAATAGCTTAAAGCGGCGATGGGCTCATCAAAATAATATTACCAACCCCTCTCTTGCCTTCGGTGTCGTAAAAGGCGACTAACAGACTAAATACTGCACATACATTCAACAGCATAGAGCAACTATGGGCTCATCAAAATAATACTACCAACCCCTCACTTTTCTTCAATGTCGTAAAAGGGGACTAACGGACTAAAGACTGCACATGCATCCAACAGCATAGAGCGACGATGGGCTCATTAAAATAATACTACCAAACCCTCTCTTCTCTTCGGTGTCGTAAAAGGCTACTAATGGACTAAAGACTGCACATACATACAACAGCATAGAGCGGCGATGGGCTCATCAAAATAATAATACCAAACCCCTCTCTTCCCTTTGGTGTCGTAAAAGCGACTAACGGGCTAAAGGCTCACCACCTGCCTTTAGCCCGCTGAAGCGTGGACTGTGTGGGCGTGGTCTGTATTATCCATAGATTCAAATGATTACTAACTTTACCATAAACTTTAATATTATCTATCTCAAAAAAGTTGTTGATCTAAGTAAACAGTAATAAGTGGAGTCTTTATTCATGATTATTCTACATATGACTAAATACTTTTTCGTTTTTGTAGGCATATCACAGACGTATTACGTCTGTGAGGCATATTGTATGTGACAGACAAAAATTTAAAAAAAAATTACTTTTTCCCCTAGGGCAAGAAAAACTATTGTAGCCTTGCTTTACAACGCTACAATGACGGTCTTTTTGAGCAAGAGGAGTGAAAATATTATTTTAAACATTGTCTATGAATTTTTTCAAAACAAATACGTCCGTGATTTGCCGGGGGCGGCACTGACACTGAGAGCATTATCACTGACAAGTGGGGATGCGTTCATAGAGAATGTATGAAAAACACTGTGCCGGTACTGTGTCGGAACTGTGGCTTCACTGATATGTGTGAAGCAACCTTTAACCTATAATATTACCCAAATCATAAGCTATACACCTGTTCTCAGTTTCATTAAAATCCGTCCAGCGGTTTTTGTGATGCGCGTCAAACAAACAGACAGACAAAAATTCCAAAAAAGATTCTAATGTTCACGTATCCTTCATCCCCTAGATTATGTTTTTCGCAAATATTTTCAATGTAAGTACAGACACGAAAAGTTAACATTTCAGGAACATAGGTCAAAATTAAAAAAATAGCTTTTCCGTACTGGAGTCAATCAGCTGATTGCGCATTTTGTATAGGGAAAAATAATAAATTTTCGACCCATGTTCCTTAATGGAAAGTTTCATCAGTAGAATCCCCGTGATATAGTGTCAGCTAACATTTTTACACCCTAATATAGATCACAAATATAAGTAAACATGAAATAACATACAACTAGGTTAAGTATATAATAACTTTGTAAGACAAATGAAATAGGTTACCTATATAATAAAAGACAATAACAATAAATTCACATAATAAAAATCTCAACCACGGGGACTTTATTCTTGTATAAGCGGTAACACTGAATGGCGTTTATTGTTCATATTATATTATCAAAAAATTTCGAAATTATACGATACTTACTGATTGTATGTGATCCCAGTGTCCTTCATATTTTTAGAAGTATTATTTTTACACAATTTTACTACGCAAACTGGCATTTTAGTTTGAATTAAGTCCAAAATTGAATAAAACATTCGGGACGTACACGTCACCCACAGCTGTCAATGTGACTGGCTCGGGTACGCCGATTTCGGCGTACTATTTGGTGTCGCATTTGACAAGTACGACGGAGGTATCTAGTCGAGCGCAGCGAGACCAATCATTAATCTAAGACTATAATTCTATTTTCTTAATTGAAATAAATATTTTGGTATTTTTTTATTTTACAGAATTCTTGAGAGAATACGAAATGCGAACTTGTATTGTTTTCTTTTATTTGCACATGCACGTCTACGAACACTTAACGGTTAACAATAACATTCGAAAAAGCACAAAAATAAAACTAAACTGCAGACATTACGTTTCACTTTACCGCCAAGAAGTCTGAGACACTTGTTGCATTGATCTAAAAAAAAAAACATTCAGTCGAATTGAGAACCTCCTCCTTTTTTTGAAGTCGGTTAAAAAGTAGTGGCTGCTAAAGTGATGTAAATTTAGAATTCAAGAGACATTTCGGTTATCGTATAAATTATTAGGACATTGTACAGCCTTCGAACTTTTAATGGTAATTACTTAGTGTTAAAATGTGCCTAAAACGATAACACAGTAAAAATAACACCGGCGCGGCGATTCAGCAGATTCTTTAATTAAAATAGTCGCATCCATTTCCAAAGATGTGATCTATGTTACGCTTGATTCTATGACCCCATTCTACCGTACTAACATACGTGAAATCAGTTCCCATCCAATCTTCAAGGAAGAGGTGTTAAGCTTTCTTTAAATGATTAAGGTTCGAGGCCTTTAAAACATTAAACAAGCACTTCAATACCTAATGTAATTTTCTTCAATGTTATTTCATTTGAATAAAGTTCAACATGTGGTTCACAATGGTGGCAAAATATTAACCATTGCCCTTTTAAGGGTGCAATAAAAAATTGACGATAGATGGAAAACTCACCTTTCATTATCATTGTAGTGGCAAATGTTGACAGCACTAACTAGTTTCCGTATAAAGCATACGGATTTAACTAAAACACATACTAACATAAACTTGTTGCTTTAAAAGGGACCGGCTTTTCGTATATTTTCCATTAAATGAAGCATTATTAAATCACTGATGTGATTATTCCAACACTCGTATACATAAAGTACGTCTGTCGTAGTACATACGGATTTCGCGGGAAACTTATCTATCTCACGGAAAAGCGGTCTATCCGGCCCACGATCTAAACTCGACTGAAAACCTGAAAATGAGAATCTTCTACCAACATTTACACAAAACAGCGCGGCCGTGCCACACGAATGTAGTCTTTAACTCGTACAGTTAAAGTCGTCCAACTTTGTACACAATGCGTAGGTACCCAATATTTATTTAACATAAGTACTTGGAACAATTTGGTCAGTTTATCTACTCGTAATAATGCTACTTTGTACGGTAAACATTCAATGTTTGTACCTAGTACAGTGAATTCCCATTTCTTTGCGGTGGGTGATTTACTAAAGCGGAAATTGGACAAAGAAATCGTGAAGTTTTACTGGGAATAGATTCAAGTGGACTGTGTAATTTATAAGGGCTTATGTTTAATGGGAACACTAAAAATAATAAATATAACCAAAAATATATTTAATGCTTTTTTTGTATTTATAGAGTCAACTGAAATTGATTACAGATATTATGTGGGACTGTTAATGTAAGACCTTCCCCCTTGATGTTATGGGGTATGGGGGTCTACCTACTTAAACAACAGGACCCCCCCTTACCACATTTTACGGCTGTGTGTGTAAATGCATCACCAATATGGTTTTTTTATTCGTCATAGTCGTCATAGCCGTCTTAGTCGTCATAAAGATGGTTGTAAAAAATAATAAGCGAACACACAACAGTGATTTTGTACGACTCAAAAGTGCTTATCAATAATTAAGGCTCATTAAATAGATATATTTTGAATTTTGTTTTTTTTTATTAAGCTGGCAAAAGCTAAGAAAATAGTGGATATTGCTAACAATATCTTTATGCCAGTCAGGTTGGTCTAACGGTTACACATTTAGACTGTGAGACGGGTTCGAATTCGCTAGAGGCAAATATTTCGGGGGTTAAAGTTACTCGCGGCCGTAGGTTTACCCTTGAGACCCTACACGTGACCCCTGGGTAGTGCTAAATGAGTGACACTGACTGAGTGGTAGAGCCACGCTGCGTTGCAGCACGCATTGGGCCGGCTCGCCCGGGGTAATACCACCATTTCACGAATATCCGGCGTGGAATAATGGCATTTGGTGCTGTTGTGTTTCGTCCGGCCAGTGAGAGTTCCGGAGGCCCCTCCCCCCTCAAAATTCCTATTCCTTCCTTAACCTTATTCCTTTCTTAAAGGTCGGCAACGCCTCTGCGACTCCTCTGGTTTTGCGGGTGTCCATGGGCGGCGGTGATTGCTCTCCATCAGATGACGCGCCTGCTCGCTTGCCTCCTTTTTAATTTAAAAAAAAAAACAAAATAACAAACAAATTTACTACAAAAATAAGTACTTACAATACGTAGTTACAATTTGCCGGTCTTATCGCTATAAAGCGATTTCTGCTTGACAGCCAGTCGGATGGAGATAACGTATACCTACTTACAAACTGAAGAGGAGGAAGAAATATTTCAAAGATTTTTAAAATAACATCAAGTAAGTATACTCATTAGAGTAGGGAAAGTTTAAGGCACAAGCAAAACTTTTTGCTTTTATGTTTAGTCATGCATAAAATGGACTTTAAAAACAAAAGTAAAATAAATAAAGCAAAGGTTAAGTAGGCTAGCAAAATTGAATTAACACATTTTCTTATAACTTTGTTTTTTATAATACGTACGCCACCTGTTGCTATGGAAGAGCGGGGCCTCCTCTAACAGGTATTATTATTATACTTACTTGGTTGGTCCCAACCTAAGATTATTGTTTGTACTGAATTTGTATGTAACAAACATTTTTTTTTTCTTAAGGAAGTGTGGCTGTGTATTTGCTGACATACTATGGCACGTGGGTCGCATATGCCTCGCCAGCTCGCCACGAATATGGAAGGGCCTACTATCTTTCTCCAAAACGAAATTTCGACCGATTTTCGTTTGCTATTTATAGCGCTTTCCGTTATTTTTGAAATTTCAAACAATATTCTATAAATTAATAATCTAAATGCCAAACTTATTTTGTGTGAACGAAATTTCTGAAGGAATGGAAACCGCTGTTAATAGCAAACGAAAATCCGCCGAAATTTCGTTTCCATGAAAGAGAGTAGGCCCTAATAGAATAGAAGAGAACAGAATAATTTATTTGTATTAAAAGTGGTAAGTTACAGTTATTTCATGATCATACATATTAATTCGAGTGGTTTGTACATCGGTTTTCATGGTGTCGCCATCTCTGAGGTCCCGGGTTCGATCCCCGGTCGGGTCAATTTAGAAATTATCGTTTTTCTAAATTGTCTTCGGTCTGGGTGTTTTCTATGTATAATAAGTATGTATTTAAGTATTTTAAGTAGGTTTATCCGTTGTCTAGTAACCATTTAATGAGTTTCATAACGAAGCTTCTCTGGGGCTGGATAATTGGTGTGAGTGTAGGAAAGTTTTTTATTTATTTTAATCTCACTTTTAGTCTTTTCAGACATGCAAAATTAATTTAATTAAAAAAAATGCATATTGATTAAAACTATCAAAACCTAACTAATCATTATTATTGTTTTAAAATAATTATTAGAATGTCAAATGTCAGATAATTATTTATAATAATGTCAACTAATCAGTTATACATGCTGATGGTGAGGGTGCGAGGCATTCGTGGCGCTTGCCTCGCAAACGCAATCTCTGTCTGTTTCCGTCTTTAGGTGCTGTGGCGTGGCGAATAGGATAGCGATGAGGCGAGGAAAGGATGTTTGACTCCAACTTCTTTAGCGCATACCTTTGCGCGGTCAGTCGCAGCGGGTGACACAGTCATATCACTTTTTAGCGCACAACTCAGCGCGGTCAGTCGCACCGGGTGATACAGTCATAGTAGTGCCTTCTATAAAGCAAACCTCAGCGCGGTCAGCCGCTCCGGATGTGACAGTCACAGTGACTTCTACAGCGCACACCTACCTCAGCGTGGTCGGCTGACCGCCCGGTGCGGCTGCACCGGGTCATACAGTCAGACTTCTTTAGAAAACATCTAAGCACATTCAGGTGCACCGGTAAGACAGTCAACTTCACTTGAGACAGGCATAGTTACTTTTTTAGCGCCCATCTCAGCGAGTTCAGCCAGGTCCGGCCGTTATGGTCCCAGTCCGGTTTGCCCCCGGCCGGTATGCACCTACATTGAAAAAGTTGTTATTCCCATACCTATGCACCCGGCCGCGTTGCCCCCTAGCTTCTGTTTTTGTCATAATCTTCGTCGAATCACTACGGTTGAGTAGACAATTGTTAAAAAATAGAAGTTAAATATTCTGGAGACTGCAGGTTTGTTGACAACAGAGACAAAGAAATAAGGGACTGTGTGAGATAGTCACAGTGACTGACACGGATGCGCATTTGTTTACATTCTTTTTGATTCCTAATATCGGAAGTCCGAAAATATTTCTCATACCATTTTGCATCATAATGATCACTGTTCATTTTTTTTAATATACCTAACTCACGATCGAAACTCATAATCATCTAAATTCATAAAATTACTAATCATACACCTAGTTAACGGTCGAGTGCGGGCATTGGGTAAGATTCGAAGAGACGAGGGAAAACTTAGACAAACCAGCAGCGATTTAGTATTAAAACTGTATTTAAATATAAAGTACAAAGTTAAAAGTAAACTTATTGTATGGTCATATCTATACGACTGGAAGACGTGGATGGAATGAAGATCGTTGGTAGAATAGTCTCCATCTCCAGTCGGCCCTTGTTAACCTTTTATACTTTGTTAGCCTATTATATTGATACTAGACCAAATTCAAATTCATTTTCATAGAAGTAAACTTTTACATTGGAACAGTATGGTTTTACTAGGGGTCACTCAACAATTGACACCAGTGATGAGCTTTTAATCCAAATATTTGATACCTGGGAGTAATCACAGGATGCCCTAGGGGTATTTTGTGATTTATCCAAGGCTTTCGATTGTGTTTTACATGAAACTTTGGTCAGGAAGCTTAATCACTATGGAATTAGGGATGCTTCTTTGAGCCTACTAATCTCATACTTGAGTAACAGGATTCAGAAGGTCGACATTAACGGTAAAAGATCTCCGGGATCAGTGGTTACAATAGGAGTTCCGTAGGGTTCAATACTAGGTCCATTCTTGTTTTTGGTTTATATTAATGACGATTGATTTTTTGGAGATTGATTGACGATTCAAAGTACTTATTAATTGAGTTTATTGAATAAATATATTTTGACTCTTGACTGAGTTGACTCTCTTATTGCTTTGTTGTCAAGCCCGGACTGAAGCCAGGCTTGGCGTCACTTTATTCCTGGTACCACGGTCGTAAAATACATTGTAACTCGAAAATACATTTTTATTAGCAGCGCGTGTGATGAGGTACGCCCTAAAGATTTCACGATTATAAATTATTCGTTTGATTTTAAATAGAAAGCATATTTTTTATTATCGTGTGCGCGTACGCTTACAAGTATTAAAAGTTCTACGACTGTGCCACGCAAATTAGGAATTATCTTAATTAGATGGAGGTAAGGTGATGGAGTACACCTAACTCCTCCCTCCTAAAGATTAAAAATACATAAATGACATTTTTGACATTTATTGTCATTTTAATTAAATTAGCTGTGTAGAAAAAACTAGAGAAAATTATTAAAGAAAGGTTCAAATAAATCTATATAAAACAGGTATTGTTAGTTTTATTTAGAACAATTTTTCACTGCAGACCAGAGACATGAGGTCTAAAGCCCTTTTGTTAATCGCAAAAGTGCAATCCTTAAAATTACATAAATGATATTTTTGACATTTATTGTCATTTTAATTAAATTAGTTGTGTAGAGAAAACTAGAGAAAATTAGAAATATTAAAGAAAAGTCAAATAAATCCATATAAAACAACTATTGTTAAATTTATTTAGAACAATTTTTCACTACAGGACCAGAGACATGAGGTCTAAAGCCCTTTTGTCAATCGCAAAAGTACAATCGTGAGTAGTGATTACACCAGACGAAGTCTACTGACTACTCGTAATTTGAATTGAACATAATCGGAAAAATAGATTGAACATTTATATAATAATAATTACATAGTTCCAAACCCGCTTACATACCTACTAATGATCACATGATTATTTTATTGCTATTGATTACTTAAACAATTATAAAAATGCTTACATAAGCATAGACACTTTACAACTTAATATTGGGTACACTTCGACTACACAATTTTATTTATGACATTTTCGATTGATTAAAATTTTTTAGTTAAAACCTCAACCGTGCCTTGAAAGTTTTTGTATTATTAACTTATAAATTTTTCGCATTTAACGATTTCGTTAAAACATTAACGATGCTTATTTACTTTTATCAATTACATTGATACAATTATATCTCGTTTTTTTTAAAGAGATTTTTATTAATATGACAGGTTGATTACTCAGAACAATAACTTATTGTTCTGAGGATTATAACATAATAGTTAAAACGTCAACCATGCCTTGTAAGTTTACATGAAATAATATCAAAATTGTATATAAATCTATATTGCTTCAACCAATGACACATTATAGTACATTGCAGACATTTTTACAATTTTTTTGACTTTATTTATTCATAGATTACTCATTGCTTTATCCAATGACACGTAGGTATAGTTCATTGCCGACATTTTCACAATTTTTGAGTTTATATAATGTTATTTTTCTCGGCTTAACACACCGTACGCTTCCGTGAGCGTTTTTATCTCAGAACAATAACTAAAGCATATTGTTCTGAGGTTTTTATTAAGGTATTCCAACCATTTCAACATGAGATGTTATATAAATCTATATTGCTTTATCCAGTGACACATAATAGTACATTGCAGACATTCTCACAATTTTTTGATTTTATATAATCTTATATTGCTCATAGCTTTATCCGATGACACATATAGTTCATTGCCGACGTTTTCACAATTTTTGAGTTTATATTATGTTATTTTTCTCGGCTTAACACACCGTACGCTTCCGCGTGAGCGTTTTTATTAAGGTATTCCAACCATTTCAAAATAAGGCTTTAAGTTTCGTAAAGCGTTCACTTCTATAAGTGAATTTATTAAGTATATTCTAACTAAAATATTCATACATTTTATGTGTTTTCACATTTTTTATAGTATACATTATAATTTTTTCTTTAATAGGCCATAATTTACACAATATTAAGGTCATAACATTCAGACCATTATTCGCATAAAACATCAACCATTATTAAGTATGCCATGGAAATCAAGTAATTTTATCAATATCATCTCCCGTACTAATTATTTTTCTTATATCCTATTTTTACTAGTTGAGGCTTTTATCTGAAAACCCTTGGACGTGGAAGGCTTATCCATATTAATTTCTTCAGTACCGTTCACATTAAGTGTGTTTATAGGCTGCTGGGGCGGGTTCCCTATTTGATCCCGAAAGCCGTCTTAACGATTATCATTTCAACGAAAACTATTAACCGATGACTCAATTGAACAATGCCTTATTTGTACGAAGCTTTAATTTACCGATGTAACGATTCACCGAAAAACATATTACCGAAGTTTATTTCAGCGACCATATATATAACCGACACATTATTTAACCGATGTAACATTTCACCGATCTTTAATAGTATGTAGGTCAAGGCCTCGGTGGCCGATTGGTCAAGTGCTTATATCGATATCCGGAGGTCCCGGTTTCAATTCCCATGTCGGACAAAGAGCGTTTCGAATTTGTCGATTTTTAGCCCGGGTTTGTTATCACTAACCCGCATTTAGCAAGGTTGGTTTAAGCCAATACCCATCAATTGTAGCGAAGAGAAGTTGGGGGTCAAAGTTGCTCGCGTCCGTAGGTTTACCCTTGAGACCCTACACGTGATCCCTGGGTGGTGCTAAATGAGTGACACCAACTGAGTGGTAGAGCCACGCTGCGTTGCAGCACACGTTGGGCCGGCTCGCCCGGTGTAATACCACCCTCTCACTAATATTCGGCGTGAAATAATGGCACTTGGTGCTGTTGTGTTTCGTCCGACCAGTGAGGGTTCCGGAGGCCCCTTCCCCCCCCTCCCTCTTCCCAATTCCTATTCCTTCCTTAAACCTATTCCTCCCTTAAAGGCCGGCAACACGTCTGCGATTCCTCTGGTTTTGCGGGTGTCCATGGGCGGCGGTGATTACTCTCCATCAGGTAACCCGCCTGCTCGTTTGCCTCCATCTTATAAAAAAAAAAAAAAAATAAGACTTGATTACAAAGACGGAGGCTTTTACGCTGCAGTAGGACAGTATACAGGCTGTACTTTCCTTTTTTTAGGTCAAAAGCTTGGCTACTGAAACGTTTATATTACTCATAATTATACTAAATTAATAAATGTGGTATAAATCAAACGCTTTTTAAATTCAATGTAACTATTTTATTTTTATAAGAATGTACTTAGCCATAATTTTTTTTTATGATGTCATAAACAAATTTTTTTTTAAACAATTTGTTATAATTTGCATATTTTTTTTCATTATGTAATTGTATTCGGGATTCTAAGGTTTAGGTGATTTTTTATAGTGTCAAATTGTCATTAACGAAATATATTTTTTTAAATTAAATTGTTATAATTTGCTTAAATTCTTTCTTATACTTCAAAATAAATAGTAACATTGAATTTAAAAGGCATTTGATTTATCCCACTGTCAGTAATTTACTATAATTATGAGTGATAAATGTATCAGTAGCTGAGCTTTTGACCTAAGAAAAGGAAAGTACAGCCTGTATACTGTCCTACTGCAGCGTAAAAGCCTCCATCTTTGAAAGTTTTCGCTCAATTGATGGGTATTGGCTCATTCACCAACCTTGCCAAATGCGGGTTAGTGATCACAAACCCGGGCAATGAATCGACAAATCAAAACGGACTTTGTCCGAAATGGGAATTGAAACCGGGACCTCCGGATATCGAGCCAAGCACTTGACCACTCGGCCACCGAGGCGTTAACCTACATACTCTTAAAATTCGGTGAAATGTTACATCGGTTAAATAATGCGTCGGTTATATGTATGGTCGCTGAAATGAACTTCGGTAATTGGTTCTTTCGGTGAATCGTTACCTACGTCGGAAAATTTAAGCTTCGTACAATTAAGGCATCGATCAATTGAGTTATCGGGTAATAGTTTTCGTTGAAATGATAATCGGTAAAACAGCTTTCCGGCTTAAATAGGGAACCCGCTGGGGCATGGGTCCTTGACCAATTTCCCTTTTCGGTCTGTTACCATTCCACATATTTGGTCGTTTTGTGAAATTAAATTTGTCTGTATACGATTGGTTATTAAACTTATTAGTTGGTTGATTAGCTCGTTATTGGTTAAACTATTAAACTTATTATAATTCGACCGCGCTGACATTTGATTGAATTAATTATAATTTGATTGGTAATAATTGGTCGCGCTGGCATTTGATTAGATTGGTTTTGTCCGAAGTATTGATTTCGGGGGTGCCATTGGTTTTGAGGTAGCCTTCGTTGTATAAAATTATTTGGTTTATTATAATTATTAGGTTTATTATTAAAAACCTTTTTATCACTTCTATGTTTGTAATTATATTGTTCTTGGAAGTTTTCTTCTTTGATTACTATTTCAAGCGCGTGTTCCAAAGTTGTTGGATCTCGGATTCGTAGCCCCCTTACTCTCGAAACCGATCGCTATTGGATCGAATTGGTATTGTGAATTTTCGTACTCTTGAGTTTCGACACTAGCGATAAAATGGATTCATGTCGCGCGGATATTGCGTGAACTAAATGACATTAAGTTTTGTTGAAATTCGTACCCTGGACGCTATTTTGACAGTTAAATTTGGTATTCTGATGGTGTTTAGATTGGCTGTCAATTGACATTGTCACAATAACTAAAGTGGTACTTTGTGTGTATTGAATTTACGTATTTTTCGGTAAATAGGTACCTACTCATTTTTAAGCAGCTGTGCCGCGTAGCGGTGTAAGAATACTACCACACCCCGTCTCTTCCCTTGGGTGTCGTAAAAGGCGACTAACTGACTAAATATTATTAATGTGTGAAATATGATAAGACTTGATAACTACTTAAATAAATGATTTATAAGACTGCACATCTTAGATTAATACAATGTTTTAATCTAAGCTGCACATACATCAAACGGCATAGAGCGGCGATGGGCTTACCACCTGTCACGCTGACCACATGTGCAGTCGCTATTTGGTGAAAAATGGACTATGGTAGAGGACTGCTTTTGCGGTCCTCATTGCCTAGTCTCTGACTAATCTTTCGGGGATAATAGTCGTGATTCAATGTATGTATATACGAGTATGTACCTACCTATTTGTAAGTACTATGATGGCGCGTTTGGCTCTTTCTTTTCTTATTTTAAGAAACGCTCTAAGAACCGAGCTAAAATTAAGCAGGAACCTTAACGTTGCTTAGGTATTGGGGAACTGGGTGCCTCATATGATTTATAATAAATTTTAAATAAAGTTTCTTTGGTAAATTAAGTAAGGTTATAATCAGTTTCTTTAACTCTCAGTATCTTTACAAAACAAATAAGTACTCTTTTAATAAAACAATAATACTATTCAGCAAAATTTATTGCCTAACACACAATTGTATACCTACTGCTTGCTTACAATTATTTAATCCAGATAACAAAAAAATACACATGTCTTCATTAGCTTCATTATTTATTTATTTGCTGCTTGTTGGAGAGCATTGGCAACCTCACGTCCGTGCCTCAAAAATATCTTGTGCTGGATGCTCTACTGCATCTGAGACGGTCCAACCACTTTCCTTACTGCCTCTACCCGTTTGCCTCATTCATTCATTCATATTTGATTCGATAATCCCAAATATTTTTCAAGACGTTACGAAAGTTTGAAACGTTCGCTGTCACTTGAATTGACTATTGGTGAAATAAGTAAAACTTAGGTCGTCCGTCAATTATAGCAAGTGTAATATTAATCTTTACTTTCACAACAAACAAATTTATTAGATCTTACATCGCAGAAAATTAATAGGTAATAACTTATTGTCCTTCATGACAGAAAGTGATGTTTTTTTTTTTTTTTTTTATAGCAGAAGGAGGCAAACGAGCAAGCGGGTCACCTGATGGAAAGTAATCACCGCCGCCCATGGACACCCGCAAAACCAGAGGAATCGCAGGCGCGTTGCCGGCCTTTAAGGAAGGAATAGGCTCGTTTCTTGAAGATCCCTAAGTCGTAACGGTCCGGAAATACCGCCGCCGAGAGCTGGTTCCACAACACTGTAGTTCGAGGCAAGAAATTTCTTGAAAAACGCACAGTAGTAGACCGCCATCCATCAAGGCGATGTGGATGGAATGACAGTCGATTGCGTGTAGTGCGGTGAAGGAAATTAGCGGCAGGGATCAAGCCGAACAATTCCTCAGAACACTCCCCATGATATATACGGTACAATATACAGAGAGACGCAACGTCTCTCCGAAGAGCCAGTGGATCGAGCCGACCTGAAATAACCACGTCGCCGACAATTCGTGCAGCTCTGCGTTGAATGCGGTCAAATGGAAGGAGTTGTCAAATCAGAGACAGACAGACAACGCCACAGACAGATTTTTTACTTTTTAAAGCATTTCAAGGCGAAGGCAGCTTCATACGTCCTAAAATGTTGATGTCGCTTTAAATAATGCAATATTGTTTTGTAAATTCTGCTTAACATTGAAGGATTTATTGATATAAAATGAGTTATAACTTCATTAATTAGATACAGCTATAATTTTAGATATTAAAGTGGATTTTTATTATGCATTACATTTATCGATACGTCAAAAACACAAAAGGTTCTCACTATCGATGACATTATTGGCAGCAAACTTCATACTTATCTTTCCGATATGAACATGATTTCGATTTCAATCTGATCCTGAATTTAAGCGCGTCAAGAGTACGCACTTATTATTGTATTGTTATTTGACGGCTTTGATATCGACATTGAGATTGGATTCGAGAGTAAGTTGTTCTTGCAATTGTTCACAATTGCACAAATCTACTGCTTGCTTACAATTATTTAATCCAGATAACAAAAAAATACACATGTCTTCATTAGCTTCATTATTTATTTATTTGCTGCTTGTTGGAGAGCATTGGCAACCTCACGTCCGTGCCTCAAAAATATCTTGTGCTGTATGCTCTACTACATCTAAGACGGTCCAACCACTTTCCTTACGGCCTATACCCGTTTGCCTCATTCATCAAAACCGAATACTGAGCTTTTAGTGGTCTTTTTTTGAGCCTAATACTATAAAATAAAGGTAAACAATGAATTTTATGATATTTGATTCGATAATCCCAAATATTTTTCAAGACGTTACGAAAGTTTAAAACGTTCACTGTCACTTTAATTGACTATTGGTGGAATAAGTAAAACTTAGGTCGTCGGTCAATTATAGCAAGTGTAATATTAATCTTTACTTTCACAACAAACAAATTTATTAGATCTTACATTGCAGAAAATTAATAGGTAGGTAATACTAATAATTTATTGTCCTTCATGACAGAAAGTGATGTTGTCAAATCAGAGACAGACAGACAACGCCACAGACAGACTTTTTATTTTTGAAAGCATTTCAAGTCGAAGGCAGCGCTTCATACGTCCTAAAATGTTGATGTCGCTTTAAATAATGCAATATTGTTTTGTAAATTCTGCTTAACATTGAAGGATTTATTGATATAAAATGAGTTATAACTTCATTAATTAGATACAGCTATAATTTTAGATATTAAAGTGGATTTTTATTATGCATTACATTTATCGATACGTCAAAAACACAAAAGGTTCTCACTATCGATGACATTATTGGCAGCAAACTTCATACTTATCTTTCCGATATGAACATGATTTCGATTTCAATCTGATCCCGAATTTAAGCGCGTCAAGAGTACGCACTTATTATTGTATTGTTATTTGACGGCTTTGATATCGACATTGAGACATTGAGGTACAATAAACTAGAGAAGACACCGCGAAGCAAGTTTGTGCGCAACTAAGGTGTAGCCGCAGTGTCCACAATCGCTTGAAGCACGCGCGTTTGCAGCCCAAGTGCGGCCGGCAGGCCGCACTTGAACGGAACACAGCAGTGGTGAGCGGTGTCTTCTCTATACGTAGTAATAATAGCTCAATGCATTGAGATTAGATTCGAGAGTAAGGGGGCATTCGTACAAGATCCTCCGATAAGTTCAATAGAAAGACATTTAATGCCATGAAATTATAAATTTCTATCTTATTGTCTCTTAAATTTTTATCACTATTAGTATTTACTTTAGAAAATAAGTTACTCCTTATACTTTGAATACGATTACAAAAGTCTAGATATTTTTCTCTTGGTTTAATTTGAATTGATTCAAGCTTAATTGCTATACAGGCTTCGGATCGCGGGTCGCCAAAGTGTCGACTTGAAAGGTCTTTTAATTGGCCGAAACTTTCTATATCCTGTCTCTCACTAACCAGAGCTGCTACCTTACCCGATAGACGACTAGTAAAAATATGCATATTATAGGCATTTTGTTGCTTTTCCCCTTTGTATGAAGAAAGCACATATTCACATTTCTTTAAATATAAATTATGATGACGATAATCTCCGTCAAACATAGGGATGATATCGATAATATCCCTTGGGATCAACTTGACTCTGTCCATGGTTAATTAGAAATTCGCAATTCAAAATTACTGTCAAAGTAACAAAATCGCAATTAAATTCGCTAACAAATCACAATTAAATTTAAAAGGGTACTTCTAGTAGCTTTGCGATTGCAATTAAATTAATTGATTTTACTAAACAATTAAGTTCAGTGCTGTGCGACAATTACCTAAATTCAATGTTTAGTGATAATTAAATTCAACGCTTAGCGACAAAAATAATATAAATTACTACAATGTAAGTTATAGCGTATGCCCGTTTAACTTCTATGACGACATACGATCTCAAGACACAAGTTTAAAATAATTATACAATTCAGTTAAGATTGTCGCTAGGCAAAGAGATTTCTGCTCTTATCTTTACGTAGTTACACTAAAATTAAAATTAAAATTAAGGATAGATATGAGGATTCTAGCTCCTCTATTTATATCTAACCGATTCTGCCAATAAAGCGAAAGAAACGTCCTCTAGGTCTGCTCACCCGGCCGTTGCGACGACTGCTATTCCTTCGTAGAGGTGCACTCGGGCTGCGCCTATGCTGCACTGCGTCACCTCGATGTACCTCGTGGAATGGGTAGAGACTTACGCCCTCTTCTTAATCTTGTATTTCTTCTTCGCGTCAAATGATTTATTTGCTGGAGGTCGCGATCGTAGTTGTATCGTTGAAACAAATTACTTGTTAGCTGAACAAGTCACGACGACGCGATCCTACCGACTGCGCCAGTTAACGGTCAAGTGCGGGCGTTGGGTAAGATTCGAAGAGACGACGGAAAACTTAGGCAAACCAGCAGCGATTTAGTATTAAAACTGTATTTAAATATAAAGTACAAGGTTAAAAGTAAACTTATCGTATGGTCTTAACTATACGACTGGAAGACGTGGATGGAATGAAGATCGTTGTTAGATTGAGCTCCAGTTGGTGTGTGTAATGAAATAAATACTTATGGTCTAACGTTCAGATAATATAATTTCATTTCATATAATTTCATTTGATATAACGACTAACTTAATATAATAAACATTTAATATAATTTTAGATTCTATGATTTCATTTGATATAATGTACTTTTGATATAATGTACATTTGATATAATAATCAAATGATATAAAACATTACTCATGTAATAAGCAAGCAGTATGCAAGCAAGCAAGCAGCATGCAAGCAAGCATGCAGCATGCAAGCAGCATGCAAGCAGGCATGCAGCATGCAAGCAGGCATGCAGCATGCAAGCAGGCATGCAGCATGCAGGCATGCAGCATGCAAGCAGGCATGCAGCATGCAAACAGACATGCAGCATGCAAGCAGGCATGTTTTCTGTCACGGCTCCGGCGCTGCGAGACTCCGGCGGTCCCACACGAGCTTATCGTCGCAGATGGCTTTCGCTCACCACTGCAGCTTCGGCTTGCTGGCCGGCCTCGCTCCTCAGCTCGTGGGCCGCCTCGTCCCTCCGCGCCTACGCGGGATGAAATTACACTCTAGCGTAGGGCAGACAAGTCTACGTGGGGTCGGTTTTGCCGCGATTCGTTTCTGTCACTGACGTTTTTAGCACAACCATAACGAAAACACAACGTATTAACTTTTTAAGACAATATTTGAAATCAATTTAGGGTTAAAATGGTATTCTTATTTTTAAGCAAAAAATTATATCAAATGAAGTTATAGAATATGATTATTCTACCAATATAGCTTTATAGCATAAGTTGTTAGAGAATATGAGTATTATATCAAATGAGTAATATACGTAATGTTGTTATAGGAAGTGTATTTAGAACAAGTAAAAATTATATCCAATGAACGTTATGTTCTTTGAAATTAGTTCATTTGTCATTATATGAAATGATACGCACCCCTCCAGTTGGCCCTTGTTAGCCTTTTATACTGCTTCGTTGCCAAGCCGGGACTGAAGCCAGGCTTGGCGTCACTTTATTCCTGGTACTACGGTCGTAAAATACATTGTAACTCGGAAATACATTTTTATTAACAGCGCGTGTGATGAGGTACGCCTCATAGATTTCACGGTTATAAATTATTCGTTTGATTTTAAATAGAAAACATATTTTTTTATTATCGTGTGCGCGTATGCTTACAAGTATTAAAAGTTCTACGACTGTGCTACGACTGCTACGCATATTAGTTATAATTTTAATTAGATGGAGGTAACTACCTAGTACACCATCACCTTACCTCCTCCTAAAATATTATTGTAAACAAGGTTGTTTTTAATAATATTTTTATTCATATATTTTCTTATACTTACTAATAATTGAAGATTCTAATGATTCTAATACATAACGCCAATATTTATTTTGTTTTATACTAATATTTGTTTTCATATAATTTTTGATCATACGTGTTATTTATGCCCCTTTTTTTGCAAGCCTGCATGCATGGTGCATGCTTGCGTTTTAGGGCAAAATGTAATCTAACTACTGATTACTAACTACGATTACAATTTGTAGTTAGTAATCATAATATTAGATTACATGAAGTAATCATAAAAAGTAGTTAAGCATTTTGATTACTAACTACAAATTGTAGTTGCAATCACGGTTACGTGATTACTTTTTGTAACTACTTACGTTTACTTCTAGTAAAAAGACAAAACACTTTTTTCAAGGTGAAAAGGGTATGTTCTATGGCTTGTTACTTCCACGCTTATTATCTTTAAGAAGAAAATTAGTAAAACTGTGCAATGAAAATTTTGACGATTGCAACATTCTGGCAAGAACGCATTTAGAAAGCATTAATAACCGTTTTAACGATATTTTTGATATTTCTACCGCCAAAGCACAAAACGCAGCGATTGCTGCAATGTCAATGCCACGATTTATAACCAAATGGTTTGCATGTGTTCCTATAGAAGATCATCTACCATTGAAAAATCTTTTTAAAGCAGCTATTGCAAAAGAAGTTTCTGAAAATGCAGAATCAAGTTAAACAACAAAAAATCAAAATAAAGAAGATGATTTTTTTAATTTGATAGCTCTTTCTCAGATACCGAAGATAATGTATGTCGAGCCCAGAGGTCAAAAGCAGATAATTATGATAGTTTCCTATTATTTGTCAGATATGGAGCGAGAACTTAGTGTTCTTCACAGATACCCAGAAGTAAAAAAAAGACTTCATGAAAAACAATACCCCTTTACCTTCTTCGGTTTCAGTGGAAAGACTATTTTCATATGCGACAATGATAAATCACCCTAAATCGCACAAGCTATCAGACGAAATGTTCGAAAAACATGTTGTATTAAAGGCTAATTTAAATTATTAATTTGAATCTATTATTCTGAATTGTTTCCAAGATGTTTGCTGTGCAAAGTTGATTATTTTATCTATCAATCTACATAATAATATATAAATAAAAGTTTCACGCAAATCTTCTCAGGTATTAACTTCGCGCATAAAACTGAAAAACTTTTGCTCTACAAACTTTTTCCCGAAATCTCATAAAAATCGGATATTCATAACATTTAGTAAGTCACATGATCAGTTTGTATCATAATCTGAATTATTTTTTGCATTTCGGGAAGAACAAAAGTGGTTCAATTTCATAGGCTGAGTTACCACCTGAAGGGTTTTACGTTATTTCATTATCACATTGTAAAAGCACCTACGCATCTATTTACGAATCGAAGTTATATTCATCGATAATAAAAAACTTAAAATAAATTTAAGGTTTTTTGTATACCTACTCGGTGGTTTAGAGGTTATTTTGTAGAATATAAAACATCTTCTGTTAGCCATTTCTTTTAACATTTTAATTTTTAACTTTTTTATATATTTAGTTATACATTAGGATTTTCTTAGAATGAAAGTAATCAGTAGTTATAACTACTCGATTTCCGCAATCAGATTAACAACTACTATTTGTAACTTGATTATTGTAGTAAGATTACATGTAATCATAACTACTTGTAGTTAACTTCTTTTAATCGTAGTTAGTAGTTAGATTACAAAATAGTAGTTAACTATATACACTTTTAAACATTCGCGTTCCATTATGCACATTTATTTAGACGGGATTTAACGCAAAACTACATAATAAAGGCATTCTGCGCATACCTTTTTATACCCGACGTTTCGACCGAGTTGCACCGGCCGTGGTCACGGGTGGACTGCTGTCGCCTTCGTTTGCGTCGCTGAGTCTTCATCCACCGTCACATTATTTTTCCAACTACCGTCACACACAGCACTAACGGTGTCCCTATTTCGTATACAAGCTTTATTCTGGTAGTTAGCCGATTGCAGACTAAAACGAAGTGGCGTTTTTGCAAACACTGGATTCCACGCTGATGATAGTTTGTGACCATCTTCCCGATTGAAATTGTTCGGATGTTTCTTAATTTCAATCGCTTCACGCACTACTCTTGAATAAAAGTGGCGATCTGTGGAGAGGACTTGCGTACGATGAAATTCGATCCAATGATTTGCGCCTCTTTCAAGTAAATGCTCCACAATGGCTGATTTGTTAGACTGGCGGTTTTTCACAGCCGCAATATGTTCCTTGACCCTCTCATGGATAGTCCGTTTTGTCTGGCCTATGTAGGAGCTCACATGCCGGGGGAGCAGGGGGGCTGGTCCCCCTGCTCGGGGGGGTTGTTGGGCCTGAGGCCCAAAAACCAAAACTGAAGTTCTGGCAGTTAGGTTAGGTTAGACTTTTGATAACGGAAAGGGGCCGCAGGCCCCTCGACCTTGTAAAGTGTATTAAACACTTGACCGTCATTAGAAGCTTATAATATTGAGATAGGCATATCCGTTTCCCGTCGTATTTGCTTTCTCTTTCTTCCGGTATATCGCTGTCTCTCTCGCTCATCCCACTCAGTGGCGTCACCAGGTGGCGCGGTGGGGGAACCAGGAGATTTCACCCCCGTGCCCATTTGTTCATCATTGGCGTGAAATCTCCCGTCGGCGTAACTTGTGCACTACATAGTGATCAAGTGACAAAGAAATAGAATTATTTTTTTATTTAAACTGCAACACAGTTCTCGTGAGCTTCTACAATACACGTGAGTACTTAGAATAGTTTCCTAACTTAACGGTGTTACCGTTCGCTGAATTTATAATTTAAACTTATCTGGTATATCAAACTTTTTATTTTACCCGCACGAGATGTAGATAAACCTTTTCTTTTAAGATAAGAAAGCATTCGAGTAAAGAGTTTTTTAAAAGTGTTTTTTGTGTTTAATACGTGGTATCTACCCTCCAGGCACTTTTCTTTTTATTTTAGATAAGAAACCGATAATTAGTGCTTACATTAGATAATGAGAAAAATGAATTGTAGCTAAGCGGCTATAGCTGGTCCTTCTAACAATCCCGATCGCATCGGCGAAGGTTGAGTTCGAGTTAGTCGTCATCGTTCAAAGAAGCATGGTCATCGTACCCGCCTTTCATGACGATAACGACAATGTGTCTACTTTATCGGACGTTAGAAGAAATCTTACAACGATTGTTGCACCTCGCAGGTGTTACCAATACTGACTAAAACAGTTAACTTATTCCGTGTAGTGATCTAGATTTGATTTTTGATTTTAAAAGTAAACTAAAAGAGCCAGCTAGGCCTTAAGCACCAATATTCTGATAAATCTTGTGCACCAATAACTTTTGGTATTTATAACTAAAAAGATATTTTTAATAATTGTCTGCGCAGTTTACTAGTTGGTCGTAAACATCTGATGCCTCTCTTAAAGTTGTAGACTGAAACTATAAATATACGAAAAGAGGATAGGTACTCATAAAAATGTAAAAGACCCTCTAATGCTTGCTACTTTGAATAAGATTCTACCTTCAAACACACATTTGTTTAATTCTGAACAGATTACAGTTGCATTAGAAAAATAAAATAAAAATAAACTGTTCTGTTAGAAAACTTTCTGGCCAGTTATTAAATCTGGTACTGGGAATGCCTCGCAAGCAAAACCTGTACTAACAACAAACGGTTACCTTTCGCAAGGGCAAACTTTTTATAGTGTACCATCGCGTTGTTCTTCTGGTTCATGGGACAGACACACGCACAGCATGCTGTGAACCGCCCTCGCAGGGCGCTTACCAAAATCAATGTCCTCCGCAAGGACATACGTATGGCAGCCACGAACCATATCGTGGCTATAATCTGCCCGCCCTCGCAGGGTGCTTACCAAAATCAATGGTTATTACATGAGTGTTCGCGGTTTTGCGAGAAGATGCATATAATTATGTTAATATAACGCTAAATGTACCTTATTTAATTTAATTTGATTTTGAATAATATGTTTAATTATTGTAATTGGTATTTAACAGTTTTAATAAAATTTAATAAACAAATGTCCTCCGCAAGGGCATGCTTATGCGGTTATGCCAGCACGAACCATATCGTAGCTATAAACCGCCTTCGCAGGGCGCTTACCGAAATCAATGGTTATATTACTTGAGTGTTTGCGGTTTTTGCGAGAAGATGCATGTATGTTAATGTAATGCTAAATTTTATTTGAATTTGAATAATACGTTTAATTGTTGTAAATGGTTATGTAACCGTTTTTAATTAAATTAAATAATAAATGTCCTCCGCAAGGACAGGCTTATGCCAGCCATAAACCACATTGTGGCTATGAACCGCTCTCGCAGGGCGCTTACCAAAAACAATGTCCTCCGTAAGGACATGCTTATGCCAGCCACGAACCACATTGTGGCTATGGACCGCCCTCGCAGGGCGCTTACCAAAAACAATGTATTCCGCAAGGACATGCTTATGCCAGCCACAAACCACATCGTGGCTATGAACCGCCCTCGCAGGGCGCTTACCAAAATCAATGTCCTCCGTAAGGACATGCTTATGCCAGCCACGAACCACATCGTAGCTATAATATAAACAACGAAGGCTGTTCTTACTTTCGATCCCCAGGATCATAGGCTTGGCAGCTCTATCAATCAGGACAAAAACGTCCATCTTCTCTGTTAACAGAGGTAACATAAGACGTAGACAATGACGCTCCGAAATTTCGAGCCGGTCAATTTGCACTTTATCGACACCGTTGGGACTAGATAGGTGCTCCAAGTTTTCTATCATAACACAAAGGTATCGAATACCGTTTTATCTGAAGCCATCGCTCGAGGTTCCAAACGTTACAATCGACAGTTGTTACACGCTTGTATCGGACAAAAGGTCTGCAATGCTGACACAGATGAAGGAACAGGTTTCTAGAAACAGTAAGTTTGTTTTCCAAACTTCGTTTTAACCCAGTTCTTAGTACCAAAGAGCACTCAAGAAAGGTCACTCCGTCCAAATTTTTAACCTGAAGTCGTTAAATTATTATATGAATTCCGGACTGTGTACGGCCAAGAGACGAGATGTACAAATTACTTTTCTCAGACCTAGGTACTACCATCTGACTATAGCCAAATCCCACAATGGTTTCTTCGTCTGTTCTACAAAGGCGAATTACTAAAAATTATATGCCTTCCATTTGAGATGAGCACGGCAATGTTTTCTTAGACTATTATCTTATAGACATAAAGACCAGATGGTTCTGTCCAGACATGCCAACATTGTAATAGAAACACTTACTTATTTTGGTGTCCACATAAACTTCAAAAAGTCTGTTTGACCGCCCTCGCAGGGCGCTTACCAAAATCAATGTCTTCCGCAGGGACATACTAGGATACATGGAGGAATCACAAGCGTCCATACATACCTACATATACTCACGACTGTTATCCCCGAAGGGTTAGTCAGAGACCAAGCAATGAGGACCGCAAAAGCAGTCCTCTGCCATAGTCTACGTTTCACCAAATGAAAACTGCACATGTACGTGACAAGTGATGAGCCTATCGCCGCTCTATACTGTTGGATGTATGTGCAATTACGATACCTAAGAGAAGAAATTGGGCGGTAAAATAGACTCTACCTTACGATGTAGTTAAATGTATTGGTTGACAACCGTTGCTTCAGGATTGGGGGGTCACAACTCAACAATTCTGCCCTATCGGGAAGGTGGAGTGCATCCGAACAAAAGCTGCACTGCAATAAAAAAGAAAAGCGGGCTGTTCTAAGGCTTAGAATTACAAGCATCGAACACGAAGCCTGCGACAATTTTATTTTAATCCTCCAAATTGCCAACCAACAAATGACCACCAACCAAATTGTGGTAAAAATTCATTACATTCCAGGGAAATTGAACAGCCATGCAGATGAACTGTCTCGACATAGCCAAGCTCTAGAGTGGCATCTACTGCCAGAATTCACACAAACGATATTCGCGAAGTGGGCCTGGCCAGTAATTCACCTGTTTGTATCCAAGAACGCTCGAGTAGTGGGTAAACTATGCAGATTTATCTCAATGATTACGAATCGATGTTTCACAATGCTTTCAGCCTGAAGTAGAACGCTTCCCTCTGGCTTGGAAATTCGCACCACCTTCCCTCATCCCCCGGGTGCTAGCACACCTCAACAGGAATTTATCTGATTGTGGTACCCCTTGCTGCCTCATTCACAGTATGGAATTCGAAACGTAGACGCCTGGTAGACATAACCACAGGCCTGCTAACCCCCAAGGTTCAAGACATGACGTTGAAATTTGGTGTGCTTAAATGATATATCGTTATGGAACCGGAAGCAAATTTCCCTACTCAAGCGTCCGGTTATTATAAAACCATATGAGCACTTGTGCTTGGTCCAGTAGTACAGGAAGGGCGTTAGCAGCAGCAGCGGCGCCATCCACACGTGGAACGCGTACCAAATGGGTCCAGTCAGTCCAGTTTTTGGCAGATTTACACTTAATATTTTAAATCTTTCTTACAATACTATACACTACCATAAATTGTCGTTTCTACTTTATGCAGCGCACAATTGTATGGAAATCTTAGTGACTAGGTAATGGTTAAACATGTTTTAAAATCAATCTCATTATACATTTAAAAACAACAAAACCTCCTTTTTCCAGGTTTTGTTAATATTAGTCTGTAGACCTTTGTAATGTATTTCAAACCTAGGATCAACTAGATTTCAAACAGTTCGTAACACTGCAATATTATTGTCGCATTGCTCCTTTGTTACATTGCTGTGGACACCAAACATTATTTTGTTCAGGACAATGCAGTAATATTAAGGCGACAGTTTGGGTCAAAGACTGACTAAAGGGACTACAGACAAACAAGCTGGAAATTGCTACTGGTTAAAAGGATCAATAAATATTGTACAAAATGGCTAAACTAATTTATTTAAAACTTTCAGTCGTTCACCTACACCTGTTTCAAGCACTATGGTAGCTAGATAGATATTACAGCCACACCTGCTTATGTTTTGCTCCGCTGTAGCATCTAAAAACTAGATTGATATGATTTACCCATTGAGGATATACTAACTATTGGTAATTGGAGATTAGTTAATACTTTTCACAAGGTTTATTGTCTTAAAATATTGATTCAGGCGTCACGAAGTTTTTATTTTTTTATTTTTATCCTGTAAAGTGATTGAAATCAAATAGTAAACAATATTTATTTTCTAATAATAATGTTCGTTTACATGGTTTACAAGCTAAATTATTTGATTTTTCATCAATGACTGGCCAATTATTTTCTTACATGACTTAAATAGTAAATAATGAGTACTTAATTAAATCTCTTATTATAACTTTTTGTTTAAACCTTTAATCATATGATTAACTCTCTCGCACTTATTGTTTAATTTATTTCTCACATTTGCGTTTTTCACCAGGCGATAACAAACAGTGGCCTGATTCACGTATTTCGTAATAGTCGAAATGTCGTTTACGTTTAGAAGTCGTCCTATTGAAAAACAGTCACAAATCCGTATTCACCTATCATTTCGATAGAACGATTACTCGATAGGAACGCAACTCAGCGATTTATCAACTATTTAAACAAAATGTTGCCATTACAGTTCTACCAAATAAATTCAAATACTTTTTGATAACAAAACATGCAGAAATGTTTATTATTTTTTTCCAACGACTTGGAAACTGTCTAATTTGACGTGTAATCGCTAAAATCCGATAAAACTAAACGTCAAAATAATAGGTGAATACCGCGGAGGCAACGATCGAACTTCGATTAATGCACGTGAATACGCTTAAACAAAACCGACTTAAACAAAATCGTGCGATTGATACGTGAATACGAAAAGTGACTTCAGCGATCAAATCGCTTGCATGTCGTTGAAGTTTTGTTACGTGAATTAGGCTACAGGTCTCAATATTATAAGCTTCTAATGACGGTCAAGTGTTTAATAGACGCGTTTTTGGTATATCATTGGACATGTTGCTGCTGACACTACCCCAGTCATTATCTACTATCACCTACATCATTAACAGGTCTATAGAGGAATGTGACTTCCCAGAGAGCTGGAAGATAGCTGTTGTTAAGCCTCTTCCTAAAACCAGCCAGCCAACCTCAATGAAGGACCTTCGTCCTATCAGTCTGCTCCCGTGTATATCTAAGGTCTTGGAGAGAGTGGTCTGTGATCAGCTTACAGGATATCTCGAGGACAACAACATCCTGCCCCAACTCCAATCTGGCTTTCGTAAGGGGTTTGGTACCGCGACTGCCCTGTCTGATGTGGTGGACAATCTACTTGCTGCTCAGGACCGGGGGATGATCAGCATAATGCTGCTACTCGACTTCTCCCGCGCTTTTGATTCAATAAATACTAATCTTCTTCTTTCAAAGCTTTCCTATTACGGAGTCAATCCCGGGGCCATAAAATGGTTTCACAGTTATTTGTCACTTAGGCAACAGTATGTTGAATTGGCAAAGATGGACGGGAGCAAATCTTACTCGGATCCTCTTCCTGTACCACGAGGTGTTCCACAAGGGTCTATACTTGGTCCCATCCTCTATATCTTGTACAGCGCAGACATCATAGGAAGCATCACACATTGTCAATACCACATGTATGCCGATGATCTGCAGCTGTACTTATCTTTTTTACCTTGTGATCATGTCAGGGCTGTATGTCAGGTTAATGAGGACCTGTCACGCATATCTGCTTGGTGCAAATTAAACTGCCTAGTCTTGAACCCCACGAAATCCAAACTTATTTTAATTGGCACAAAAGCGAATTTATATAACCTTAATAATACCGGTACTTTCACAAATATTACTATAAACGGAGAGGTGATTGAGCATGTGGATAAAGTCAGGAATCTGGGGTTGACTATCGATGGCCGCCTTAACTTCGAGAGTCATATCATTGAATGCACTCAAAGTTGCTTCTATCGTCTTAAATTGCTCTATAAGATTAGACCCTACATCTGTGAAGAGCTCAGAATTAGATTGTGTGAAGCATTGATCTTATCAAAGTTCAATTACTGTGACACAGTGTATGGTCCATGTCTTCTGACCAGGTCAACCAGGCTCATTCAGCGAGTACAGAACGCTTGTGCTCTTTTCTGCTTTCACATTCCACCACGCACTCATGTTACGCCTTTCCTCAATGCAGCAAAATTACTGAAGATGGAGGCACGGAGAAAGCTTCATTTGTCAACACTGTTGTTTGGCGTGGTTACCACAGGGAAGCCAAGTTATCTTTTCGACAAACTGGAATGGGCCCAGGTCCACAGTAGGTATCCAAAGAGAATGTGTACTCACATCTTTTCCACTCCTAAACATCGCACTATGGCCTTCCGTGGATCGTTTAGATTTGCTGCCTCTCGGTGCTGGAACGATCTCCCGCCACCGTTGCGTGACCTGAAAACGAAAAACGCATTCAGCAAAGGCCACAAAAAGCTTCTTCTGACATTGCAGTTATGTGACGTATAAATAATAAAATACCTTTATGTTATGCACGATACGCGCGTCGCAGGCTGAAGATAGCGTCCCTACGCTGGCCGGCGCCGATGAGGCAGGCAAGTTTTTCTTTCTTCCTCCTGTCATACGTATTTAACTATTTGGCTCTGAACATGGCCTCCAAGCCACCTCAGTAGGCAGGTTAGATACTGTCTCGTGGTACGCATTTGCAACTCTCATTTTGCAGTTTCTTTCGCATAATTCGCATTGCACATTTTTTGTACACATTTTAGTTAGGTATGTTACATTTTATTTTTTTTCATATCGTTTTTTTTTTTTATGCCGTTTTTTTTTTAATTTTTTATCCGCAATGGTAGGAATGTAGTGCATACAGCCACGATTATTATTTGTGTAGTTCAGTAATATTTAGTTACATTTATCCATACCTTATCTTATTTGTTTATCCTTACACAATTTTGTACGTATGTTTATCAATATATTATTTATGCATCTAATCTTTTTCTGTTACATATTTGACGTCACCTTCCTTTAAAGGCCCTGTCAGAATATCAGCGCTGCTTTGTCACTCTGCCCGACTTTGAGGGACGTGGCAGCATATTGCTGAGACGGGGTCCTTGTTGGCCTCACACACTACTAGCTAGGTACAGTCGACCAAATTGAATCATGACCCACCTTAAGGTCATTTTCCTACAGTCATTCTAATACGAGTAGGTTGAAATTAGCTTGAACATACATTACATGTAACGCATGTAACAAACCTGTTATCATTTTATAAGACACTGACAGCTGACAAGGCAAATATGAAAACCATCATGCGACGTTGCCGATTAGTGCAATTGACCATATTGTGCTGTGTTGTGCGGCGATAAGCGCTCTTGCCGTTCCGCTGTCGGTGACGGTGAGCGACTGAACCTAAGAACAATAATTATTTATTGTTCTGAGGACTGAACAAACGGCGATCAGTTGACTTGAATTCATTCATATATCTGTCAAATCTCATTCAATACATTTATTTGTTAAAGAGTAAAGACATTTACACAAACATACTCACTTTCGTAATAATAGTGTAATCGTAATAGTAGTTAGTGGCCTAGTGGGTATGAATACGTTTAAAACGTTTTTTACCGAATATTACCGTATTTTAGCGGGGTAATTTTACCGCTTTACAACCCCAGTCTGTAACGGGCCCAGTTACTTTATAAAATCACATTTGGAACATGTCGTGGTCACTATATAATAAAATAGTAAACTTGAAGAATTATAAACTTTATTTTATTAATATCATCAATAGGTTTTATTAAGTTTAAAAAAATGGCATTCACTTGGTAGGTAAACTGAAAAACTAGAAAATAACTTTATAAATAAATTGTGGGTTTGAGCTTCATGTTGGATAAACCAATTGGAGACAATTCTGGCAGTATGCACTAGACAGTTATCATCAACGTAGGAGAATACTGGCACTGCAGGGTAAACTGTTCGCAAAGTCGGTAACATTGATTCTTCCAATAAATCGACATAGCTCTTAGCATTTTGACGAGGATAAATTTGAACAAGTTCGCCTACACTTCCAGCATCCATCCAGGCCTACATGTTAGCTGAAATTCGGCCAGATAATTGGTTGGGCACTATGTGATCCTCTGTGTATCAAGTGTTATCGTAACGCCAGAAAGTTAAGCGACCATATTGAGAAGAGCAAAACGATTTTTCGTCTGTAAAGATGGTGTTTGTCCAGTCGAAGTCTAAGTAATTACGTGCAAAATTTAATCTCTCAATTTTGTGTGCATCCGTTAAGTGAGCTTTCTTAGCATAATGCATAATGCCTGTAATGCAGCCCAGTGCGGTGCAAATTATTTCTTATTGTTTGTAGACATACGTCGTAACGTGCCGCAAAATACCGGGTATCAGTAAAAGGATGTTCTTCGTAATGGTGTTGCATTTCCGTTCTCTGTTGGTTCGTGATCCGACGAACGCTATGATTATATCGTCGTCTGTCTTCAAGGGTACCATCTTCAGCGTGCCTTCTGATCCAGGTTCTGACTGTGTGCCGACTTATATTGAACTCTCGTGATATATCCCGAATGCTGGAGCCTTGTTCACTGAGCACTACTATTCGAGCTTTTTATTCTGCCAAATTGTCATTATACGATTTGTTTTAATTAAATCAAATTAAATTCAATTAATGTTTCAATTTTTTCAGACAGACTACAACTTGACATCAGACGCAACGTCACTTTATTTTTAAAACTAAAATACCTTTTCTCCGTAGTGAAAAGAGTTTGGATTATGTATGAATGACATCTTAAAGAAATTCAAAATAAGACTGCTTTGTCTAAAGCATATCTAGTGCAGTGATAACAAAGGTTAAAATTGCATACATCTCTGACCCGTAATGACGCATTTTTATTCATATTTAAAACGTACTAAGTGCAACATGAATAAAAGCGAAGAAACCTAACTACATTTATGATTTTAAAGGAATGATCGGCGAAGTGGGTCATGATTCAGTTGGTTCGACTGTACCTGTTTTTTTTTTAATTTTTATAATTTTGTTTTTTATTGTATCATTTTTATTTTGTGATCCTGTGTTATTTTGTTATCTTTTATTTATAATATATTTTTTTGATAATTTATATTTACTGTTAAATGTGCTGTATTGTGTGATAAGTGTGTGAGTGTCAATAAATATTTTCTTATTCTTATTCTTATTCTTTTACCTGAAATAAAACGCATATTAAATACTTACCTCATTAGAAGCTTAGTTTTTATTTCCGCCTGGTGCTTAATGCATATTTCGACGCAATGATGAACAAATGGGCACGGGGGTGAAATCTCCTGGTTCCCCCACCGCGCCACCTGGTGACGCCACTGAGTGGGATGAGCGAGAGAGACAGCGATATACCGGAAGAAAGAGAAGGAAAATACGACGGGAAACGGATATGCCTATCTCAATATTATAAGCTTCTAATGAGGTAAGTATTTAATATGCGTTTTATTTCAGGTAAAACGCGTCTATTATCCTTTTGACATCCGCCTGACATATTCTCATGCTATGCGGTAAAACGCGGTTTATCGGTGGCACATTATTCGCGGTAAACCGCGTTTTACCGCTTGGCATGAGAATATGTCAGGCGGATGTCAAAAGGTTAACTAATAAAAACAATATTATGAGTTATTTAAAGCATTTTCTTAGTAATGCCATTATTATTAAGAAAATTATGATAATTGTATGTTATGAAGGAAACAATTGAGAACCCTATACAAACGCACGTATGGTTACTACCCATATATGTACCCGACTAAATATCTATTGGGTTGCATGGGGTACAATTCGTTGGACGTCAGAAGATCAAATGATCAATTGGTGACTATTTGTTTTTATTTTATTTATTTTTTTATTTGTTTATTATCACAACCAACAAGACAAACACTGATACAAGCAAACATTTTAGAAACAAACATAAACTTAAAGCATCATGTCATCTTACTTACAGGTTGCCACGGCATGCAAAGTGGACTATAATTTACATTAAAAAAAACAATTTATTTATGTATAATACCTATTGTAAAGGAAGCTTTATATAAAAGTATATAATGCTTCCCTTGAGTTTGGTATGATAGATGTCACAAAAAACCTTTCTGGATACGCTCTGTAGGTAACTTACATTTAAATTACATAATTTCTATTTAATTATTTATTTAATAAATCTATATTTACATAAGGTTTATCTTATTCTAACTTATCCTCTATTTACATACTTACAATATAAAGGAGAATGCTCATGAAGTTTGGAAAAAAAACCCAGGCCCGAGTTAGGATGTGGGTCCGGGCAATAAGCTTTTTAAAAAGCTAAATTACAAGACAAAGGGTGTTGTTGATGCTCAGGAGAGCTGTTTAAGACTAACTTTATTTTATTACAATACAAGCTTATATACTAATGTTAATAGGTTTGTTTACATCTCATACGTTATCTTATTAATGCTAAACATGTGTGGCTCATTGTTTCTCTGGCAATAAGGATGGTGATAACGATGCGGTAATTGCGTCTGCTTCCGCGTACGTGCTAATCATAGCGGCGTCGTGTGTGGTGTGGGCGGCTTACGCCAACATAACTCCTCCCCCCTTAAGAGAAAAGCGCGCCGAAGTTAGCGGCTGATGTTGAGTTTCTTCATTATCAGCTATGGGAACTGAGGTCGTCTTTCTTCTTGGCAGCCACCAGAATTTGTACGCGATTGCTGCGCTTCCTGTTATGAATAGTATGATGTACAATAGGACTGATGACCAACTAGGTGATTTTGATACCCATGGGATTGTCTCTATATGAGGTATTTCCTTGGTTTTTTGTATTAGTTCGTTTAGTCCGTCTAACTTTACATCTTCTAGATTTAAGGTTAAGTTAGATGATGTTGGCGTTTGATATGCTCTAGGTAATGGGATTGATTCCCTTATGTTTATGTACTTCTTGTGTGTTTGTAGCAATCTTTTTGCTATCTCAATTGTGCAATCGCAATCGATTGTTATTAAATGTACGCCATTAATACGTTGATATTGTACATCTTTTCCACAGGTTGTTTTAGCTACTTCCTCTTGTTTTATTATTGCTATCCAGCTGTTATCTTGTATTTGCTGTATTACGTTATTTTCGTAGTTTACTGCGGCATAGGTGCAGTTATGCGGTTCTTGATGTTGTATGAGCTGTGCTATGCAGTCACTTGCTTGTTGTAGTTTCTGCCATTCCAGGTGCTTGCAGATGACTTCGTCTTCTGTGATCTTCTGGCATGCTTCGTGAGGGTATGCAAACTCGTTATTTCCCAAGATAAGGTAAGGGTTTTGTGGGATTAGGGTGGTGTTGTTTTTATTAGGGATGGAATATAGGTGTAGTAGGTTATAGGCTTGTTCTGTTACAAGTGGTATTTCTAATATAAAATTTAGTGTTTCGTTTGTGCCATAAGCTTTTACTGTTATTGCTTTTTCTAATAAATGAATATATTTTATATTAGGTGAATAAGGTAATCGTAGATTATATTGGTTCTGTATATAATTTAGCTCTTCTATGAGGTAGATAGGGTCTATAATACTAGGGTGCATTATATTTAGGTGAGAAAATGTTATCGCGTTTTCTAATGTTGCTAATCTATCATAGAGCAATTGAAGTGATCTCTCTATTTCACTATAAATGTATTGTATTTGGTTATTTAGATCTACTGAATTTAGTTTTTCTGACATGTTTCTTATGGTTGAAGCTATTAATTCTTGATTTGATTTTATTTGACGTAGTTTAGTTTCATATTCCTGCATAAATTCTTTTACTACTCCTAATGTGTTTTGTTGACTATTAGCGTTGTTGTTAACTGCTGCTTTTAAAGATTTTATCTCGTTTTCAAATTTTGTCGCGTCTTCTTGGTCTAAATTTCCTGTTATTGATTTTATTATCGATCCTAATCCGTCTATTAATCCTCTTTTTTGTCTATATTTATTTTTAAATCCTATAGTTTTTAGTCCTAAATATTCTAGTTTACTTTCTACTGTATCTATGAGGTATTCTATTTGTTTGTTAGTTAATGAATTCTTAGTAACTACATTATTTTTTAATTTAAATGTAAAGTAATTACTACATATATCTATATATAATTCGCGTAATTGTGTGATGTTATATACCACGATAAGGTGGTATGTATTTATTTGATATTGGGCTTTTGCTTCGTTTAATACCAATATCCCATTATGATTATCTATTGGCTCAATGATCGCCGTGGTTGCGGCGAGTCGGGCGACAATGGTGACGCAGGTGATGATGGCCCTGAAACATTTTCAGGACGTCTTAATAAACGGAAGTGCACTCTTATAGTTTTTGCGTTTATGTGCTTGCCTACTATTTCTGCTATTTGTTCCGGATGTATGCGGACTATTGTATAGGGTCCTAAATATCTAGGTTCTAGTTTATTAGATCGTGCTGTTTTTGCGATTTGTTTAAATACTTTGTCTCCTACTTTGAAACTAGGATTTTCTGTATTTTTGTTGTTTTTATCTATCACTATTTGTTTTTCCGTTGTCATTTTTGCATTTACTAGTTTGTGCACGTTTTCCATTATTTGTCTATGTTTTATTACGTATTCCTGGTAGAATTCTTTTGGAAAGTGTAACTCTAAGGGATTTCTGCTGTTTGTATGTCCGTATAATAACTCAAACGGTGTGAATCCTGTTGCTGAATGAATTGTGTTATTGTACGCTATTATTGCGTATTTCATAAGGTTAGCTGGTTCATTCTTATCAGTTATTCTCTGTATCCTAATTAGTTCTGCTAAAGTTGAATGTAATCTTTCTATTGGTGAATTGGAGTTCGGGTTGTATGGTGTGGTAAAATGTATATTTATTTTGTGCATTGAACAGATTTCTGTTATTACTTCGTTGTCGAATTTTGTGTCAGAATCTGTTGTGATTTTAATTGGTATACCTATTGTTGAGAATAAACTTAATAATGCTTCAGCTATGTGTATGCTGGTACAGGCGACAAGTGGTATAGCTTGTGCATATTTTGTGAAGTTATCTATGATAGTTAAAAATGTTGTACCTCCACTGCTATATAGGTCCATGAACATATGTTCCATAGGTTTATGTGGTGTATCTGTTAATGATAATGGTAGTTTTAAAGGGTTACGCTCGTATTTACTTTTCAAACAGTTTTCACATTTATTTATATATTTTTGAATTGATAATAGCATATTTTGCCAGTGATAGTTTTTATGTAAATGTTTGTATGTTTCTTGTATTCCTCTATGTATGGTTTTTCCTTCGTGATAATTTTTTATTAATTCTGTTTGTTCGTTCACGTTTTCTATTAATGTTACTCTATTCATGCATCTAATTAGCTTTGGTCCACGATTATTAAATGTTGTTTTATAGATTTCACAAAATAAGGTGTAATATTCTTCATGATGAAAATAACAATGAAAAATCCTGTCTGGTACTGTATGCTCTAGTAAAAATAGTTTTATTTGTTCTTTTGTGTTGTTTATAGGGATGAAGACGTCTTTTATTATATTTTTTCCTTTAGATCTATCTTCTACTGTGTATTGATTCCCTGGTGATTTTCTAATATGAAATTGTTTTAATTGTCTATCGATCGCGTCCTGTATTTCTGGAATTTTATCTATTTCCTGTTCTATATTTTGTTGCTCTTGGCTTAGTGGTATCTCTGTAGTCGTGATATCGGGTTCTATAGGTGTTAATGGCAAGTCTAACAGTGTACGTATGTCAATACTGTCTAGGTCGATTTGTTCCGCGGAAGTGCTTGGTTGTTGCTCACTCACTTCGTTGTTATACACTATTTTAACGCGTGATAGTGCATCGGCGTTAGTGTTTAATTTTCCTTTCTTATATTGTACATCGAATTCGTATTCTGCTAGTTTTAATCGCCAGCGTGTTAATTTCGAATTAGGGTCTTTAAGAGACATTATCCATGTTAATGGTCTGTGATCGGTGTATATTGTGAATTTTTTACCGTACAGATAGGGGCGAAAGTATTTTATAGCCCATACTATGCCTAAAAGTTCTTTCTCTATTGTTGAATATCTTTGTTCTGTTTCTGATAGCGTACGTGAGGCGTATGCTATTGGCTTATCTGATCCTATTTTTCCTTGTGACAATATCGCGCCTAATGCAACGTCTGATGCATCTGTTGTCAATATGAATGGTATGTCAAAGTCTGGGTATTGAAGTATAGGTGCATTTATTAAAACTTTTTTACAACTTTCAAATGATTCTGTGTATTCTTTTGTTATTTCTACTTTATTTCCCTTTTTTAGACATTTCGTTAGTGGTTTCGTTAATTTGGCGAAATCTTGAATGAATTTTCTGTAATAGCCTATTAGGCCTAGAAATGATTTTATTTCTTTTTGTGTTTTTGGTATAGGGAATTTTTTTATTGCTGCTATTTTATCTTCATTAGGTTTTAAGCCTTTTTCTGTTAATGTGTGCCCTAAAAATTTTACCTGTTTCTGAAGAAATTCTGATTTGTCTAGTTGTATTTTTAAGTTGTGTACACGAAATCTGTTGAACACTTGTCTGCATTTATATAGGTGTTCTTCTAGGGATGTAGAGTATATTATGACGTCATCGAGATATGTCAAAACGTTATCTATTCCCCGAAGTACTGAGTCCATTAATCTCTGAAATGTACTGGGTGCGTTTTTTAGACCAAAGGGCATGCGAAGGAATTCGTAATGACCTCTGTCTATTGTGAATGCTGTTTTCTCGATGTCATTCGAGTGCATCTCTACCTGATGATAACCTGAGGCTAAATCTATTGTTGTAAAGTATTGTGCGCGACCTAACTTGTCTAGAATGTCATCTATGTTTGGTAGGGGATATTTGTCTTCGATTGTTTTATCATTTAACTTTCTGTAATCTATAACTAGGCGCCACTTCTGTTGATTTGAAGCGTCTGCCTTTTTTGGTACTATATGAACCGGGCATGACCAAGGTGAACTACTTTCTCTAATGATTTTTTGTTCCAAAAGTTTATCTACTTGTTTTTTAATTTCCTGTTTTTGTTTAGGGGCCTGTCTGTAATTTCTTACAAATATAGGTTTGTCGTCTGTGAGACGTAAGTTATGTTTGATTTCATGTGTAAAGGTTAAAGGAACCTGTTCACAATGAAATATGTCTTTAAAGTTATAACATAGTTTTTCTATTAGTCTTTTTTCCTCCGAGTTCATATGGTCGGTTCTTAGTCTTTTTAAGTTTTCTTTCAGGTGGTTATTTATGTTTTTGTCTATTGTCATAGTGTTAATGGATGTTGCCTGTATATTATTTGTTTTATCAATTTTTTTTAATTGTAATTGTGTGTTATTTTTTAATTTTATTTCCTTATTTGTTTTATTAATGACTGATATTAACATGTTTCCGTTTTTTACAGATACTAAGGCGGCTGGGAATGCCAGGCCGTTTTGATGTTTTGTTTCTAATGATAGGTATTGTCCTTCATCGTAGTTACATAAAAGATTTACTATTTGTTCTGATTTAGGTTCTATTGTGCTATATGATTTTATGTCGTCTCTAATTGGTATTTGTGTATTTTCTGTGTGCAACATCATATTTTTTATATCTATTTGACAGTTTAGTGGAACTAGAAGATCTAGTCCTAGTAAACCTGCAAAGTCCGAGTCAAAGTCAAATAATAAAAATTTGTGAGTTATTTCCTCTTTAAATAATCTGTGTGGCAATGTAATAAACGCCACTTTGTTGTGTTTAGTAACAGCATGAGCTGTTTTTATGAAGTTAATTTGGTTTTTAATTTCACATTTTACATCTTTATTTTTTTTTATTTTTGGATGTATCAGTGATTGTGATGCGCCTGTGTCTAATAAGAATCTGCCTCCTAGCTCGTTAATATAGATATAAGGCAGGCGGTTATAGTTTTGCACATTGTTAATATAAACTAAGTTATTAGATTTTCTAGTGTGTCTAAAAGAAAATTTTCGTCTTCTATCACTTCAGTTTCCTCAACTGAATTTTCGTTGTCGTCTACTACAGATTCATTGTCTTGATCCAATTGTGATTGGAAGTGGATTGTTTTATTCGTTTGGTTGAAAGCCGGTTTTTTATTGTACTGATCTTTCCTATTTAAAAATTTATTCTGCGTTGTAGCACTGGGCGATGTTTTTGGAATAAAGGGTTTATTATTGTTTTGTTGAACCCTCCTATTCCTAAGTTTCGCTTCTTCTTGCTTTGCTATTGTCAAAGCTTGTTCTAAGTTTTCTACGCTTTGTAGTTTTATAAAGATGGCCGTAATTGGGTTTATTTTTTCTAAAAATACGCTTAATGCCATTTGTTGATAATATATCCGTTTACTTGGATCTGTTAATATAAGTGTGCTTTCTAAAGCTCTGATTTTATCCGCAAAAGTGTCAAGATTACTTTCTCTATTTAAGAGCATTAGCTCCTGCACTAATTGGATTTCATTTCGGAATTCACCGAATCTCCTTGTAAGGATTGATTTTATTTCGGACCAGGTTTTTGCGCCTGTGCCCTCGGAGAGCGCCTCAACTGCTCTACCTGTCAACTTGTTTCGTATGAGACAAGCTATGCTGGGATCATCCCCATTTGTTATTAAATTCAGTGCATTTTCTACACCTTCAATATAGAACGCCAAAGTTCTTTTGTTTCCATCATATGATGGTAATAAAATAGATAAGGTACTATAGTCGATTGCTATCGGCTTGTCCTCAATTATTATGCTTGTGTCTACTTTCTTTTCGCTAGCCATGTTAATCTTTTGATCCGAAAATACCACAAATAACACAAAGATAGGTACACGATTTTAGTGTGAAAAAGGTAGGAGTCTCGGGAGTTAACAAAGTTTGATGCTTACCCCACGAGCATAGTAGATGTGTGAGTCCTCCTTGTCTTGCTGCCGCTTCCCACTGTAGGTTCTTGTCCCGCGTCACGGATACGAAGCCACAGAGTTTGATGTTGACCTGCACCGCTTGATGAACACGTGGAATGCCGACTGCGCCAGTTAGGATGTGGGTCCGGGCAATAAGCTTTTTAAAAAGCTAAATTACAAGACAAAGGGTGTTGTTGATGCTCAGGAGAGCTGTTTAAGACTAACTTTATTTTATTACAATACAAGCTTATATACTAATGTTAATAGGTTTGTTTACATCTCATACGTTATCTTATTAATGCTAAACATGTGTGGCTCATTGTTTCTCTGGCAATAAGGATGGTGATAACGATGCGGTAATTGCGTCTGCTTCCGCGTACGTGCTAATCATAGCGGCGTCGTGTGTGGTGTGGGCGGCTTACGCCAACATAACTCCCGGCGAAAAAGAAAAGAAACTCAAAATATAGGAAAAAATATGTTATTAAATACTGCATGGGGGGCATCATCGAAATCGAAGGCTGTATATGTGCAATGGCTATTCGAAGTTTTACAGGGGTAGCACAATGTATCTGTAAAAGGAGCAGATACAGTTGCGGTTTAAAAGCGTATACATATAATAACATGTTTATGGCAACTTCTCTACCACTCTACTAACTACTTTTACAAGTTAATCATTAAAAATAATGTCAGATAAAAGAAAAAAAACACTGTTTAAATGTTCTTTTTATTTAATTAATTATGCACTTTAAAAGTTAACATCTAATACGACATGATCCAAAAATAATGCGGGATGCTCTAACTGTTCCTCATGTCTAGCCCACCCTAAGTAATATAAAACGCTCATAACGTGGGTGCATGCAACAGCCCAATATTCTCCTCCCGTGATTGCATGAACAGTAATATCCGATATGGCATTCCTGCCATTTTCCTTTTTTTATAGAATGTAGGTGTAATAGGTCTTATATCTTACGTGTCTTGATTGTATGCGACATAAGGAGTAACTCAGGATGACGATCAACTTCAAGCTCATAAACACCGCAATAGGAGCGGGCGATTTTCAGATAATACGTGCCAACAGCAATCAAAATCAAATCTTCATGTGTTAGTCTTGGGAAGTCTGTCAATTCGGGAACATCGGCTCACATCCGTATAAACGCCACCGTTTGTCGATTTAATTTGTATTCAAGGACGTAATAACATAAATGATTGTGATTATTTACATTATTTATTATTTCAATGAATTGGTTTGTGTACCAGCTGTTCTCGTAGGGCTCTTGAAAACAGTTGATGATGGCAGCGGCTATCTTAAAATCCTTATTTTCATCCTTTATTTCGCTTGTATAAACTATCTATCTTTCTTCTGTTCTACCTTCTGACTTTTTAATGTATGTGCATTGTGTGTGTGGACATTACACTGATCTGTAAGTACGCTGGACATTTTTATTTAGTGTTAGTTAACCTCACATACCTAAGCACCCCATACGCTCTATACGTTTGATGTGAACGTCGTAGTGGGGGGACCAGACCTATCTACAGTATTCGAGGTTGGAACGGACCAAGGACTTGTACAATAGTATTTTTGTTGAAGGCTTTTTAACCCCTTAGCCGGCTTAGCATGCGCTACGCGAGAACTCTTCTCGACCCGTTTTGTCGTGTTTTATTAATTTATCTCTTATGTCTATCGACACTAAAGATAAAGAATAAATAAATAAACTTTCCTACACTCACACCAATTATCTAGCCCAAGAGAAGCTTCGAAGAAACTCGTTAAATGGTTACTAGACATCGGATAAACATACGTAAAATATACAAAAATGGAATAAAATATGTAGTGTTAATCCCGCTAACTCACTATTTATCAAGCTTGGATGCATCATGCAAGCACCACCCTCCCGCCCGCAATGTATGCACATGCAAAAGGAGCGATGGATGCTAAATAAGGCATGCAAACCGAAACCCGACACGTGTTTCGCCCCTCCACAAGGCATCCTCATGAGCTGTTGACTGGTCGAGAGCTGCGCGCCGACTGAAACGGCTACGAACGACGCTCTCGGCCCCTTATATAGCGCCACCGTTTGGCATTTGTGACGTACTACCTGCAATAAGACGCAATAATGGGTAGGAAACTAAATTTGTTTGATCAATTAAACAGTGTGTAATTATTATTGTTATGTTTTATAATTTCTAACTGCTCCAACACACACAACCTGAAACTCTTATTACATACATGCAAATATTATATGTGTGATTGTCGCCCAAGGAATGGCCGGTGTCAATTAAATGTTTTGCAAAAAGTGACTAGTCTGGATGGCCATTCCTATGTGCGGCCACATGTTCCTTATATCTAAATTCAAAATTACGGCCTGTCTGATCTACATAGACCTCATTGCATTCATTACAAATTAACTTATAAACACCGGATTTTTTGGAATTTTCTAAGCTATCTTTACTGTTACATAAATGACGCACGTTTTAATTTGTCCTAAAAGTAGTAGAAATTTTGTTTTTTCTAAGAATATTCGCGATTTTATCTGAGATAGGGCCTAAATAGGTCAGACTACCTACATATTTGTTAATACGTTCGGGGGGACACGCATAAAGTAGTGAACGGACCATTTTATTCTGTTTATTTAAAATTAAACTATCATTAGTTTGTTTAGAATAACCGTTAGAAAGCGCAATTTGATAAATAATGCTAATTTCTTTGACCTAACTATCTGCGGACAGCGAACAGCACCGTCATTAATCTATGAACATAGCTGCGAAAGGCAGCTAATTTTTGTTGTAATGGGTGACAAAAGGAGGCAGGAATGATAGTGTCAGTATGAGTGGGTTAGCGAAAGATTTGAAAATCTAGTTTATTGTTAACTCTAGTTATGGTTAAATCTAAAAAGTTGAGGGATTTGTTGGACTCTAACTCTGATTTGAATTTTATTTTGGGGTGGACAGAGTTAAGTTTATTAACAAAAGTGTCAATTTGACGATTAGTACCTGTCCAGCAGATAATTAGATCATCAACATATCTATAATAAAACTGAATATTGGGTTCGTTCACTACGTTATTACGTTCAAAGTGATCCATGAAGATGTTCACCATTAGTGGACTTAAAGGTGAACCCATTGCCAAACCTTCCTTTTGACGGTAATATTGGTTATTAAACCTAAAATAATTTTGTTCCATGCATACTCTAGTAAGGTTAAGTAGATCATAATATCTCTCCAGGGTGTAACCGCTGTCTCTCAAAATGGTCACCCAACACACTAAGACACTCCTCATAGGGGACATTAGTAAATAAACTATCAACATCTAGAGATAACAATTTAGAATAAGGGGAGATGTTGATATGTTGAACTTTCTCAATTAACTGTAAGCTATTTTTTAAACTGTACTGTGGTTTAAAAGAGGACTTTGATCTTAGAAGGTTGTTTAAGTATTTAGCCAAATCGAATGTTGAGGCACCAATGTAAGAGACAACGGGCCGTATAGGGATACTATCTTTATGTGTTTTAGGTAAACCGTATAAAAAAGGTGAACGCGGGTTCAAAGGGACCTTGTACTTTAATTGTTCTGGAGAAACATAGTATGTATTTTTAATTGCGTCCTTCACCTGTATTATGTAATTTTTTGTTGGGTCGGAACTAAGACATTCTAACTCCTCCCCCTGGATGACGTCGTTAACCTTTTGGTTGTTAGCAGCTCTATCCATAGTTACTACTGAACTACCCTTATCAGCCTTTGTGATAATTAAATTATTTTGATTAATTTTGTTTTGTAAAGAACGAAAAATATGTATTTCATTTATCGAGGCTCAGAAGTAATTGGTTTTAAGTGCACCATGTCGCTAATCGGTCCAGATCCTCTTGTAATAAAGTTGAGTCGTTCTGATCGCGTATTTGCATCGATAATTTCATATCGTCTGCGTACAGAAAGCACTTGGCATGACGGAAGACAGTTTACAATGTCATTTATGAAAATATTGGAGAGGATCGGACCCAGATGTGAACCTTGCGTTACACCAGACGTGCATAAAATTGGTTTCGAAGAGAAGCCGTTAACCACCACTTTCGACCTCCTCTGTTGAAGATATGAGGAGAACCATGCAAGTAGATCTCCAGTGATACCAAAGGTGGAAAGCTTATGAACTAGAATGTTGTGATCAACGGCATCAAAGGCTTTACTAATATCCGTATAAATTGTATCTATAGATAGTCGCGCGTCGAAAGATTTAGATACTTGGGTCGAAAACGAAACGAGATTAGTGGCTGTAGAACGCGATTTTAGGAAACCAAATTGCTGAGGGGAGATAATAATTCGTAAAGTTCTCCGAGGAAAAGAGGATGCTCCTAATCATTATGACGAGCTGTGTCGACTTTTCGTCCTTAATAATTACCGCCGGAGCAGGAAACATAAACTCAAACTCAAAATTTCTTTATTTAATAAACTTAAAATAAGCATTTTGAAACGTCTAAATTTATTTAGATGGATGGGCACCCGCCCTGTTCTGTTTGCTGTCCCAACATGTCAAACTGAATTGTTTATTGAATTTAATATTAATCCAATTAATTTTAATGCTCAATTTTTATTGTTTGTTTTGTTATTATTTTAAACCAATCTAATTGAATTTATTGTAATGTAATATAATTTAATTGTACTGTGTATTAATTAGTGTAATTGGCATTAGCCGTACTAATCAAATTAAATTAAATAAATTTATAAAAAGATATGAAAACTGTCTGTTGTGAATTCCGATTGGACAATGCTTATTTTGGCCCTGTCTTATTTTGAGAATGTATAAATATAAATCGTATTGGCAAAAATAGCTCAAAATTCCATAATTCTAACCATGCTATCATAAAGATAACGAAACGTTGAAAAAAAATGCCTACCTCAGGCGGTAATCGCTCCCGCGTCCTCTTCAACGCTTTTGACATTATGTTTTTATAGCAACAGTGTTGATTCCCGCCTGAGGTAGACATTTTTTTCGATGCTTCGTTATCTTTCAGTTTACTTGAGCGGTTTTTAACGCAAATAATCAAATATTACATGCTATCATAGTTTTCCTGGTCAGGAAAAACTACAATACTAAGTTTTATTTTTCTATGGCAGTAACCAGTTTAAGGTTTTTGAACGCACTCTGACACTCAAAGCGTTACGTTCCGCCTTTTAGCTATTAAGAGGCCTATTACATCTCGATTGTGATTTTTGTAAAATGTCCATTTTTGCATTTCGTAGTAATTTTGCAGTTGTATTTATCGTTTTTATCGAAATAGGATAAAAAATTTGTGCATAATATTACAAATCTCATTCTGTGAGCATAAGTTGAATTCGGACGGCCGGCGCATCGCATTTTGTAGTAATTTTGCAGTTGTATTTATCGTTTTTCTCGAAATAGGATAATAAATTCGTTATAAAATCTTTATTCCTCATGAAGTAACAATTACTCTGGTATAAATTTTGCTCAATAATATTATCGTAGATAGGAGATTTACAGTTAACTTATAGCGATTTTGGAAGTTTTTTGGTTTAGAATAAGATTTTTTTCCTATATAAAATTAATGAAATCTAAAAATTCCGAGGCCGCTACGCACTATTCGACTATATAAGAGATAACATTATAATTTTTTTATTTCACTTGTTTAGAACAGTAGTTCAATCGATGTTCTCAAAAAAGTGCCTTCGCGCACTTTATGAAAATCTTTCTCTGCAATTTTGGGTTTAATTATAGAGTTAAGCAAAATTTTCAAAAAACGAGGCCGCTACGCTCTATTCCAATAGCTATTCTACACTATTCAATAAGTCATAATTGTTAATGTATTTTTGTTTCTGAGATCCATAACGCAAAAATTGGCCATTTTACGCAAAAATCACAGTCAAGATGTAATAGGCCTCTTAACGTTAAATCATTCAAAAAATTTTGGGAACGGATGATTTGTTTTAGGATTCCAAAATCCTTTTTTTTTTGTTGTTAGATTGGCACAACTGTTATACATTTCGGCGCGGAGTTTGAGTTGCATCTGTTATTTAGATTAAATATAGTGCTGTTTCCCGTCAAGCGGCTACGCCTACGATGTTGATTTCTGTCCGATTTCCCAACGTAAAAGGTATTAGCAAATTCAGCTAAGCGCCATATATATGTATAGCGCTTAGCTGAATTTGGACTGGTTTTAAATTCAGTTGCAAGATTTTTCCACATTAAGTAACAAACAGGGGAAGTAACAAACAGGGGAACAAGAACTATGAACTAAAAAATCAACACTAATAAACTTAAAACCATAATACAAAACTAAATAAAACCATTAAAACATAAGTAATAGATAATTAAAATTAAATCGTTACATATAAAATAAATTACCTTTATAACTAAAATAATGAACAACTTTAACCTAACCTAAATTAATCCAAATAAAAATTCTAAATTATATTTAAATCAAAATAAACATTACTAAACTTAAAAATCATATTACAAAACAAAATAAAAACCACTAAAACATAAATATTAAATAGTTTTAACTCAAACGTAACATAAAAGTTACAGTTACATTTTGTTGCAATATCTTATAACATAGCCTTAACGTTTTAACCAAAACAAAATAAAAACCACTAAAACATAAATATTAAATAGTTTTAACTCAAACCTAACATAAAAGTTACAGTTACATTTTGTTGCAATATCTTATAACATAGCCTTAACCTTTACAATTAAAATGAAATATAACTCTAATCTAACCTAACTTACAATTGAATAGATATAAAATAAACCATTGCAAATCAAATTATACTTAAAATAATATATTAACGTAAAATCTTACTAAAATTCAAACAAAGTCAATTAATAAAAGTAAAATTAAATAAAAACATAACTCTAAAAGAGAACACATAAAATGCTAAATTAGCCTATAAATAATAACTTTAAAAATTAAACATAATTCCCAGAAGAACATCTAAAAAATCATCCATCATACAAGAAATACTAAAGTTTTCAAATATAAAAACTATCCAGTGTTTTAATAATGATAAACATAGATATATAATGTAAATAAAATAAGTACCTAATTTCGATTTAGACCAAAATTTAAACAAATCTATAATTTCCTGTTCCCTAAAATCCTTCAAACTTAAAAACCCAAAATCCCTGAAATTCCCTCCTTCTTTACTGAAATCTTTCTCTTCCTCTTCTCTTTTCTCCTTATCTTCCCCCTCTATGTGCCCCGCAATTCATTAGAGGTTCAGTCCACCTAAAGTAATAATAAAATTAGAAAGTAGTAAAATTAGATATAACTTTAAGTAACCTAAAGTAATAGAAAAATTAGAAAGTAGTAAAATTAGATATAACTTTAAGTAACCTAAAGTAATAGAAAAATTAGATATAACTTTAAGTGATAACAAGATCCCCTTCCTGACCTATGAAGGGGGACACAGTAAATAATAAAAAAAAATGATCCATAAACTTTCTGAAGTCGAAATTTAGGTATTACAAGTTTATACTTATTTCTAGTATTTAGTTTGTGTATAACGCAATTTTTTTTGAAATGAGAAATGTTTTGACGCACATAAATATAATACAGTTATAAATAAATTGTGATGCAACTGTAAGAATATTTATTTCTTTAAACAGCTCCTTAAGGGAGTCACGTGATCCTAGGTTATATATGGACCTTACTGCCTTTTCTGTAAAATGAAAATGGTTTGTATATCTGCTGCTTTACCCCAAAGTAGAATACCCTAGGACGTAACACTGTGAAAATAACTAAAATAGACTAATCGAGCGTCCACGTCTGTAAAATGTCTAATTTTTCTAACAGCGTAAGCAGCTGAACTAAGTCTCCCCGCAATGGTACTAATATGAGGGTACCACTGTATTTTTGAATCCAAAGCAATACCTAAGAAAACTGTTGAATTAACAAGGTCCAACAGTTCACCATTCATTTTAATTTTATTTACTATAATATTCTTTGCGTTAGGTAGAGTAAAATATATACATTTGGTTTTCTTAGCGTTTAATTGAAGATTATTAGTAGTAAACCAATTCATCACATCTGTTAGGGCACCGTTGATGTCATTAAAACTATTTTTATTTCGATCAGTCTTAAATATCAAAGATGTATCGTCAGCAAACAAAACAATATTGCAAAAGTTTTCCGCATAAAATGGTAAATCATTAATATAGATTAAGAATAAAAATGAACCTAGTATTGACCCTTGTAGAACCCCCATCAGCACAGAAGATCCGGATGATATGGATCCATACACGCTAACTTTTTGGATTCTGCAGCTATGTTATGATTGAATCAATTTCAAGGCATCAGATTGCACTTCATAGTGTTTTAGCTTTATTAAAAGGGTGTTGTATTCAACGCAATCAAAACTTAAGTTTGAAATTTAACATTGTTTGTGGCGAAAATTGCCCTTTCTTGTAAATTGATTTAAAAGAATTAAAATAACATTTTTCTGTTATTTTTTTTTTAATTCAAACAATCAATGTATGCATTTTAATTTCAAAAATAATTATATGCGCTAAAATAGGTTTGGGCCATTTTCCGTGCCGCTGAGTGTAGATTGGCAGAAATGGACTGCGTATTAGAAATGAACGATATTTACTATGACATCTCTCATCCTGCTGTTTATGGAAGTTTAAATCAACTAACAGATGCTATGAAAAATCGAATGAAAAGAAAAGCTGTAAAAATCTGGTTAGAATCTCAATTTTAAAAAACTTACACTCTACATAAACCTCTCTAACGAGGATTTCCTAGAAATAAATACATTAATGTTTTTTACATATTTTAGCGTTTTACTAATGCTTAAATATACTTAAGTAAAATTTTAAACACTGAAAAAAGACGACAACCTCAGGCGGGAATCGAACCACGCACCTTCCGCATTCCGGGCGGCTGCCTTAACCACTTGGCTACCGAGGTCTGGTTTTCACCCGTCGAAATTTGTCAGTGATTGACGCTTATGTTTTTTAGTCAACATTTCTTCATTAAATCTTAGAAGTTTTCACCTCTGAAATTCGAAAGAAAATAGTTTTACAAATATTTGAACATTCGGTTAAGACGAAGCTACGTGTAAAGTAAAATTAATGGTTTTTATATATTTTAGCGTTTTAATAACGCTTAAATATACTTAAGTAAAATTTTGAGCATGTGTGGTCACACACGAATCCACATGCGTCAACAGAGTCCAGTTTCCAACATCAGCGGCGAGTTAACGTCTGGGCTGCCATAGTTGGTGGTAGGCTGCTTGGACCTAAGTTTTTGCCCCAACGACTAAATGGAGAAAACTACCTCGAGCACTTGACCAATTACGTTAAAGAGCAGCTTGAAGAGTTTCTTTTGGCGGAATATCATGCAATGACCTTTCAGCATGACAGGGCACCATCACATTACGCGCGACAAGTACGCGAATATCTTAACCTACGTTTTTCAGAGTGGATTGGCAGAGAAGGGCGCGTGGCCTGGCCACCGTGATCGCCGGACCTTACACCTCTTGATTTTTTTTTATGGGGCCAAGAGTTTGTTGTACGCCGTGGCTTGCGATACTGCCGAAGAAATGAAGGATCGTATCACAGCCCTCTTTCTGAGCATCACACCACAGATGCTTCAAAACGCAGAAGAGTCCGTTTTGCGTCAGGCCCAAACTTGCATCCAGCGAGAAGGCGGGCATTTTGAGCCATTTTTGTAAACTGTGAAGTGCAGTGGACTTTTTTTATGACAGTTAGGGTGCTACCACGTGCTACACTACACGTGCTTCGCTTTACCTCTCAAGCCCCAAGCGGCAAGAAGTGAATCTTTGTGTGCTGTTTTTATCGGATTTATCTAATGTAAGTACTGTACCCCAAGCACGAACCATTATGGTACTAGTTACGGTAATCATAATCGTATTATTTTGTATGAAAACCAAAGCAACGCCGCTCTGGTCATTTAGAGAACTAAAATTCAATAGCACAATCGTAATCGTGATGGTAGTAGTATAGTTAACGAGAGCTAATGTATGAAAATCCGTGAAAATCGGAAGCACGAACTCGCTCTATACGGGACGTATCGTTTCATATTCTAGCCATCGTAATGTCTACGTAGTGATTGTAACCGATGGGATCGCTGATGTGAGGATGAAGAGAGAAATAAATAAGACGTACTATGTTCACAACCGTATTTCGATAGCAAGCGTGCGATCGGCGCCGGAGGTAAATGAGCACTACTGACGTGGTGCCGGACGGACCGAGAGTCCTTTGTACGTAGCAAAATACCGTCAACAAGAATTATTAAAAGTTAGGTAGGTACCTACCGCACAGTTACCGCCGATACAATGGCAGATTTATTAATTTAACAAACGTTTACACATATTTCTATGTATGTGCGTATATAATATCTATATAACTATTTAATTACTTAATTTTACATTTTTATCGCAGTGTAATGGCGTTGGGACGGAGACCCGAAATGAAACAATGTCTTGCGTTGAATCAATCCTCTTTATCCTCTAGTGTATCATCTTAAATACTAATTAACATCACATCTATACGTGACTAGAGGAAGGACGCCTTGTCAATCAGGAAGACCTTAATTATCACGTACTATTGAGTACGTGCTGATAGTATAATTCACTATATCACACCTCCCCTGAAAAGGCTAGGCATCCCTTCCCTGAAAAGTAAACTCTTATTTTCTAAATATCTTAGTCCTATTCTTATGAACTATATATTCTTTATTATTCTTTAATATTTTTACAAAATTTAAATTTCAGCGAGTTGTTGACGACTTTCACATTTAGGGTATGTAAACACACTTTTAAATGTCACAATTAGTACTCCAATTCTCTTATCCTTATTTTACCTCATATAAAACAGTCATAATATAGTAACAATTTGTCTCTCATAGAACATTTTGAGTCTTAATAAAATACAAGTACAACTTACATTCCTAATCCTTAGTCAATGTACAGTTACTTTCATAATAGTGTGGATGGCCAGTCCACAATACTTGTCACAAAAAAAGTAAGTAGTTAACTACTAACATAATTCTCATTATATCTTTAAATTCTTTTCATATTTATAGACGTCTCATTTTTATTATTTATAGTCGACCTATTTTTCTATACTTATTTATAATGGTACTTTTATTTATATTTATTTGTGTACTACACACATTTATTTATTTATAATTCTGTCGACTTTATTATTTAAAAAGGGACTTTATTTTAAGGTCTACTCAGACGCTGCGTACTCGCGCACCTTCGTCTTGAGCTGCCTCCAACTATTCTCACGGAGGAAGCTCGTTCCTGCCATGATCGAATGAAGGATCAGTTCTCCTATTTAGTACCATTTTATCTTATAATATTATTTTATTTATTTAATTTTATTGCCTTATCCTTCATTTCGATCTATGCCTACTCAAAACTAACAAAACAATCCTTATAAATATAACTAAACAGAAACTTGGTTGATCAGACCAGCATGAGAATCTGAATAACTATTTTTATTCCTACTTATAAACATATCTATACAATCCCAAGCCAAACTAAAAAAACCTATTCCTATCAGTCATATCACACAATAATTTATACTCATTCCTTAAAACCATAAACTGTACAATTCACAGCACCTTCCTAATTCCATATTTCGTTACGTTCATAATACCAATATGGTATCCAGGTACTCCAATTTGCCGACTGATTCTGTGTTTGTATTCTCAAGTAACATCCGAGATGTTTGTGCCAGTTTTCTAGCGAACCTATACTCTCATGATGATAGGGTGTTGAATTTAACTTATCAATATTTAGCAATTTACATACTGTTTCTAACGTGGAATTAATAAATTCCGTTCCACAGTCAGTCGCAATAACCCTGGGAGTACCATATCGTAAAATAAAATTTTCAGTAAAAACCCTAGCAACAGTTTCAGCTGACTTATCAAGTATTGGGTAAGCTTCTACAAACTTTGTCAATTCGCATTGTATATTAAACCCATTTTTAATCACAACGACTTCTACAATATTATATTTTTTTTACATAATGCACTCAGTTCTCCTATCGTTGCGTCTCGGCGCGCCTCCGTTAGTAGAGATTCCTGATTTATGTAAATAGTAGAGTCACTAAATAACATATCACCCGTCTGTGAGACGTATCTTTTCTTTTTCCTCAACTTCACGAAGTTTTCATACGAACAAATATCTAACCCAGCCGAGGATCCAGGAAGCGTTACGTTGCTGCGATGGAACCTTGAGGCAGGCTGGCAGGCTGAATGCTGCTAAGAGAGCTGTTTCCTTGTATTTGAACAAAATACTTATTATAGGTATATCTTTTAAAAAAGACCTACTACACGAATAATTTTTATAAGAAACTTGATTTTTCTTTAAAATGTCTAAAATTCCTCTCAACATCTTAATATTGTTACTAAAATATTTTTTTTTTCACGTTATACCAAGACTATATTATACACACAAATTAAGTGGCATAAACAAGTACAACTTTAAATTATGCATATTCTTACAGTGAACTTTAAATTACGCATTACATGTTAATAATAAATTGAACTAATAGACTTAATAAAATACATAATAACAAAACATAAAAATTAGATTTGACTAAGATTAAGCATTAAGTACATAGAGATAAGACATGTTGCATTCAATGTATTATAAGGAAATACGTAAATAACAAAAAAATTGAATTAAAATTGACTAAAATCTTATTATTACATTAGTTACCCAAACATGGTTCATTTTTGTGCTTAATTATTCTACTGTATTCTTATTGCACAATCAAAGCATTTTAAACTTGTTGAATATCTTCATTTTGAGAACAACTTCATTATAGCTTCATAATTATCCTCAGACTGGCGTATTCCTTGGCTCTTTGTCAGATAACCGTAAAAATCAATTCGCACTGGAGGTAGCTAGTAGCATTTAAGTAAATTATGAAGTGTAATAATATCTCATAAAACAATCGACTGGTAAAATAATGCTTCTAAATATCTCTTCCCGTAATTATAAATAACATACCTCAAACCACTTTGTCAGTCGGTAAAAGTGAGGCGGTTAAACGGGTGAATACTCGTTGTATACATATATGCTTATTTCTTTGGATTCAGTTTATTTATTTCTATAGCAAAATCCACAGCTCTATACAAAATTCTTTCCGTATAGCGGCATTCTTGACCTTGCGCAAGCGTAAAGCAAACGGCGAAAAGTGCTGCGTCGGAAATTCTTGCGCGTTCGCTGCGCTGCACAATTTATGACATAATGTGTGCAGTTATGAAATCGTTAGTTTATTTTATTTCACATTGTTTTTTCTGGGTACCTTATTTCTTTGCCTTGGTCGATGAAACGTTCTTGTTACGATGTGCCGGAAAGGAAGCCAAAGTTGTGGTTGTGAGAGCCAAGAATGATGTTTAAATGACGTAGTCGCAGCTCGGTGTGGCTCAGTGTAGTGAAAATCTTGTTGTGTCCGTAGCTGAATAGAATGTTACTGCCATGGTTGATGTGTAGATATTGCAAATGACTCACGTGTTCTTTTCGTAGTACTCCGTTGGAAGGTTGCTTGTTGCTTGAGCGGGGTCACCAGTGTGGATCAGGCCGTTGGGTCTCCGTCCCAATGGCCAAGGGAGTCCTTCTTGTAGCACCGTGTAGCACATATTTTGTAGACTTCAACTAGCGATTTCGCGGCGCGGACTTGTGACACCATGTCACGGTCGCCATGTAATGGCGTTGGGACGGAGACCCGAAATGAAACAATGTCTTGCGTTGAATCAATCCTCTTTATCCTCTAGTGTATCATCTTAAATACTAATTAACATCACATCTATACGTGACTAGAGGAAGGACGCCTTGTCAATCAGGAAGACCTTAATTATCACGTACTATTGAGTACGTGCTGATAGTATAATTCACTATATCACAGCAGCAGTGTGGCCATCGTCATCATCCTCCACCCTAGTGTTACGCAAGTGACACTCATCAACGAAGGTAAGTGGAGCCACACGTGTGACCGGTCGTTTGAACAACCCTGTTTTAGTTTTAATGTCAACTACTCTTACCCGGTTATCTGCCCCGGTATAAGTGCGTTCCACATGCCTTTTGGCCACGTATTTCTAGGTGAAGCTGGATCGACAATAACAACAAAGTCACCTACTTTTAGCTGCACCCCTTCACTGATCCATTTGCTCCTAGGAATCAGCGCCGGTAAGGCTTCCTTCATCCACCTACTCCAAAATAAATCTATGAGCCGCTGCGCAATCCGCCATTGACGTCGGAGATAAAAGTCACTGTCATTAAAAACGCCAGGCGATGGCAGTGGAAAGGAGGAAGTGCCACCAGCGCTGGAGCCACAAAGTAAAAAATGGTTTGGAGTCAGAGCTTCTTCAGTTGAAGGGTCTACCGACACATGAGTGAGAGGTCTACTATTTATCATATTTTCTACCTCGGCAAGGACAGTAGCAAGTACTTCTTCCCTAGGGGCCCTGTCTTTAAGAACGATCTTTAGAGCTGTCTTTACGCTGCGAATAAGGCGTTCCCACGCTCCCCCCATAGGTATGTGGACTCGCCGGAGGTATAAATCGCCAGTGCACTCTGTAGTTAACAGCCTGGGATACGACTGTCTCTCTATCTAAATCTTTGATGGCCAGCTTTAGCTCGATTGCTGCACCTCGCATGTTGGTACCGTTATCGGACATAAGTATTTGTGGCCATCCACGTCTCGCAGCCATTCTGCGGAGAGCCATAATTAAAGACTCTGCTGTGAGGCTGGGCACGATTTCGATGTGGACTGCGCGTACCGTCAGGCAAGTGAAGAGCACACCGTATCTTTTAGGCCGCTGCCTAGCCACTGCAACCTCCACAGGAGCGAATACATCTAAACCACACACTGTAAATGCCCTCTGGTGATGCATAAGACGCGCCTCAGGTAGATCACCCATGCGTGGCGGAATAGGATTGGCCTTTCTTATGCGACAAACAAGGCACCGGGACGACACTGTACGTACTGTAGGCCTAAGATTGACAATCCAGTATGTTTGTCTAAGTTCGTTAACGACCATCTCATTGTTCGAATGAGCAGCCTTTATGTGATACTGCTTAACAATTAATCGAGCAACATGGTTACGACCGTCTAATATTATTGGACATTTCACCTGGTCTGCCACGCCTGACGCCGCATTGATTCGCCCCCCCGCGCATAACAGCCCATCACTATCAAAAAATGGTGTCAAAGTGCGAATACGACTATCGCGATTAATTTCTTTGTTTAATTTTAATAAATTTATTTCTTTACAAAAGGTAGACAGTTGAGAATAACGTAAAATTAGTACTTCCGCTCGTCTCATAAGTGAAAAATCAATTTGTTGTGACCTATTACCCTTACATTTTTCAATGAACAACAGAACAGCAGCAGTACTACGCAACAGACGCAACCAACTAGAAAAGCGAGCTGGTTCGGGAACAGGTAAGTAACAAACATTGTCATTACTGTTAAGTGTGTGTAATAATGTATCGTGTTCATTTTTTGTGTTCATTGTTCAGTTCATTTGTTCTGTTTCCAGGTGCAGCTTCGGGTTCATGGGGCCACAGCTCATGAGAAGAACGAAGAAATGGGGGTCCATTGAACCACTCACAGCTGGTGTGCAACGCACCACAGTCTGCGCGAAGCTTCGTCGCGAGATCTGCTATGTTCAAATCTGTAGGCACGTAACGCCAGTCGCTAACATCACTCAACTAATTGATTTCTCCGAGCCTATTTGCGACGAAAACTTTGTGATTTTTCGTGTCGTTTCTTATCCAATTTAAAACTGTAGTCGAGTCAGTCCAGTAAAAAATATGTGTGTACCTTAATCTGTGTTCTTTTTTAATTGTGTCCGCTAACCTACATCCCAGCAACGCTGCTTATAACTCTAATTGAGGTATAGCAATCGCAGGCTTAATTGGCGCGACACGGCTTTTACTAGCTATGAATGAAATACGCACATCGTTATCAGTTTGTTTACGCCAGTAAGCAACGGCTGCGTAGGCGCAGGGCGATGCGTCACAGAAGATGTGCAGTTCTAAGGCTGTCTCGCTCGCACCAGGCTCCGTCATTGCAGTCTTGCCCTGTAGTCTTACTCTTGAAACACAATTGCATTAGTCAGTTTCCAATCACAAATCTAAAAAATGTCAAATGGCACTTTTGTAACCGTCAATAGCGCCACATTGGAATTAAATTGCGTGGAAATTGATTGAAGAAATTATTATCGAAATGGTATTCCGGAATTATCTTTATTTATCCCAATATCGATACATATTAATCGCATTGGAATTGTATTAAGATTAAGTTTGCGTTCAAGAGTAACCCCCCTGAACGTCCTGCTTATTATCACTATGCAAAGAATAATCATTTGACTTTGAACCTTCAATCGATGGCGCAAAGTACCATCTAGAAATGCGAATAATTGCAATATTTTTTAATTGAATTAACCATTTACGGAATGATGTAAACAAGTTTTCAGGTATTTCCTGATCCCAACCTAATTTAATTTTCCAAGCTTGTTGAATATATATTTTTGACTGGATAGTAAATGGTGCAAGAAAACCGTGCACATCGAAAATTGACATAATAATGCTTAACATTTCACGCTTTGTAGGCTTACGTGTGAAATTTAAAACTTCTGTGGGAATACGTTTTAAAGAAACGTCGAATGCAAACGTATCACTGCATGGGTACCACAACAAACCTAAAGTGCGTTCAGGTTCATTTTCTAAATTGATCTTTATGGCCTTATCACTTAAGACATTTTTCGGAATGTGTTTCAAAACGTTAGGTGAATTACTTATCCAGTTACGCATCTCAAAACCTCCCTGCTTATGAATGAACGATACGTCGCGTATTATTTGTGTAGCAGTGACATTATCAGCAAAGCTATCTATATAGTCATCAACATATTGGCTTGTTTGTATTGCACCAACTGCATCAGGATAAGATGTTTTGAATCGCTTGGTATTTTTATTTTGGCAAATGTACTGAGCAATAAACGGCGAACAATTGGCGCCAAAAATCAAAGACGACATGACATATTTTTGTGGATTTTCCATTTTATCATCAGAATTTCGCCAAAGAAATCGGAAGGCATGGCAATCATCATCATTAATTGCTATTCTTTAAAACATGTCCTTTATATCTCCAACAATACCTACAGGTTGCTCTCTAAACCTAAACATTATACCTAACAATGACTGTAATAAATCTGGACCCTGCAATAAAAAATCATTAAGTGAGAACCCCCTGGACTTAGCGGCTGCGTCGTAAACTAACCTCAGCTTTTGTTTATTTGGGTTGTCAACCCCAAAATGTGGCAGGTACCTACCAAACGTGGTGTCCAGAGGACGCAAGCTCATTTTCTGTAACTTTTCGTGCGTAATTAATTAATAAATGTTTAATTCTATCGTGATACCGGGCAGCGTAGCCTTCGTCCCTTTTTATTTTACGTTCAACTGATAATAAGCGTTTATACGCTGTAGGGTAGGAGTCTGGCATCTCAAAGTCGTCGTACTTCCAAGGCAAACCCACGCACCAAGCATAATCTATTAATTTAGAAGTTTTATCTAAAATTTGAAGCGCACGCAACTCATCGGAGTTGCGGCGCGGCTTAGTACAAACACCTATAGCTTCTAATGATTTGTTTACGCCAGTAAGCAACGGCTGCGTAGGCGCAGGGCGATGCGTCACAGAAGATGTGCAGTTCTAAGGCTGTCTCGCTCGCACCAGGCTCCGTCATTGCAGTCTTGCCCTGAACGTCCTGCTTATTATCACTATGCAAAGAATAATCATTTGACTTTGAACCTTCAATCGATGGCGCAAAGTACCATCTAGAAATGCGAATAATTGCAATATTTTTTAATTGAATTAACCATTTACGGAATGATGTAAACAAGTTTTCAGGTATTTCCTGATCCCAACCTAATTTAATTTTCCAAGCTTGTTGAATATATATTTTTGACTGGATAGTAAATGGTGCAAGAAAACCGTGCACATCGAAAATTGACATAATAATGCTTAACATTTCACGCTTTGTAGGCTTACGTGTGAAATTTAAAACTTCTGTGGGAATACGTTTTAAAGAAACGTCGAATGCAAACGTATCACTGCATGGGTACCACAACAAACCTAAAGTGCGTTCAGGTTCATTTTCTAAATTGATCTTTATGGCCTTATCACTTAAGACATTTTTCGGAATGTGTTTCAAAACGTTAGGTGAATTACTTATCCAGTTACGCATCTCAAAACCTCCCTGCTTATGAATGAACGATACGTCGCGTATTATTTGTGTAGCAGTGACATTATCAGCAAAGCTATCTATATAGTCATCAACATATTGGCTTGTTTGTATTGCACCAACTGCATCAGGATAAGATGTTTTGAATCGCTCGGTATTTTTATTTTGGCAAATGTACTGAGCAATAAACGGCGAACAATTGGCGCCAAAAATCAAAGACGACATGACATATTTTTGTGGATTTTCCATTTTATCATCAGAATTTCGCCAAAGAAATCGGAAGGCATGGCAATCATCATCATTAATTGCTATTCTTTAAAACATGTCCTTTATATCTCCAACAATACCTACAGGTTGCTCTCTAAACCTAAACATTATACCTAACAATGACTGTAATAAATCTGGACCCTGCAATAAAAAATCATTAAGTGAGAACCCCCTGGACTTAGCGGCTGCGTCGTAAACTAACCTCAGCTTTTGTTTATTTGGGTTGTCAACCCCAAAATGTGGCAGGTACCTACCAAACGTGGTGTCCAGAGGACGCAAGCTCATTTTCTGTAACTTTTCGTGCGTAATTAATTAATAAATGTTTAATTCTATCGTGATACCGGGCAGCGTAGCCTTCGTCCCTTTTTATTTTACGTTCAACTGATAATAAGCGTTTATACGCTGTAGGGTAGGAGTCTGGCATCTCAAAGTCGTCGTACTTCCAAGGCAAACCCACGCACCAAGCATAATCTATTAATTTAGAAGTTTTATCTAAAATTTGAAGCGCACGCAACTCATCGGAGTTGCGGCGCGGCTTAGTACAAACACCTATAGCTTCTAATGAGAAGTACTTGCAAACTGTGTTATGTAGCTGAACGTCGTTGTCTAAACTATGTTCAGAACAGTTACAGATAGTACTGACGGGATGCGATTGTGAGTCAGTAATTTTAAACCAGTGTCAACGCATTCTCCACTATACCCATTCACACAAACATCGGTACAGTAAGTTAATAAATGACATAGAAGTAGCATTGTTTAACCTGCCATGTAAACACCATCCTAGAAGGGTTTTTGTGACGTATCCAAATCCAAATCCAAATCATTTATTGGCCATATTATAACATAGAACGTTACATTTGGCATGTCATAGTGATACATAATTATATACTTTGAAGTTTACACATAATTAACATTATTAATTATAAATAGGTAATAATAATAGAATACATACTTAATTCATTGCAAGTTTAATTTATACTAATTATTCAATTAAAAACAGAATTATACTATTTAATACATTATTACATTACAAATCCGAAGGTGAACATAATTGGACTGGGTTCCAAGTTTTAGTCATAAATTCAGTGACGTTATAGAACGGATGGCTTTCAAAAAACAATTTTAATTTCATTTTAAATTCCTTTAATGGCAATTTGGTAATATCTGGATGTAATTTATTATACATTTCTATCTTAAAAATGATCCCTTGTTTACGTGTCTTATTTAATCTAGTTTTGGGTATATATAATTTTTCTTTATTTCGTGTATTGTAACGGTGATAGTCCATTTTCCTGGGTAATTCATCCTTTTGTGAATGTACCTCTATTAGAGATTTATAGATGTATAAGGATATTACTGTCATAATTTGATTTGATTTAAAATACTCCCTGGCTGATTGATATTTTCGCAAACCATTCATAATTCGGAGAGATCTTTTTTGACAAATAAGTACCCGATTGACTGTAGCTGCATTACCCCATACAGTTATGGCGTAGCTTAATATTGAGTGACAATAAGCATAGTAAACAGACAAAAGGGTTGTTTTGCTGACAATAGGCTTCAATTTAAATAGAACAAAGTTTGCACTAGACAATTTTTTGCATATTTTATCTATATGATCTTTGTGGCTTATCGTGTAATCAATATTGTATCCTAGGAAGGTAGTTTCTTTAATACTCTTAAAGTTTTTTTCTTTCCTAACTCTATATTTCAAAGTAACAGTCTTGTCTGCATTTAGTACTATTCCATTAACCTCAAACCAGATCCTTAAGTTATCTAAGATTTCCTGCTCCTTCTCTTTTACTGCTATTTCATTTAAATCCTTTATACTAACATGAGTGTCATCTGCAAATAAAGTAACAATATCCACACCCGGCAAACAATTCACAAGATCGTTAACATAAACAAGAAACAACACGGGTCCAAGCATAGATCCTTGAGGAACCCCTATACTAGAAATCTCTTGATTAGAATATGAGTTATTAATTTTAACAAATTGTTTCCTATTCTTAAGATAAGTCTCAATCATTTTCAACTCTTTTCCCTCGAATCCATAATAGTTTAGCTTAAGCAGCAAAATATCATGCCTTAGGCAATCAAATGCTTTGGACAAATCGCAGAATATGCTTGAGCATTTCTGCGACTCATCCATTGCGTTAAGGGCGTAATATATAACTTTACGTATGGCCATTTCAGTGGAACATCCCCTTCGAAAGCCAAATTGTGCATCTGTAAAAAGCTTATTGCGTTCAAAAAATTCTACTATTCTTACTTTAATAGCTGTCTCTAAAACTTTTGAAAGAACTGGAAGTACACAGATTGGTCTATAGTTACCAATCTCAGATACATCGCCCTTTTTAAAGAGGGGTACTATCTTTCCCACCTTCAACACATCTGGAAATACACCCTGTTCTAAACAGTCATTAAAAACCAGCAAGATGATATCAAAAAACATCTCATTGCCCAGAATTAGCCTCTTCATTATCTTGTTATCCATTTCGTAAACATCTTTACGGACGTACGGACCACACTGCTGTTCACTATCCCTAATACATTCAATAGGAACAATTAAATGATAATTATGTTGGCCAATTAAGAGATTTGGTTTTACATTACAATTACACAGGCCCAAATATTCATATTTAGAGTATAACTTACTATCAGAAATACATTGAACAGGTAAGTCTAACTCAGACATTTTACGAGCACACAGATTAAAAACATCACCAGCATTGTTCAAAACATCAAAAGATAAAAGTTCAGTTTCACATACCAATTCGCTGTCCCATGCGCTGCGTGCGCGCATATAGTTACAGGCTTACCACGCAAGCCGAGCTTATCAGCAACGTCCGATGCCACCAAGGTCACTGTAGCTCCGTCGTCCAGCAGTGCGTGCGTGTGCACACTCTCACCGGTGGGTCCTCGCAGTGTTAGCGGTACTATTTTCAAAAGTACTTGGCGTTGAAACTCGACCGTATGGTTTACAGACTCATCGGCGGCGGCGGCGGTACTTTCTTCGGCCTTATCAGGTTTCGGCATCGGCTTCGGCCTGTGTAAGAGGCGATGATGCGGCTGCCCGCACCCCTCAATATCGCAATTCCCTGCGGTGCACTCCGACGGCTCATCATGCCGTTTTCCAAGGCATTTATAGCATAATTTATTCAGGCGCGCAAATCGCCAACGATCTTTGCGCAATGCGCGTTGGAATCGAATGCACTTATCCATTGCTTGCAATGGTTTTCTACAAAAGTTGCACTTCCGTGGTGACGGCGCAATGGACGTGGTGTGATGCTCGTTGTCGTCATGAAACAATACTGTTTGGTGTTTATTGTAGCTGTAGTGATGAACTTCGTGTTTTCTTTTGTAATCGAATTGATTTTGTATGTAGCTCACTCCAGATGATGCAATTTTAACAGATTCTCCGTGCAAAAAATTTGACAACATTTCAAGTTTAGGTAAAATATTGTTTCCTTCGTAACTGTGTAGGTAATCAGCCCACTTGGTAATCAAAGCGGTAGGTAATTTAGACACAACAATAGCTACCTGTTCCTGGCTTCGTAAATAATCACTTTCGTTCATTGATCGCACAGCTGCCACACAGTTTTTTATTTTTATAGCGAAGTTCACTATGTCTCCGTGATAATTATGTGGGAGTGGTGGTATCTTTTTGAGTTGCAATGATATTTTGCGCATTATGTTTTCAGGCCTACCAAATCTGAGCTCGAGAGTGTTTATGATTTCTGTTGGCGAAGTAGCAGTTATGAGCAGTGATGAAGTGGCTTCTTTTGCATCACCGCGGAGGCACTTCCGTAGACGCCACATGTTTTCAGTATCAGAGTAGTTACATATGTAGTTTGGTTGACTCGATAAATACTTCTTTAAAGTGTAGCCACTCCATCGGGTCTCCAAAAAATAATGGTAAATCTTTGGATATGGCTAACCTCGTAAGCAGCTGTTGATCAGGATTCTGAGGCCTGGATGAAGCAAGGTTGATAGCTTGACGTAGGGCATCAGCTAGGTTTTCTACGTCGCTACTTTTATTTGGCGGGTAGATGCAAGCGGCTGGTTGCGGGTCACTATGCTTCACTTGGTTAGAGGTGTGTGATGTTTCTAACCAGCGTTCGACCTTGGCCTTAGAGGATCGAGATGCAAGTTACGAGTGTCGTGATTCTGATAGGTCATCTAAATCGGCCGCTAACTTCTTTTCCAGCAATTCCTTCTCAATGCGTGCTTTAGTCTGTACTGCTGCAGCTTCTGCTAGTGCTGCTTGCGCCTTGGCTTCTGCTAGTGCTGTTTGCGCCTTCGCTTCTGCTTGAGCGGTTTCCACCTCCAGTTTAGCCTTGGCCTGCGCTGCTTCGTACTCCAGCTGTTTCCTTCGGGCACGTGAAGATGAGGAAGTTTTTCACATTCTTGGTGAAGGTTTCCTGGAGAACATCTGTTTCGCTTTTCACCTCTCTTTGTGCAGACGTTTGAATTCGTCTCGTTGCGCTACGTGTCGAAACACCCGGCGTGCGTGACATTGCAAACGACATTCCTGCTTACAGGTTTTGTTCCTCCTAAGTGATCCGGCTCGAAGGACCAGAATGTAAGCGATGGGATCGCTGATGTGAGGATGAAGAGAGAAATGAATAAGACGTACTATGTTCACAACCGTATTTCGATAGCAAGCGTGCGGTCGGCGCCGGAGGTAAATGAGCACTACTGACGTGGTGACGGACGGACCGAGAGTCCTTTGTACGTAGCAAAAAACCGTCAACAAGAATTATTAAAAGTTAGGTAGGTACTGTGGAACTCGTAAAGGTTGGGGGGCGTTTGTTACAATAACAACAACCTTTATTTAGTATACGAGTTCATTTATTGTATACTTTTATATACATTTACAATTACATATTTACAATATAAAAATAACATGGTCAAGTCTACCCATGTTGGCACTCCAGATCGTTCTCTCCATTCCCGGTTTGACATCTTGTCAATTCAAATTATGTTTTTTATAAATTACTATAAAGTAAAACCAGCCAGCGCCCTAACATGGTATAAACTCTACATTCCTCCCGACCTGGGAAAAAAAAAAAAATTTAAACAAAAAATATTTTTTTCCAACTTTTTTTTTTTACATTTCTACCCATTTCTATACATCACTACACATCCTAGCGGAAACGGGAAAAATAATACATACAAGAATGATTCAACCTAAACCCGACTTGGATTTAGCTATTCGAAGAATTAAACTTCGAAGAACTTGGCACATATAAACCCGTCAAAACTATATACCTATTTCGAATCATCCTCTAAATTACAAACTAACACGACTCATATACATCACCCTTAACAAAAATTACATAACTAACTTTATCAATCTGCATGTTAAAATATTTAATGTTAATGCAGAGAAAAATTCCAACTTTCTAAGGGTGTGATAGTCGTTCTTAAACTTAAGCTTTATAGCAAGACTCAAAGCAGATACTATCAACTTATCAATAGGAAAAAATATTCTACACCATTATATTTAAAACTCTCAAGAATTCAAGAGGCTCAAGTACAAGGTAAGTAATAGAATCCCCAAAAACATGTCAACTATCCCACGTTATGACTTGATACTCAACAATACAATATTCCCTCATAATCTATAGAATTAGGGAATTATTGATTAAACTTTAAGGCAAAAGATAATCCCTCTATTTCCAATCCATTATTTAGGTAGAACTTCTACTAAGTAATTCCGAATGCTTATGAGAATAGTCACTCTATTCTACACCAGAAATTGCTTATCGTGAGAGAAATTTATTAACTCACTACAAACTACTAAAATAACAAACTATTAATTAACCCTATACTACTATTACACTACTTCTATAAATCAAATAACCTACAACATCATACTCCCCCATACTACTAACTCCTTAACCCTTCATAAACTAATGTTATAAATACTCAACCCTTTCTCTGCATACTACATACTGCTAACTCCTAAACCTTCACCAACTATGCTATAAATACTCAATCCTTTAACCCTCAGTAATAATAACACACCATTTACAAACCAGATACTAACCCTATATCCCATCATTTATGTGTGTGAAACCCAAATCAGGAATCCATGACAAATAGCTTATTGCCTAATCATGTTACACCAAATAATAGAATTAGTCGACTAGATCTACCAATCTAATTCTACTTAACCCTTACATCTCATTATCTTCCTCAAATATTTACTTTACCAGCATTCAACATTACAAATACGTTAATAAACCTATCTCACGCTTTTTAACAATATTTTCCTTATCATATCAAACTACTCTTTAAGGTATGTCTTGTATTTGGTCCTCTTTTTCAAACATCAATTGCTACCTAAAATACGTTTTTCATATTTCTCTCGTACATATGAAAACATAAAGACACATATTAGCAAATAACAATGACAACATATAACTTAAAATTAACCTACTAAAGCCTTCCCTTTTTACACAAACTTATGATAATTTACAAACATACACATACACAATAATGTCTACAAACACACATCATCGTGACATAAAATGCTTTAGGCGATTTGTATGAAAAACGAACTTTACAAGCCACCAACATTAGACCTCCTATCGCTCAATGATACTATATGCCATTGATAAAGACGTGCTAGTTTCGTACATCTGCCAATAACTCGCTTTGGAACATCATAAAACTAAATCATTGACGTTAAAGAATACCGGTCTAACTCTTACGTAGTGCCTTCATAAATAGTCTACTCACACAACCTACCTGTTCTATCGAATTTTCGTTTTAGGATAACCCGTTCCTAAATCTACATTAATTACAAAACGTTTTTCCTCCACCGGCAAGGAAAACTCACCACTATTTGGTGCCTTAAAAAAATATACGTAATCATTGTTACGCAATTTCTGAAAATCAATAAAGTCAACAATTGATTGATGCCTGTTACTTGTTGACACATCAATGTTTTTCTTTTCCGCGCCCGGCTCGAAACTTTCTAAAACAATTGCCTGATATAGAACATTCGATGACCTATCTGACTTTTGTTCTAACTTCAAACTTTCTAAACCAATTGTTTGACATGGAACATTCGATGACTTACCTAACTTTTGTCTAACAAGCGAACTCGATTTTTCCGAATCCTGTCTTGCAACAATAGCGGCTTTACCTATTTCGCTCGATACATTTGGATGAACTAAATGAATATCTCCTAACTTTTGTCTAACAATCGAACTCGATCTTTGCGAATCCTGTCTTGCAACAAAAGCGGATTCATCTTTTTGGCTCAACTCATTTGGCTGAACAGAATGAATATTTCCTAACTTTTGTCTAACAATCGAACATCTTTCAGAGTCCTGTCTTGCAACAAAAGCGGATTCATCTTTTTGGCCCAACACATTTGGTTAAACAAAATGAATTTTTCCTTGGGAAAAAGACACACAATTGTTATAATAATCAATACACATTTTATTCTTTATTAAGAAATCCTGACCTAATACTACACTACACTTTAAGTCAGCTATAATTATAAATTCTTGTTTAAATAAAAAATCGCTCAAAGAAAACATTATATCGCATTTTCCAACTACTTTTAACCTACTACCATTACTCGCACTAATACATCTATTTTCTATATCTTTACACTTTACTCCTATCTCATCCGCGGCAGCTTGACTGATGCAGGAAACCATGGCACCTGTGTCTACAAGAGCTACACAATTTACCTCATTTGTAGAAAATACTAATAATGGCAATAACGCAGAAGAAGGTCTAACCTGTTGACTAGCTTCATCCATCGCTTGCAATTTCACGTCAGATGTGTGCGCTTGCAAAAGACCAGACGACATCTCAAAAACATCACCGTCGCGACAATTGGCCTTCTTTATTGTCGGCGTGGTGGAAAACCCGGCGCGACTGCGTTTTCCTAAAATTAGAACGTAAATAATAGCTATTTGAAGGTGCTGGTCCTGGTACAACGCGGCATTCATCTTGCACTTTCGTCGTCATTGGCGGACCAAAAGGAGTGGGCGTACTATGATCACCTCCCCCACCAACGAACTTATGAACGAACGCAGCAGGATTCTGCGCTAAGTTCATCTGCTCTTCACGTGCTTGTGGATACACCTTCTCCAATTGTAAAATAACCTCCCTGAGGTCTCTTTTACACGCATAGTGAGAATATGCCAGTTTATTCTTGAAGTAAGGCTTTAATCCCTTCTAAAATTGCGTAATGAACGTTGCCTCATTGGTAATGTTTGCTTTGCTAGCCAACTCCGATAAATTATAAAAATACTCGCTCAGGCCTTTCTGGTCCTGTTTCGCACTATAAAACAATTCGGAGTAATTACACTCTTCAAATTCTTCCCTCAATTTATCCACCACTTCTTCAAAGCTTTTACATGAAGATTTTATTGATCGGAAATAGTGAAGTGCAGACCCTTTTAAAAATGCTGGCAATAACAATAACTGATCCTCAGAGCTAGTGCACTTCTTATAAACTGCTACTGCTTGGAACTGCTCCAGAAACTCTTCCACCGACTCATCAAAATGACCCGTAAAACAAGTGACTACGCGATCCATTTTGCTTAAAAAAAAATTTCCTCTTCTTTCAGGTATGGATTATCTTAATTTCTTTTCTATTCTTCATTCTTCAACACTTAGCTTATTCACCATTCTTTTCAGTGCTTTCGTGCCACCTGAAAAACGGAAACTTTTCGCGCACGGCCCGCTTTTGGCGCCTCCACCATTGTGGAACTCGTAAAGGTTGGGGGGCGTTTGTTTTAATATAACAACAACCTTTATTTAGTATACGAGTTCATTTATTGTATACTTTTATATACATTTACAATTACATATTTACAATATAAAAATAACATGGTCAAGTCTACCCATGTTGGCACTTCAGATCGATCTCCTCAATTCCCGGTTTGACATCTTGTCAATTCAAATTATGTTTTTTATAAATTACTATAAAGTAAAACCAGCCAGCGCCCTAACATGGTATAAACTCTACAGTACCTACCGCACAGTTGCCGCCGATACAATGGCAGATTTATTTAATTTTCAAACGTTTACACATTTAAGTATTTCTTATATAGGTGTATGTATGTACGTATATAATATCTATTTAACTATTTAATTACATAATTTTACATTTTTATCGCAGCAGTGTGGTCATCGTCAACAGTGATTACATCCTCTTAGGTAAAATGTCATTCGCCTGACAGAGCTATCGCTACGGTTGTTGTGAAATCTATTTAATTTAATTTATAGTACACATAGATTGAAACATTTTAATCTAAGATAGTAGGCGATTTCAGACACTGAAAATAATGGCTATACTATTTAGAAATCGTCCGTAACTTAGTTATTACTTCTAGGGTTATAGTACTAGAGAAAACGAAAGCAAAAAGTGAGGTTAATTGTGTAAATTTATTGAATTACGGATATTTTAACATAGGTACATAAATACATTATAATCACGACTATTATCCCCGGAGAGTTAGTCAGAGACTAGGCAATGAGGACTACAAAAGCAGTCCTATGCCATAGTTTACTTTTCACCAAATAGCGACAACACAATGTGCTGTTGGATGGATGTGCAGTATTTAGTACCTACGTCAGCCAGTCGCCTTTGTTCATTGGGCTCTTGGGTCTCGTCCAAGGGAAGAGGGGGTGCTTCTATTGTACCCAAATATGTTTACAAAATAATTAAATTTCTTTGATCTTCTTCTTTATCGTGCTAATTATAGGAGGATATAATAATATGATAGAATATTACTTAATAAAAACCACAATTTTGTATTTTTATTGGTGACAGCCAAAATAAAATACTTAAACAGTTTTATCATTCATGATTCTTTATTGTACCTACACATAATTATATTATGTACTTTTAACTTTTAACACAATTGCCTGACATACATCTTTTTATAAAAGAAATCAATCATTATTCATACAACACACTCGAATTCAATCATCACAGGGGAATCCACTTCTTGCTGGTGCCAGGAAGGTTCCAATCACCATACTCTTTCGCCACTATTCTAATAGGGTTCCCCTGTGCAAATCGCATTGGACTAGCTCTCATAATTGGACTTAAGATGAAATACTAAGTTTAACAATAAATTCACTTGAATTCCACTTCTGAGATATTCGTTTGAGAGGTTTTGTTTATGTAGTTGCTAGGATACCTTTTACCTACAAAGAGTAGAGCTCAGAACAATAGCTTTAGTTATTGTTCTGAGGAGTAGAGGGATCTCTATTGTTCTGAGAGAGGGATACCTACTTCCTCGGCCTACTTCTATTGATTTAGTTGACATTTTTATTGGACGTTCAGAAACTGTTTAGTTAGTGGGCTCATGCCGAAAAAACAACAAAACACAAATTTATGCCGTAAATATTAAGTTTAGCGAAATATTTTATGACAGTGAATAAATATTCAAGTTTTGAATGAATATCGGCCATAATAAGTAGTTTATTTATTTATTTGTAAATCACAATAACCCACATGAATTTATGAACGCACTTTTTCTGTGTGAGGGCACGATAGAGACTTTTACTACCAAACTACTATCGAGAGCGTTATCGAATAGTAAGCAAATACGATAACTATACCATTACGAGTTTTTCGTGCTAGGGGTACTGTTGTTTATTAGAAAATTATTATTCGGACTAATGATCCTATGTAGGTAATAAGTTGTAAGAAATACATCGAAATACAAGTAAAATAATACGTGGTGTAATCCGTTAGCATGTTTCCAATTTCCGAGTGAATTGTAAAAATGTTTTTTTTTTATATTGACTCGTCATAGTGACTGCATCCTGCCTGATGGTAAACAGCCGATGCAGTCCAAAATAATGAGAGCGCTCCCCACCGTGGAATAAGCACGATAACGAGCGCACCCATTCATGACGACCTGCATAAATGCCGTTTCACGCCCCGCTTAAAAGACCCGGGACTGTAGGAGTTGGGAAACATACGCCGGCAAAGAATTCCAAAGCCGAATGGTCTTACAAAGGAACGACTTGCCAATTTTTTAGGTACGAGTACCTACTGATAGTCTGTACAGTATGATGGTGGTTCCTAAGACCAGCACGTGTAGTCCGGGAGAGGAAAGGAGAGGGCGGGATAAGATCAAAAAGTTCTTCAGAACACTCTCCGTAGTAGATCCGTAGACTGAGAGAAACAATGTATCTACGCAGCTGGAGGTCTTCAAGGGAGGCTGTAACCTCAGCATCTCCAATAATGCGTACCGCTCGCCTTTGCAGTCTATCAAGTGCATCGAGGAGGTATTTAGCGGAGCCGTCCCATAGATGGGAACAATACTTCATACTCGATCGCATCTGAGTTTTGTTCAGCAAACAGCACTGCTCGGGAGTGAAAACCCGCCTCACCTTATCGAGAATACCCAACTTCCGGTAGGCAGTTAAAATAGCACTCTTGATGTAGCATTTTGAATTTAGTTCCTGGCCGATATCCATGCCAAGAATGCTGAGGTTCAACGAAATGGGTAATGGAGAGTTCTGATGAGAGGGAGGAGTAAGGAAGGGAGTTACCTTGGACGAGAATGCACAAACCTGGTTTTGCTAGCATTAAACTCGACCAGGTTTTTAGATCCCCACTTAGAGACACGATCGAGAGTCAGGTTCAGTTTGGCAACCAGTTCTTGCCTTTTCACCATGATATCGGTTTGCTTTGCCGCAGGATGTCCCAAGTACTGCTCATGCACCGTACTGTCATCCGCATAACAATGAATATTGTGCAAGGACAACATGTCATTAATATGCAGAAGAAATAGAGTAGGTGAGAGCACAGAACCCTGCGGCACTCCGGCATTGACTTTATAGAACGCGGAGGAACTACCCTTACAAAGGACACGAATCCTCCGCCCTTCTAGAAAGTCTGCAACCCAAACGGGGCGGCACACCAAAGGCCGGCAACTTGGAAAGAAGGGAAAGATGCCACACTCTATCGAAAGCTTTGGCGATATCAAAGCTAACTGCCAGGGATTCGCCATGCTTGTCCATCGCTTCACCCCACGCGTGAGAGACGTACGCTAGAAGATCACCCGTTGATCGCTTTGGTCTGAACCCATACTGGCGATCATGAAGCAGCGAGTGATCCTCTAGGTAGTGAATGAGCTGGGAATTAATTATCCGCTCAAGCACCTTGCACAGCACAGAAGTTACAGCGATGGGTCGATAGTTGGCCAGATCCGAGCGATCCCCTTTTTTGGGGATGGGTTGTATGTTCGCCTCTTTCCAAGACACCGGTACAATACCAGTATCGTAAAACTCCCTAAACAATCGTGTCAATATAAGAGATAACTCAGCCGCGCATCTGAGCAGTACAATCGCCGGAACACCAGCCCGCTAGCCTTCCGCACGTCGAGCGACCTTAGCACGGCACGTACATCACACTGCCTTATACGAATATCAGGCATGGTGGCCCCACAATGTGCTATAATAGGTGGAGCGGCGCCACAATCAAGTTCGCCTTCTCAAGCGGCTGGTAAGCCAACGAGCCGTCTAGATGTTTCAACGGGGGCAGCGAGGGAGAGCAGAAGTTGGCCTGCACGGCCTCAGCAAGCCGCCAATAGCTACGGCTACCCGTAGGGTGCGAGATCAACTCCCGCCCCACCCTTGCCACTCTTTGTGCATCCGCTCCTGCGAGAGCCCTCTTGTTAGACTTGGAGGCCGCCTTCAAGGAGCCGGTACTAGGGTCATTCAGAGCGCAAGCCTTCGTCCAAGCACGATACGCCGCCTGCTTGCATTCAGCAGCTTTGGCGCATTCGCGATTGAACCAAGGCCGTTATTTGCCAACGCTGGCAAGATCTGTGAATAGAATATAATATTCCATACCCAACAAGATCTTATCAGCGATGGCAGAAGCGCACTCCGATGGGTCCTTTCCAAGAAAGCAGCTCTGGCCCCATGAGACGGATGCAAAGTAATCACGCAGTCCGTCCTAATCTGCCGACGAGTAGTGTCACAGACGACGCTTGGTCTCCACCGTTTTCGGTGGAGCAACGTAGTGCGGTGCTGTGGCAATGACCAAGCAGTGGTCTGACGAGCCTAGAGGTACCGACACTCTATACCCTTTAGGGTTCGTTAACAATAAGTCCAACGAGGAGGGCCTACCATATCTGGCATCCTGGTGGGCTGGGCTACCAGTTGCGTCAGGTCTTGCGTCAGAGAGAAGGCATGAGCGACTCTACCAGCATGATCAGTTTTGGAGGAGTTCAACCATGTTTCATGGTGGGCGTTGAAGTCCCCCAAAACCACCACCTCGTCGTTTGGGAATCGCTCCTGCGCGACATCAGTCACTCGGCCGAGGTGGTCAAAAAGGCTGCTTGTGTTAGATCTCCTGTGTGGGACCGATATAGGCACGCAAAGACACGGCAACGGGAGCCGAATGCAATGCGCACCCAAAGGATGGGAAAGGAGGGGTCTTCCAAACAGTGCAGACGACGACAACAAATGTCAGCCCTCACGTACAGACATACTCCGGCTTTCGCGCGGAATTGCTCCTCAAGCCGGGTTGCCAGGGTACCTTAAATAAGACGTGTCAGCAGGGCGACGAATTTGAGTCTCCGACAGAAAAAGCAATGCAGGCCGCGCCGTCTCGAGGTGTTGGTGGACGGCGTTGAGGTTAGAATGGAGCCCACGGATGTTAGTGAACTCCACCTCAAACAGCGAATTGGTGGTGGGAGAGGAGGAAGCTGCTGTATTACCTGCATTCCTTTTAGGCACTGTCATTGGAAAAGGGTAAGGAAGGGACGTGAACAAGGAGCCACTACTCTATCCACTCCGAGATTATGCGCGACCTGGTGAGGCAGCCTCCCGAGGTGGTTAGCCCCCGTCGGGCCCCTGTACTATGCCGCGGGCGGCCAGCGGCACTACCGTTTCTACGAGTCTCCCTGGCCGGCGTGTCGAGTTTTGTCTCCCGCTCAATAATAATAATAATAATAACGTGCAGTCCGTCCGTTGTCTAACTGGAAATCTCTAGGGCTGGACGGGCTGCACAATTTCTGGATCAAATGGTTCACGGGATCGCACGCTCGCTTGGCATCTCAATTCCAGTCTGCCTTAGAGTCTGGGTCGCTGCCCCAGTTCCTAACCACAGGAATAACCCACCTGCTCCATAAATCAGGTAGTGCTGCGGAACCTAAAAATTATAGACCGATCACGTGTTTACCGACGGTCTTTAAAGTTCTTACATCCATTTTGAGAGCAAAGATTTCCCATCATATAGAAAGGTATTCGATAATGTCTTCCTCTCAGAATGGATGTAGGAACGGGTCCCGTGGTACTAAGGAGCTGCTCCTCATCGACATAGCCATTAGCCAACAGGTTCGACGTTCCCGAAAGGATCTGTCGACATGTTGGATAGATTATAAGAAGGCCTATGACTCGGTGCCACATACGTGGCTCATGAGGGTGCTGGAGCTGTATAAAGTTGATGCAGTTCTACGCACCTTCCTGATGTCGTGTATGGGGCAGTGGAGGACGGTCCTTCGCTATCCAGGATGCCGACAGATCCAGGCGAACAGCGACCCGATAAGGATCGAGCGTGGCATATTTCAGGGCGACAGTCTGAGTCCACTGTGGTTTTGTCTGGCCCTTAACCCTCTCAGTACACTCCTGGAGGGTTCGGGTCAAGGCTACCGGTTGAGAAGAGGTGGTCAGGTCATATCGCACCTCCTTTACATGGATGACTTGAAACTCTTTGCTCCTAACGACTTGCAACTGATGAAGCTACTGAAGGTAACCGAAACCTTCAGTGGCGCCATCAGAATGGAATTTGGTTTGGACAAATGTGTGGTCATGCATGTAAAGCGAGGGGAGATTATGGAATCCGTTGGGACCCAACTTTCGGATTCCATACACCTTAGATCCCTCTCCTCAAACGAAACTTACAAGTATTTGGGTATGTCGGAAGCGTTAGGTATCAATGCTGGTGACGTGAAACAATCGTTGAAAGAGCGCTTCTTTTGCCGCCTGAACAAAGTACTTAACAGTCTTTTATCAGGCGGAAACAAGGTGCGCGCCTTCAACGGTTGGGTCATGCCAGTTTTGATGTACTCTTTCGGCATACTTAAGTGGACTCAGACGGAACTTGACGCCCTGGATAGGAGGGTACGCTCACTGCTTACCGCAAATCGGATGCATCACCCACGGTCATCGGTTATGAGGCTGTATATCCCGCGGAAGTGCGGGGGTCGTGGCTTTTTAAATGCTAAGACCCTACACAACCGCGAGATATGTAGCCTTAGGGAATATTTCCTCGAGGCCGACGTGGGTATGCATCGAGATGTGGTGGCGGTGGACAAGGGCCTTACCACGCTCTCCTTGGCTAACGAGAACTGGCGCAAACCTGTAGTATTAGATACTAACGACCGCAGGGAGGTATGGCAGAGCAAGGAGCTTCACGGACGCTTTTATCGGGTCCTACATGGGCCCGATGTAGACTTCCTAGCGTCCGTAGCCTGGCTGCGTTTTGGTGACCTCTTTGGGGAAACCGAAGGTTTTGTCTGTGCGATTATGGATGAAGTTATGATGACGAACAACTACCGGAAATACATTGTGAAGGACGGTACGGTTGACATATGTCGGGCATGTCACCGGCCCGGGGAATCCATCCGCCACATTATTTCCGGTTGTTCTAGTCTAGCTAACGGAGACTATTTGCACAGGCACAACCTTGTAGCCAGGATTATCCACCAGCAACTTGCTGTTCAATACAATCTTGTGGAATCGGAAGTACCGTACTATAGGTATATGCCCGACCCAGTTCTCGAAAATGGCAATTGCACATTGTATTGGGATCGGTCTATCATCACTGACAGGACTATTGTTGCCAATAAGCCTGACATAGTGGTGATATACCGACTAGAGCGTCGCGCAATGATTGTTGATATAACAGTCCCTCATGACGAGAACCTCGTGAAGGCTGAGAAAGATAAACAAACTAAGTATCTTGACTTGGCTCGCGAGGTTGTCGACATGTGGGATGTGAACACAGCAGTCAATCTGATGATAGTGGTGACGGCCAATGGCATAATTGCCAAGAGCCTCGACCAACACCTAAAGAGGCTCTCGTTGGGCAGCTGGATCAAGGGCTTGATCCAGAAAGCAGTACTTTTGGACACGGCGCGCATAGTTAGGAGGTTCCTCTCTCAGGAGCCCTGACCACCGGTAGCTTGGACCCTGTTCCCGATACCGGTGGGCTACTATTTTTTATATTTTTAAATGTTTTTTGTATTTTTATAGAAATATTTAAAAATGTAAATAGTATGTATATAAATGAATAAATGGAATAATAATAATAATTTTATTGACATATAGTTTTACAACTTCCTATGAAAACTCTGACACCCCAAACTAGGCTAAAATGCCAGTATCTCAAGGGTCAGGGGCTTCTCCCAATTTTTGCAAAAAGTGTCAAGAAAACATCATAAAAACGAAAAAAATACAATGCACTTTACATTAATATGTATATTAAATAAGTACTTATATTATAATGTTTCAATATATAATAAGGTGAATTACTATGTTAAATAATATTTATTATAAATAAATAAAGGTATATATAAACAAATATAAAATTAATACATATTTATTTCTATTTATTTTAAGATAGGTACTTACTAATAAATTAGTTTTATCATTTCTGTTATATGTAGCCCGTTAGTTGAATTTAATATCTTCTGTTTCCTCGTAGTTTAAGGACAAAAGCCAGGTTTTAACTATTGATTTGCATTCAAAAAGTGGAAGAGGGTAAAAATTTAATTTTTTTATTTATTTTATTATAGAGACAGACTGAGAGATACGCACGTTGTCGCCTTGCAAAGGCAGTACGAAAATTTACTGGGGAGAGTACCTTCGGTGTAAGCCGTTTATTACGGTGTGTCTCCGGGTTGTAACGGGTATTGGCATGTTGTTGGGTTATTATATTAAAGATATATAATTGCCTTATAGTAAGCAGTTCACACTGTTCATATAAAAGCTTTGTTGGGAATCTATAGGGTTTGAAGGTCATTACTTTTAGTAGATATCTTTGGGCTCTTTGAAGCTGAATAAGATACGTCTTGCAAGCTCCGCCCCACACACTCACACAGTATCCGATAACCGATTGCGCTTGGGCAAAGTAAACAGTGCGGAGGAGTTCAAATTCAGCGGCATGGCGCAACCTTTTGAAAATCCAGATTAATTTTCGCGTGCGCGCTGTCACAAGCTCGATATGAGGAAGCCAACACAGTTTACTGTCCAACACAATACCGAGGTATTTAACAGTCTCGGATTTTGTAATATTAATGCATATTTATTTCTATTTATTTTAGGATAGGTACTTACTAATAAATTAGTTTTATCATTTCTATTATATGTAGCCCGTTAGTTGAATATAATATCTTCTGTTTCCTCGTAGTTTAAGAGCGTTTACGTCCTTTTGCGCCGTTTTGCTCAAAAACTGTACTTTTTAAACCTCTTAGTATCTGTTAATACTTACTTTACAAATATGTTAAATACTTATGTCATTAGGCGATCTTGTAGTCGAAATAGTTTGTTGAAAACATTTTTAAATTTATGGATATTTTGGAATTTCTAACACGATAACTGAACAGAGGTTTTCATAATTTGACTTTCCGCGTCAACTTCGAAGCTTAAAAATGTGTTTAAATTACTATCAAATCTAATAACAACATTTTTATTTCAATTTGAAAGATCCTCAGCAAAATAGTTTGTTGAAAACATTTTTTGATTTTGGTTATATACTAACAAAAACTATAAAATACAAAACATTGTGAATTTTTAAAGAAATTATAGGTGATAAAGTTATTGTTTTCTCTAATGTACTAAATATATTTTAGAAGATAAAAGCTTGTACACACCTTCCAGCTCCATCAGCAGACCCTGGTTACCATGTAGCAGCAAAGTACTCGTCTAGACGAATTAAACGAGCCGAGACTCGATTGGGTTGCGTCGTTTCTTTAATGAGTTCCTATGACCACCACCACCAAAGTCAAAGTCAAAGTCAAAATATATTTATTCAATAAACTCAATTAATAAGTGCTTTGAATCGTCCAAATCTTTTTTAACCTACCACCCATTCAGGACATAATTTTTTAACTGTGGCAAAGAATGGACGCAAGAAACCACAGCGCACAAAAGCAACGACATTTACAAACAAAAAAAAGAGTATGTCGTTACCTGGTCAATACATGATAAATTAAAAAAATAATAAATTATGCAATACAAAACTACAATACAATGTAGTATCAATTAAATAAAGACAATTAGAAATAGCTGTTGGAGTAAATAGAGCATTTCAGATCCAAGCTGTTTTGTCTTCTGTGTAATCAGACACTTTATAATAAGCTTTTTTATAAAGCTTTTCTTTGATTGTAATTTTAAATTTATTAAGATCTAATTTCTGAATATCATTTGGTACTATGTTGTAAAATCTTACACACAGACCCTTAAAAGAATTATTTATTTTATGGAGCCTAGTATAAGGTACTGCTATTTTTTTCTTACTTCTAGTGTTTACATTGTGAATATTACTGTTTTTTGAAAACATTTCAGTATTTTTATAATCATAAATCAAATTTTCATAAATGTATTGTGATGTAACTGTCATTATATTTATTCTTAAATCTCTGTCTGAGAGAGTCGCCAACCTTTAGGTTTTAGATTGCTCGAATAGCCCTCTTCTGAAGCACAAAGATAGTTTGAATGTCGGCAGCATTTCCCCACAGTAAAATGCCGTACGACATTACACTATGAAAGTAACTGAAATAAACTAATCTAGATGTATCAACGTCAGTTAACTGACGGATCTTCATTACTGCATAAGCCGCAGAGCTAAGTCTATTCGACAATTTAGCTATATGTAGGCCCCACTGAAGCTTGGCATCTAACGTGATGCCTAGAAACACAGTGGTGTCCACAGGATTCACATTCTTATCTTTAATTTGTACACTAGTTGTTACTTGCTTAACATTAGGAAATACAAATCTTACACATTTGGTTTTTCCCTCATTTAATAGCAAGTTATTTACACTAAACCAGTGAACAATCTTTGAGATCGCATTATTCACATCGTCATAATTTGGGTGTCGTCGTTTCACTTTGAATAAAAGTGAAGTATCATCAGCAAACAATACTATCTCATGACTGTCTTTTACAAAATAAGGTAAGTCATTAATATAAACCAAAAACAAGAATGGACCTAGTATTGAACCCTGCGGAACTCCCATTGTAACCACTGATCCCGGAGATCTTTTACCGTTAATGTCGACCTTCTGAATCCTGTTACTCAAGTATGAGATTAGAAGGCTCAAAGAAGCATCCCTAATTCCATAGTGGTTAAGCTTCCTGACCAAAGTTTCATGTAAAACACAATCGAAAGCCTTGGATAAATCACAAAATACCCCTAGGGCATCCTGTAATTCCTCCCAGGTATCAAATATTTGGATTAAAAGCTCAACACCGGCGTCAGTTGTTGAGCGACACCTAGTAAAACCATACTGTTTACAATGTAAAAGTTTATTTCTATGAAAATGAATTTGAATTTGGTCTAGCATCAACTTTTCAAAAATTTTACTAAATGTGGGTAGCACAGAAATAGGTCTAAAATTAGAGGGGTGAGAAGTGCTACCTGATTTAAACAATGGAATTAATTTGCTATGTTTCATTAGGTCAGGAAATACACCACAGTCAATGCATTCGTTAAATATGCAAGCTAAAACTGGAGCTATTGTCATAATTACTGATTTAGCGACATCCACGGAATTACCCCACAGATCAGCAGTTTTCTTTTTATTGAGAGTGTTAAATGTTTTTAATATATCTATAACACAATTTTTTTGAAAACTGAAATTACTTTCACAATCTTTAACATTCTCCTTCAAAACAGATTCAGCTACAGTGGGGGAGGAAATCAAGGCTTTTGTAGTTGAAACTGGAATGTCAGTAAAAAACCTCTCAAATGCTGCAGCAACATCAGCATCAGAAGTCAAGGTTTTATTATCACAATTTAAATTGTACTTATTATTACGACTTCTGACCTTTCCTGTTTCACTATTTATAATATTCCATGTCATTTTTTTTTTGTCATTACTATTCTTAATCTTAGAACTCAGATAGTTTGCCTTGGCTAATCGGCATACTCTTTTAAATAACTTTGAATAATTTTTAACATATAATTTGAAGTCGTCGCTGGTGTTATAGTTGCGTTCACCATAAAGTTCATAAAGGCGTTTCCTACTTTTGTGAATACCAATTGTAGCCCATTCATTAAAAGATGCAGTACCACTAACCGAGATCTTTTTTGGAACAAAAGATTTATTAAATTCTGAACAATATATGTTAAAAAAATCATTATAAAAGACATCAGGGTTGTCATTGTATTCTAAATAATTTAATTTTGTATCTAGATTGCTTTTAAAGCGTTCCAACCGACCTGCAGTTTTTGGCACAACAGTGATATTCTTTTTCATCACTTGCTTACGCTGGTGTGGAAAGCTGACCATTTGGCCACAATGATCAGAGTCCAGGTTATTAATAATTTGCTTAGCCAGTGGTTTTACATTTGTATATATGTTATCAATACAGGTGGCCGAAGTGGCAGTTATTCTTGTCGGCTCCAAAAATAAATTATTCAAATTGTATGATAGAAATAAGTTTTTAATTTTAGTTGACAATGTGGAGTTTTCTAGCAAATTTATATTAAAATCACCGCAAACAATTATTGTTTTACCTACATTGCGGACCTTACGCAATGTCTCATCCATAACTTTTTCAAAAAGATCATACAATGCTGAAGAAGGTCTGTATACACTTATCACAACAAACTGCTCCAACTCCACACAAGCTATTTCTGTTGTTCGCTCAACCGAGAGGCTCACTATGTCTTTGCGTTCTTTTAATTTAAACTTTTTACTAACAATAATTAAGGAGCCACCATGTATTGCATTTCCTCGACTGAACGAACTTCCTACCAAATGATTCTTAAAATTGAACATGAACTGATGGTCTCTAAGCCATTGCTCGGTAATGCAAAGAATATCAATATTATTACAGTTCATGAACAATTCAATCTCTAAATCTTTGCCCATCATTCCTTGGATGTTCTGGTGAACAATGTTCAAAGATTCTACATTTTTTAAATTTAATGATTGACCGGGGCTTTTTATAAAGCTATTTTTACATTGATTTAATTTCATTTTATTTGCAAACATTTTGCAAGAGAGTTCCTCTTTTGTCTTATAATTTAATTCCAATAATTTGCTAGAGGTGTCCTCTATTGTCTTATAATCTAATTTAAATTATTTGGAACATATTCCAAAGTCTGAATTGGCATGTCAGTATGTTGCAGCTCAATAAAAGCCGCTGAGCTAGCCATGTTATTGGCTAAATACTTAAAATAAAATGATACCGAATTTGCTATCTGTCGCTTAAAATAAGTCTTAAGATAATATTTATCTTTTGTCAATATAAAATTATTATCTAATAATTTATTTATGTCTATTAATTCTACTTTCTTTTCATAGAAAGCCATTGTATTCAATGTCAAATTAAGCTTAAATCTATAATTATTTTCTTCGTGTGTCAAGTTTTTACTGTAAGGAAGTGTGAACATTATAATTTTTGGAATATTTAAAGAAAGTAATTTTTCATAAAAGTTAACTAATACTTTTTTGTTCACATTTCCCCTTTTCCCAATTAAAATATTAACAGTTTCTACATTATTAAGGTCATGTGAAATCAATTTTTTCATTATATCATGGTATGTCAAACCAGGCATACAATAATTTAAGACAGTTTGCCCCTCAGTGTTTAAAAATTGACCCAACCCTCTTCCAATTTCATCACTAAACATTAGAGTGCTACTTTTAGTACATTTATTGTATTTTTGGTAAGAAATATTGGAATTCAAACTGGACAAACCATGGCATAGCTGCTTAGGAGGTGAGGGATCACACACTGGTATGGACATGGAATGCTCCGAGGCAGCCAGGCCTGCCGCCAGGGATTGCCTAGACTCATTATCAAAGTTCTCAGTCCGAGAACTATCCAAAAGGTTATTTAGGGCCAGTATGTATTCCCCAATCTCCTTCTTTGAGGACTCATACCTAGTAGTCATACTTGTTAATGACTCCTGCAAACTAGTTAACTTATAATTTAATTTTTCAATTTCAATGTCATATTTTAATTTATTGTTTTCTAATAATGATGAACACTCATTTAATTTATTAACTAATTGTACTCTTTCTTTAATTAATGTTACATTTTTCTTCATACAGACTTTTTTTTTAATTAAAAGTTGAGTTTTCTTAATACATTTATTTAATGTAATATATTTTTTTAATTTATTTCTGCTACATTTAACAGGCTTAATGGTGGCACTGGAATAAATACTATCCTCCTTTGTTAAGTCAATTGTTACCAAAGGATTAATATTAAATGAAGCAGAAACTATTTCAGGCGCACAGCTAACTAACTCATCGAACAGACTTTGGTTCTGTATGGCAGTTACTTGTAATTTGTCACATTCTAGAGTACTTATACTACAATAATTATTAGCCTCATGTAACTGCCTTTCCAACCCAGAGATACGCACAAGGGCCTGCTCATACTCATCCTGCATTGGTCGAACCCGTCTACTAACAACTGAAGCTTGTCCCGTTCCTCATTAATACAATTACACTCAGAATGTAATGAAGACATCTCTTTTTTCAATTTATTGTTTCTATCCAGTAAGTCCAACATTTCCTTTTCATTGTCATCTCTTTCCCTATTCAATTGTTTGATTAACTCCTTGGATGCCTTCAATTCCTGCAAAGCCAGGTGGAGCTTAGACTCTTCCTGACGAGCCAAGGCCTTTCTAGTACCAGTATACATTTTGAATTGATAAAATGTTTAATGTACTTATAGCAATTAGAACCAGGGAGATACTCAACCAATGTTATAAAGTTAACTGAAATTTAAAAAAAAAAGAGAAGTACACTTTTTAGCAAATAAAATAAAGGTGTACTTAACTAAAATGTTCTCTTAAAAGTATGTTTATTTAGAATGCATAAATAATGATAAAAATACTACCTTGTAAAGAGAAAACAATGAAATAACACAATAATTACCAACAACAATTCGAATAATGAACTGTCATTCGCCGATTCGATTGAAGTTTTATGATTCACAATAAGTAGCACTTAGAGACACAAAAAACACTACGTTAAACGTTTAGTTGTGCAATATCAGGTGAATAATTGAAAGGGGGCCAATATTTACATCGAAAAATAATAAATTTGTTAAAATTCACGGGAGCAAACTTAGAACAGCTGTTAGCAGAAATGTTGCCACACGAAAACCGCTCTACCTCCGGCGCTGGGTCGCGGACTATCTCCGAGGCCGGAGAGTGGTGTTCGTCCGGAAGGACGGGAGTCGGGGGGAAAGGCCGGTGCATGCCGGTGTTCCACAGGGGTCCGTTCTGGGGCCCCTCTTGTGGAACATCGGCTTCGACTCGGTGTTGCGTGGGGGGTGGCTGCCCCGGAATGAAGCCATCAGCTACGCGGATGACACCCTCGTGTCGGTCCGGGGTAGCGATTTTGGGGAGGTGTGTCGGCGTGTGTCGGCTGTGTCCTCCACGGTGGTCGACCGTATTCGTGCGTTGGGCCTCGAGGTCGCTCTGGCCAAGACCGAGGCCATGGTTTTCCATGGGCCGCGGCGCCGTCCTCCAGCGGGTGCTCGGGTGATTGTCTCGGGTGAGCGGGTGCGGGTGGGGTCAGTGATGACCTACCTGGGGCTCGCCCTGGACAGCCGCTGGAGCTTTGTCGAGCATTTCCGCCGATTGTCCCCGCGGCTCATTGGCGCGGCCGCTGCGTTCGGCCGTCTTCTCCCTAATCTGGGGGGGCCGAACGCGCATTGTAGAAGGCTGTACATGAGGGCCGTGGGTTCCATGGCCCTCTACGGCTGCCCTGTGTGGGAGCGGGCTATGAGACGGAGTCCGGATATCCGGGCCCTGTTGCGCCGACCCCAAAAGGTTATGGCGATTAGGGTGATCCGGGGATACCGGACGGTGGCGTATGAGGCGGCCTGTGCGCTCGCTGGCGCCCCCCCGTGGGAGCTGGAGGCGGGGGTGCTAGCGGAAATGTACGAACGCCGGGCCGCGGCGAACATACGGGGTACCCGCTTAACTGCCGAAGAGGCGCTCAGTGTCAGGCGCGAGCTTGACGGCGCCCTCAGGGAGAGGTGGAGGGCCTCGCCGATCCACAGTGGGGAGTGCGCACTGTGAACGCAATCCGCCCACTATTGGACCAGTGGGTGGACCGTGCACATGGTGCCCTCTCCTTCCGCCTTGTGCAGGTGCTGACCGGGCACGGATGCTTCGGTGGGTACCTGCACAAGAGGCCTAGGAGAGAGACGACGTGAGCGTGCCACGAGTGTGGGGCTGTGGAGGACACAGCGCAGCATACCCTTGAGGTTTGCGGCGCGTGGGCTGCACAGCGCCACACTCTGGTGAGCGCGATCGGGCAGGACTTGTCCCTACCCGGGGTGGTGCAAGCCATGCTCGGGAGCGAGGTGGCTTGGCGGGCGGTGGCTTGGCGGGCGGTGGCTTGGCGGGCGGTGGCTTGGCGGGCGGTGGCTTGGCGGGCGGTGGCTTGGCGGGCGGTGGCTTGGCGGGCGGTGGCTTGGCGGGCGGTGGCTTCCTTCTGTGAGACCGTGGTCTCACAGAACGAAGCGGCGGAGAGGGTACGCGAGGACGACGTCCTTGCGGACCCGATCCGGCGTAGGCGGAGGGGGGGTCCAAGGCGACGTTATAACGTCGCCCTCCTCCCCCCCTAGGGAGGGCCGCGGCCTAGTGTAGAGGAGCACTAGGCTGCATTGCACCAGCCCTCCACCCGCTTGGGAGCAGCCTGAACCTACCAGGCTTCTTCGTGGGGGCAGGGGACCCAGGTAAAACTGGGTCCGTAGCGTGCGGCGTTTCGCGGGGCATCGTAGTGTGGTACCGCGGCGCCGCGTCGCGCTTATGAAGGAAGGTGTCGGTTCTTTTACCAGGTCGGGCCTGTATGTCCTTACTCACCCGTTTCCCTTACGGAAGGGCGGGTGGGGACATATGGGTTCCAGCCCTGGACAGCGCATGGGGTGTCTCACGCTCCTCTCGAGGCCTCATGCCAGTGCAGAGAAGCATTTTCTCCGACTAAAACAAAGAAATAAAGGTAGTATCGATATTGGTCTGAAGTTTGTGGGGTCTAATGTACTACCTGATTTATACAAAGGAATAATTTTGCTCAATTTCATCAAGTCAGGAAACACACCACAATCAATACATCTATTAAATATCACAATTTAAGCGGGAGCAACAATGTCAAATAAAGATTTTATAATGTGCACAGAAATGCCCCATAGATCAGCCGTTTTCTTAATATTATTGATTTAAACGCGACTTTTAGATCAGACCCATTAACATGACGGAAATGAAAACCGTCATAAAATTCAGGCACATTATCTTTATGTAATGATTCTGCAACGGAGGTGGAAGAGCCTAGAGCACTAGTTAAAGTGACAGGGAAAGCAGAAAAAAAAATTTCAAAAGCATCAGCCACCTCAAAATCTGACTTGGTAACATGACCATTGATACTTAATTTGAACTCTGAATCCTTTGTTCTACCCTTCCCAGTCTCTTCATTGATAACCGTCCAGGTGGCTTTGATTTTATTACTACTATTTCTAATTTTAGATTTAATAAATAAAGATTTTGCTACTTGACAAACGCGTTTGAAAATTTTCGAGTATAATTTGACATGTTCTTTAAACTCTTCACTGCTATTAAATTGTCTTCCATAGTATAACATGTACAAAGTTTGCCTACTCTTATGAATACCTACGGTTGCACAGTCGCCAAAGACAGGACTATTAGTAACAGTAATCTCCTTGGAAGTAAATATTGAATTAAATTCGCGAAGAAATGCATTAAAAAATGAGTTATACATCAAATTAGGTTCTAAGTCATTATCTAAAAAAGAAAGTTACTAGTTAGGTTTACTCATATGTTCCAAGCGACTAACTGTTACTGGCACAAAAGTAATTTTTTTCTTGACTACATTTTTATTATTTATTTTAATACTTATCATTTGCCCAGAATGGTCAGAATCTAGTTTATTAATAATACTTTTTTGAGTTGGACTAAAATCTGTATATATATTATCTAAGCAGGTAGCCTTGGTGGCACTTATTCTAGTAGGTTCCATAAATAAGTTAACCAAATTATGAGACTTGAAAAGACTTAAAATTTTACATGATGCAGTTGTATTAGTAAGAATATTAATATTAAAATCTCCACAGACTAAAATAGTTTTACCTGAGTTACTAACTTTGCATAGGGCTTCATCCATGATTTCTAAAAATAAATTAAGATCCGCGGAAGGAGGTTTATAAACGCATATAATAATGAACTGCTCTAATTGTACACAGGATAGTTCTATGGAACATTCTACAGAGAGGGACACAATATCTTTACGTTCTTTAAATTTCAGTTTTGTATTAAGCAAAATTAACGACCCCCCATGTACTGTGTTGACCCTACAGAATGAACTACCAACCTGGTGGTTGCTGAAATTAAACATAAGCTGATGCCCCTTCAACCAGTGCTCAGTGACACACATAATACTAATATTATCAGAGTTCATGAATAATTCCAGCTTTAGTTGCTTGCCCTCAGTCATACAATATATATTTTGATGCACCAGGTTATTATTATTATTTGTATAGCAATTATTACATTTTTGTGGGCGTAGTGACATGTTATAGTTACTGTTTGATTGTATTGCTAAATCAATTAATTGTGAATGTAATAAGTTAGAGCTAGAGGCAGCTACCTCTGTTGTCTTATGAGTTAATTTAAATGATTATAAATTTCAGAATTAATGTTATTATTTATAATAATTGAATTAGAAATGTCAATATCATTATTATAAGGTAAATCAGAGTTATGCTCAATAGAAGCTAAATTATAATTAATGTCATGATTACTTAAATAATTAATGGATAATTCCATGTCAACCGTCTGCATAATAGAAGCAGATTTCGTAGCCAAGTTTTTGGCTGTAATATCAATAAAATAGGATAGCGAAAGTGCTTTCTGTCGATTAAAACTAGCAGAAAGGTAATATCGATGACTTAGTGCACACATGTACTAACTACAAAAATTGCGATTTTTACTTTTTGACTGCCAACTGTATTAATTGACGTGTTCTACCGTTTGCACTTACCCATGTGTCGATATTCCATCTCTTTCTATCAAAAACCCAGTGTCACGGTTGTATCAAGTAAGCTTCGGTATTGTCCAATAGTATTAAAATCCTTTATTTTTACTAATCTGCTACGAAAACTCCTGAAGTGATTTTAAGATTGACTCTTGCGGTACTAGTTAACGCACAAAAATATTAAGTACATTTACGATTTGTAATTTTACATATTACAGACAATCCAAATGTTGTAAGTGCAGTTAATACGAAAACAAATCTAATGCTTGCAACTGTTTTTAAGTGCACAAACGTGCTAAGTCGTTATGATACAAAAAATAACTGTACATATGTTTACAAAATCATCGAAAATCATTATCTATCTATCAATATATATCTATTAGTACACTTAACTCATTTTTGTTTTGTTTCTTGAAATGCTCAACTTACGACATTTTAAGTTAAGTGTGCTTTCGATAAACGTTTTGGCGCGTAATTTTTACGTGTATCCACGAAGGCTAAGAAAAATCGGTCAATGTCACGTTCATACTGGCTTTTTCACCAATCTATAAGAAAACACCGTGTTTGCCAAACATTTTTGTAACACGTTCGATATTAGCACAAGTATTATTAATATTTGTTGCAAAAATAGAGGACATGCAGGCTCTTATGTTGGCACTGACAATCGAAAAGGTAAAATTACCGCAAATATCCCTAGGCTACGAAGTTTGTGAAAGAGCAAAATATTGACCAGTACCCTCGAATTGAGTCTTACTATTGTCGCTAAGACTCCAAAAAATTACATTTAGATAGTGATCTGAATCTGAACTTATCTCGCATGTACAAAATTCACAAAGAAATTTTTTGCTTAGAAAAACAAATGTAAGTAAATACCACAGGAATTTTCACTCCTATGAGCCAAAACTAGCATTTTATAAGCCCTGCAATGTGATAAGCGATCAAATGAAAAGGCTAGTTTACAAGAAGAATATGATGCACACAAAAAACGCAAAAAAGACTCTTTGGATATGAAAAAAGAAGACAAAGAAATATGTTTTAACACAGATGGTGCTTTTAGAGCAAATACATTCGACCTACAAGCTGTTCTTTCTATACCCCTTACCGGTGATTGCAAAATATATTATTTACGAAAACTATCATACACAACACAATCTAACTATTTTATATTTGATAATGGGTTCTGCCACGATCAAACCAAAACATTATGATGTTAATATAACATGACGATTTTTATGGCATGAAGGCATTTGAAAAAACTTTAAATACTAACACAACTAAAAACATAAAAAATGAGACTGAAATGGTTTAAAATTAAGTGACTTCTGGTAAACATAAATCGCCTACTTCGATATTTTATAAATACGACTTGAACGATTCAGATTTGGAAGAAATGAATATTTGCAAGGCAAAAAATGGAGGAAAAAAGAAAAACTTCATTAACATATTTAAAAAAAACCCGAAAAGAGCATACAAATTTGGTGCTCCCTATTTCACAATATATGAAAAAAGATCTTCTTACTCTTTAAAGGATGGTGTGATCCCACCAGACTATGGGCGTATTGCCCATATAGAGACTTACCATCCAGTTCTGCAAATATTCCTATTATCAATATCACTGGCACTGAAACATCTGATTATGAAGTTAAGAATCAGGATGAGAGTATTATTAATAACCTACCTTATTCTAAAACTAATTAGTGATTTAAAGAAACTTGAATAAATAAGTACTTAGACTGATTACTAAGACTGATTTAGGTACCTATACTTCTTAATAATTAATTAAATGTTGTAAAACTTTAATATATTATTACTTACCTACTATGCAATGGTTTATTGATTTCTTATTTAACAATATTATTATTATTTTATGTTCTAACCTGCACAAAATATCTTGAGTCGGTAGTCTTTGGTATTTAATAAATATTTTAATATTTTAATTTTGATAAGTACCTGTTTATCTACTAGAATATTGACCCCGTCCCACTTAGTACATTCGTGCATTCAAATTACTAAATTTAAGGGTTCAAATGTACTAAGTGAGGGGGTTATCTAGCAATTCAATTGATTTTGTTATCAATTTGACGTAAATCGGTTATGAAATCTATTTATTTGTAGAACCAAACAATAAGTCTTATGAATAAACGTAATTTGAATTCCATATCATACACAGTTTTTGTAATATTCATGCTTAAACTTTAAATGCTCTCCTGAAAAATCAAGTTTTTGTAATTAGTACATGTGTGCTCTAAGCCATCGATATCTACCTTTAGTCAAATAATATAATTTGCTGCTAACAAGACTGTTAGTATCAATCAAATGAATACAATCATTATATGTACTTATAGTGTGTAGTACACTATTCAACTTATACCTAAGATTATTTTCCGCATCTGGCAAGTTCTTAGAATAGGGGAATGTGAACAAAGTTATACTACTTAAGTCTAGAGATAATAAATAATCACAATAGTCAATTAAATCCTGTTTGTTCACATTACCCCTATTTTCCACTAAAATAATTAGATTTTTATAATTATTTAATTTGAATTTTAAAATTCTTTTCATAATTACTTCATAAGTTGCAGATGGAAAGCAAAGGTTTACAATTGACTGTCCCTTTATGAGTGAATTCAATTTTGAGCCCATATGTTTTCCAATATTATCACTAAACATAATAGTACCTTGTGCATCACCTGATGTACAACATGTTACATCAATTGATGCACCCACTGACTGCTCTGTCCTAACACTAGTATGGGAGCTATCACACAAAGTCTCAGTATTATTATTGTTGCAAACAGTGGGAGTACACACTGGTCGTGGAGAACTAAGGCAAGTGCACTTACATGAATGGTTGTTAACGAGTGAATCGAAGCGCTCAGTGTTATAATTACTCAATTTTAAGAGATCATCCAAGGCCCCTGAGTACTCTTTAATCTCCTTTTGTGACAGATCATATTTACTTTGAATCGAGTTTAATGATTCGGTCAAGTAATTAATCCTCAATTGTAAGGCCTGTGTGTCAGCTTCATACCTAATTCTACTATTTTCTAACTTTAGTGTGCTTATTTCTAAATCATCATATAATTCTATCTTTTCTTTAGTAGATTTGGCACACTTAGTTACAAACATTTGTTTTTTAATTAATTTTTGTGTTCTTTTAATATATCTATTGATTTTAACATATCTTTTCAGTTTTATCCTGCCACAATTTAACACACACACTCACTGTTGTTGCTTAATTAGACTATCATTAGTTAAGTCTACTACTGGATATTGGAAAGAGTCAGTGTGTTTGCTTACTGCAGAAGAAACCAATTCATGCTGGGTCTACTTTAGGGGCTCATTAGTCAAAATCCCAGGCCTCCTAGAACTTTGGCATCACAGGACTCAAATGTCTGTGTATGGTGCAGAAGATCACATGCATTGTTAGAAGGCCCCGAAATAAATAAACTCGCGGAAAGAATAAGTCCAAGACAGGTATCTTTTCATAGTTTTATTTTCAAGAGACACAAGTGAGTGATCTAATGAAAAAAAATTACTTTACATTCTTCACATTTTATGATTTCTTTGTTTACAGATACCTAATAGTGGACGTGTTTGCTATGCTTGTTGGGTGGCTGCTCAGCGAAATATTCGCAGACAAGCTGCAAACAATTCTGTGTGGCAAATAGAGAACGTAATTGTTGATAGGAACGAGGATCAAGCAATCACATATGATAGAAAGATTTGCGTGGGGTGCAGATCCTCTTTGCTCCACAGACGGACACATATGTAGGGAGATGGTCCTGAGAGAAATATAATCTCAGAAATAATGTTTTCAAGAGAAGTAAGTAGTCTTATTTTTCAAAAATCTTTTTATATAATTGCCCCGAAACACTATGCCCCATATCTTCGTTCTACTGTACGTGGGGATGACAAAAAAATTGTTTTGAGCTCACAATTCACTAAATAGTCGATCTCATTCAGTTTTTCAAAAATATCTTCAGTGTTTTATAATAGTATAGATAGATGTGGTAACAATTTTGTGTTTTCAGCTTCCAGCGGATGCATTAGTATGTATGGGATGCTGGAGAATGGTTCAGGAGTTACGAGAGAACCCCAATATTATCGCAGTACCAGAAACAAGTTTGCAAATAAAATAAACATTAAATATGCTTCATAAAATGTAAAAATGTTTTATTTCATTACTACCAGTTACCTACTCTACCTACTTAGGTGTGTTACTTTAACTAGGTATTATTCACTGCATATTAGTACATACACTAGGACTAGTACCATGTTCTCATATGGTTGTGTTCTTTAATGTATGTTAGATTTGATTTGATGTAAGGGTCGTGGTGCTGCTCTTCTGTTATGTGTAGGTGCAGCAGTAGGTAATAAAACGCTGAAATCTAGCAGTCAATTACAATTAACAGCTTAAGTACAACTCTACCTACATGTTATGAAACTAATAGAAGATATAATTGTTATTATTATTATTAGCCGCAATTGTCCCACTGCAGGGCAAATGCCACCCTTCCCTTCTTCTATTCCTCCCTACTAGCAGCGATCTGAGAACAATCCTTTTAGGAAAAGGAAAATTATGTTAAGTACCTATAAAAACAGGCTTATCTGGGTAATCTTCTAGTGCCCAGTTATAGGCAGCCAAATAAAGATAAACAATGTTTCTCATAATGTTTGTTGTACTCGTTTGTTACCCTAGGCAGTACTGGTAGTGTCATATGCCTACTCAAATAAGAAAACAATAGGTCTACCTTAGATTAAAACAAAAAGAGAAGATACGGCATGCGCCTACTTGTAGTCAATCAAAATATAGTCCTACTCAATTACTCAACTGACGCGCCTTGGTGTCTCTCGTCTCTCTCGTACGTACACGAACGATTCCGACTGAAGTGAAATTGTGTCTTTAGGTCTATAAGCCTAATTCTAGCGGCTCACTTACAAGACGCTAATGCCGTATCTTCCCTTTTTGTTTTAATCTAAGAGGTGTACAGATGGAATGGATGCCTCAGAAAACTGCATTGTTGTGCAGAGCAGCAGGCAGATGAGGTTTACAGATGGAATGGATGCCTCAGAAAACTGCATTGTTGTGCAGAGCAGCAGGCAGATGCAATGACCTTTTATAAATATCATTGGGCAGATGTATGTTTGTCTATTTCTCTTTTATACTTACACCAATAGAAATACATGCTTTGCTAGTAAAAAAATCCTCGATTTGACCTGGCCAAGAGTAAGTTAATTTATAAGTAACATTATCAATGTCAGTATTGGAATATAGAGTTGTTATTAGGACCAAAATCACAGAAAACAATTACTAAAGACCAAAATGCTGTACGTAGGTAGGTACTACGCTACTACGAAAAAGAAAAGTACTTTTGTTTTGACAGCTACTTGACATGTCACATGACGTTGACAGATTACCGCCTGCGATCACGAAAGTTGCTATAATTTGTTATTTAAAATAAATTCTATTCATTTATTTGAAGAAAATCATTTCGAATAAGCTTATTCCCTTAGATTAATGGTTGGTCTCGCTGCGCACGACTAGATACCGCCGTCGTACTTGTTAAATGCGGCAACAAATACTACGCCGAAATCGGCGTACCCGAGCCAGTCACACTGACAGCTGTGGGTGAAGTGTAGGCACCGAATGTTTTATTCAATTTTGGGCTTAATTCAAACTAAAATGCTAGTTTGCGTAGTAAAACTGTGTAAAAATAATACTTCTAAAATAAGAAGGACACTGGGATCACATACCATCAGTAAGTATCGTATAATTTCGAAATTTCATCATAAAATAATATGAACAATAAACGCCATTTAGTGTTACCGCTAATACAAGAATAAAGTCCCCGTGGTTGAGATTTTTATTATGTGAATTTATTGTTATTGTCTTTTATTATATAGGTAACCTATTTCATTTGTCTTACAAAGTTACTATATACTTAACCTAGTTCTATGTTATTTCATGTTTACTTATATTTGTGATCTATAATAAGGTGTAAAAATGTTAGCTGACACTATATCAAGGGGATTCTACCGATGAAACTGAACAACTTTCCTTATGGAACATGGGTCGAAAATTTATTATTTTTCTCTATACAAAATGCGCAATCAGCTGATTGACTCAAGTATGGAAAGCTATTTTTTTTAAATTTTGACCTATGTTCCTGAAATGTAAACTTTTCGTGTCTGTACTTACATTGAAAATATTTGCGTAAAACATAATGTACGGGATGAGGATACGTGAACATTAGAATCATTTTTAGAATTTTTGTCTGTCAGTTTGTTTGACGCGCATCACACAAAAACCGCTGGACGGATTTCAATGAAACTGAGAATAGGTGTATGGCTTATGATTCGGGTAATATTATAGGTTAAAGGTTGCTTCACACATATCAGTGAAGCCACAGTTCCGACACAGTACCGGCACAGTGTTTTTCATACATTCTCTATGAACGCATCCCCACTTGTCAGTGATAATGCTCTCAGTGTCAGTGCCGCCACCGGCAAATCACGGACGTATTCGTTTTGAAAAAAATAATAGACAATGTTTGAAATAATATTTTCACTTCTCTTGCTCAAAAAGACCGTCACTGTAGCGTTGCAAAGCGAGGCTGAAATATCTTTTCTTGCCTTATGGAAAAAGTATTTTTTTTTTAAATTTTTGTCTGTTACATGACAGTGAGCCTACAAAAACGAAAAAGTATTTAGTCATATGTAAGAATAATCATGAATAAAGACTCGACTTATTACTGTTTACTTAGATCCACAACTTTTTTGAGAGAGTTATTATTAAAGTTTATGGTAAAATTAGTAATCATTTGAATCTATGGACAACACAGACCACGCCCACACAGTCCACGCTTCAGCAAGAAACAACTGCACAGTCTGCACATGTGCTTAGGTGGTGAGCCTTCAGCTCTTTAGTCGCTTTTACGACACCAAAGGGAAGAGAGGGGTTGGTAGTATTATTTTGATGAGCCCATCGCCACTCTATGCTGTTGTATGTATGTGCAGTCTTTAGTCCATTAGTCGCCTTTTACGAGACCCAATGGAAGGGAGGGGTTGGTAGTATTATTTTGATGAGCCCATCGCCGCTTGATGCTGTTGGATTTATGTGCAGTCTTTAGTCCATTAGTCGCCTTTTACGACACCAAAGAGAAGAGAGGGGTTGGTAGTATTATTTTGATGAGCCCATCGTCGCTCTATGCTGTTGGATGTGTGCAGTCTTTAGTCCGTTAGTCCACTTTTACGACATCGAAGAAAAGTGAGGGGCTGGAGTATTATTTTGATGAGCCCATAGTTGCTCTATGCTGTTGAATGTATGTGCAGTCTTTAGTCCGTTAGTCGCCTTTTCGATACCCAAGGAAAGAAAGGAGTTGGTAGTAATTAAAAAAAAAAACTACAAAAAAAATGAGTTCTAATCATTGCTACACATACCTACCATTTTTCTACAGAAGAAACCTACGTCTAACCTACATAATAATATGTACAATTACATTGATATATATTCACTTTTAATTGTTAATTTTTAAATATTTTCTGGGCTACATTTATAACCAGCAACTTAAGTAATACATCACAGCAAAAATATTTTTCCCATTAACTCGGGTAACAGTTGAGCAGCTGGCAACAAATTTTTCACGCACACTAGCATCCTTGCAAATTGTCATAAACACACTACAATAATGAGTTGCCGCATTTACGGAGCTGTGGTTTATAGGTAGCGCGGTATCTAGACGAGCGCAGCGAGACCAATAATTCATCTAAGCTTATTCCATTAATTAGCTACATTTTGGTATTGTGTACATGGTGTTGGCATTTTCTCCATACAAAATTAAACATCTCCTTTACGACAGATTAACTTTGTTTGTAAATGCAAAAACAAATTAAATTGAGCTTATCTTACTAGGGTATATATAGAAAGGGTCTATACTAGGGATAATTTGAAACCCTGGATTATGGCTGGCTTCGCTTGATACACGCTGTATTATCTGAAGCAAAGGAGACTCCCACACATTTGCAAAAAGACAAAGGGACTGAGTTTACATTGAAAAATGTTCAAATGTTTTTAAAAACTTATAACATAAATTATTACACAACGAATATCCCTGATATCAAAGTAAGTATAGTCATAAGATTTCAAAGAACTTTGAAGACGAAAACGTGGCGCTACTTCACACATAATAATACTTATCATTACATTGATATCTTTTAGGGGTTATTACTCGCGTCCGTAGGTTTACCCTTGAGACCCTACACGTGACCCCTGGGTGGTGCTAAATGAGTGACACTTACCGAGTGGTAAAGCCACGCTGCGTTGCAGCACGCATTGGGTCGGCTCGCCCGGCGTAATACCACCCCCTCACGAATATTCGGCGTGAAACAATGGCACTCTGTGCTGTTGTGTTTCGTCCGGCGAGTGAGGGTTCCGGAGACCCCTTCCCCCCCCCCCCCCCACCCCTCACAATTGATATGGCAGCGAACTTTAATCTAGATTTACCCCAGGGGGGTACCGACACATCCAGTGTCGGAGAATCCCCCCCTGAGCGTTCTCGCTCAGGCTGCCCTACGTATTCTGGGGAGGGCAAAAGTTCGCTCGTGTCAAGGCATGCTGCAGGCAGAAGAAAGGCGAGACAATTGGCACCCCCTCCTACGCTTCGCGTGGACTTCTGCAACATCAGGGGAATCCACTCTAACTTGAGCGCCGTCCATTACCACCTCGAGACGGAGAAACCGGCCTTGCTCTTCCTCACCGAGACGCAGATATCCCCTCCTCCTGACATCTCTTACTTGCGCTACCCGGGTTACAACCTGGAACATTCATTTGTGCCACGAGCCGGTGTTTGTGCCTATGTCAGGGAGGATATGTGCGCCGTCGCCTTGGCAATCTTGAAGATAGGGACCTCTCCATCTTATGGCTACACGTCGACTGCGGACGTCATCATCGCGTCTACGCGTGCCTGTATAGGTCCCACAGCGGTAACAATGGAACTGACCAACTTATCGAGACCGTCCAAACAGCGACAGACTCCCTTCTCCAACGGATCCCCTCGGCCGAGATTGTGGTATTGGGAGACTTCAATGCCCACCACGTCGAATGGCTTGGTTCACGCACAACTGACCACGCGGGTAGAGCCGTTCATGACTTCGCTTTGGCCTACAGTCTGTCCCTATTGGTAACCGAGCCAACACGGGTTCCAGATGTGGAGGGCCATGCACCTTCTTTATCGGACCTTCTGCTGACCTCGCACCCAGACGGCTATCAAGTTTCTGTTGATGCACCACTAGGCTCATCAGACCACTGTCTGATTCGCAGCACTGTGCCTCTCACAGAAACTTCAAAACCGCAACCATAGGCTACCCGTCGAGTCTGGCATTATAGGTCGGCGGACTGGGATGGGATGCGAAGTTTCTTTGCGTCCTACCCGTGGTGGCGAGTTTGCTTCTCGCTGGATGATCCTGATGTCGCCGCTGACTCTGTTGTTGATGTGATACTGCAGGGAATGGAACTTTTCATTCCAAACTCTGTGGTTCCCATTGGCGGCAAGTCCCAACCATGGTTTGGTCGTTGCTGCAAAATGGCGTCTCGCCAAAAGCGTCAACACTACCAAGCATGGGCTAATGCGGTGTCATCAAAGGATCCAAACACCAGTGCGCTCAAAAAGAAGTACAACTTTGCCGCCAGGTCTTTTAAGAAGGCATTGCCAAGGCGAAGTCATCATTCATTGGTAGAATCGGCGAGAGGCTAGTGCGTCTTCCTTCGGGGACGCGTGCGTTCTGGTCTCTCGCCAAAGCTATCTTAGGGAATTTTTGTAAGTCGTCCCTACCACCATTGCACAAGATAGATGACTGCCTGGCCTACACTGCAAAGGAGAAAGCCGATCTCTTGGGCTCTCTTTTCGCATCAAACTCGACCTTGGACGACGGGGAAAACTCTCCACCAACTATACCGCATTGCGCTTGTACAATGACAAACGTTCAGTTCCTGCAAAGGTCAGTTCGTAAGGCTCTTTTTTCCCTTGATATCCATAAGTCGAGTGGGCCTGATGCAGTTCCACCCATTGTGCTTCGGACGTGTGCTCCTGAATTGGCACCAGTTCTAACGCGCCTTTTCCGGCTCTCTTACACTACTGGCGTCGTCCCGAGCTCTTGGAAGACAGCCCTTGTCCACCCGATTCCAAAAAAAGGCGATCGCTCAGATCCGTCCAACTACAGGCCAATAGCTATTACCTCTTTGCTCTCCAAAGTAATGGAGTTCATTATAAACCGCCAGCTCTTGGGGTACCTAGAAGAGAAACAGCTACTAAGTGATCGCCAGTATGGTTTTCGTCACGGTCGTTCGGCTGGTGATCATTTAGTGTACCTTACTCACCGATGGGCGGAGGCAGTCGAGAGTAAAGGGGAGGCACTAGCAGTTAGCTTGGACGTAGCGAAAGCCTTTGACAAGGTATGGCACTGGGCTCTTCTTTCTAAACTTCCATCATACGGGCTTCCTGAGAAATTGTGTTCATGGGTTGCCAGCTTCCTTACTGGGCGTAGCATCAGAGTCGCAGTCGACGGTTCGTGCTCCGACATGAAGCCCGTGAATGTTGGAGTCCCGCAGGGGTGTGTGTTGTCCCCTACTCTGTTTCTTCTGCATATCAATGACATGTTGCATTACAACAGCATTCATTGCTATGCGGACGATAGTACTGGGGATACGCTCTACACCGGGCGAGCTAATATTTCTCTGGAAAGCGTCATCGAGAGCCGGAATAAACTTGTGACTGCCACCGAGAACATGTTAAGTCATGTCTCGAATTGGGGCCGACATAACCTAGTACACTTTAACCCCTCAAAAACACAAGTTTGCGCATTTACCGCAAAAAAACATCCCTTCGTCGCACCTCTAAACTTTGAGGGAGCTCCCCTTGATACCAATCCGACTATTGGAATCCTTGGCGTCGATATTTCGAGTGACGTTCAGTTTCGTGGTCATTTGGAAGGTAAAGCTAAATTAGCTTCGAAAAAACTGGGTATGCTTAATAGAGCGGGTCAGTATTTCACGCCGGCCCACCGCTTACCACTGTATAAAGCACAGGTCAGGCCGCATATGGAATACTGCTCCCATCTTTGGGCTGGAGCACCCCAATACCAACTCCTTCCATTTGACCGCATCCAACGCAGAGCTGCTCAAATTATCGACGACGTGGATATTTCAGGTCGGCTCGATCCACTGGCTCTTCGGAGAAACGTTGCGTCTCTCTGTATATTGTACCGTATATATCATGGGGAGTGTTCTGAGGAATTGTTCGGCTTGATCCCTGCCGCTGATTTCCTTCACCGCACTACACGCAATCGACTGTCATTCCATCCACATCACCTTGATGGATGGCGGTCTACTACTGTGCATTTTTCAAGAAATTTCTTGCCTCGATCTACAGTGTTGTGGAACCAGCTCTCGGCGGCGGTATTCATGATTATTCTGCATATGACTAAATACTTTTTCGTTTTTGTAGGCTCACTGTCATGTAACAGACAAAAATTTAAAAAAAAATACTTTTTTCCTTAAGGCAAGAAAAGATATTTCAGCCTCGCTTTACAACGCTACAATGACGGTCTTTTTGAGCAAGAGAAGTGAAAATATTATTTCAAACATTGTCTATTATTTTTTTCAAAACGAATACGTCCGTGATTTGCCGGTGGCGGCACTGACACTGAGAGCATTATCACTGACAAGTGGGGATGCGTTCATAGAGAATGTATGAAAAACACTGTGCCGGTACTGTGTCGGAACTGTGGCTTCACTGATATGTGTGAAGCAACCTTTAACCTATAATATTACCCGAATCATAAGCTATACACCTGTTCACAGTTTCATTGAAATTCGTCCAGCGGTTTTTGTGTGATGCGCGTCAAACAACTGACAGACAAAAATTCTAAAAATGATTCTAATGTTCACGTATCCTCATCCCGTACATTATGTTTTTCGCAAATATTTTCAATGTAAGTACAGACACGAAAAGTTTACATTTCAGGAACATAGGTCAAAATTTAAAAAAAATAGCGTTCCATACTTGAGTCAATCAGCTGATTGCGCATTTTGTATAGAGAAAAATAATAAATTTTCGACCCATGTTCCATAAGGAAAGTTGTTCAGTTTCATCGGTAGAATCCCCTTGATATAGTGTCAGCTAACATTTTTACACCTTATTATAGATCACAAATATAAGTAAACATGAAATAACATAGAACTAGGTTAAGTATATAGTAACTTTGTAAGACAAATGAAATAGGTTACCTATATAATAAAAGACAATAACAATAAATTCACATAATAAAAATCTCAACCACGGGGACTTTATTCTTGGATGTAATCTACAAAGAAACTCTAAACTAGTGCACGATTGTCCACATAATATGCGGCACTACATGTAACAATAATGTAATCTCGAGGGTCGAGGCGCGAAGTATAATTTTCTAACAAAATAATATTATTTACTGTCATCGAAGACGAAGAGTACTGCTCCAGAGTCAAGACAACCAATATGGATGTAAGTACGAGGGCAGTTTGGCAATTCAATAACTTAAAGGTTAATTAAAAACTTTTTTAATATTTTTTTTGTTTCATTTTTGAAACTCACTACGATGCGCATGTGTTCTTTTTTCAAAGGAGACCCGGCGTTTTATGCTTAAGTTGTATACTTTTTTAATTTTTTAATCTGTTGTTCAATAAGTAACTGGCAATATCTGTCAACAATTGACAGTTGTTGACAAATGACAGCCGCTAGCTGTCAAATCAAACATGACGTAACGGCATTGTTGACATTTCCCGTTTTTAAAAGCAAAAGAATTATGGTTTATGCAGCCACGTTACACATTTTTAAACTAACATATCTGTCTTTTGAGGATTTAGTATTTCCATATTAAAAAATATTTATAATTAAATAACTCTTATCCGCAATTCGATAAAAATAAGACAAAACTTGGTTTAGGTAGCAAATAATATTAGCTTTACTTTATGACCAAATTCTATTGTTTACAAATTATGCATTTTTTCTATGGAAATTGCCGGTTTTCCTTTGACGCGAAAACAAGCTTCTTAGAAACAAAAAGTTAGGCCACTTCTAAGTATTCTTTGAAAATGTAGAAAAGCGAGTTTGAAGTGCTAATTAAACACTATTTTTTACGTGGTAAAACTATTAAGCAGACCAAAGACAAATTTAAAAATATTATGGTGATTCTGCGCCTTCTCATGGGATGGTACATAAGTGGTTCACAGAATTTCGTCGTGGACGTACTACCACTAATGACGCGGAGCGCCCAGGAAGGCCGATTGAGGTCACTACGGAGGGCATGGTTAATAAAATACATGATATTGTTTTTGCAGACCGTCGAGTGACGCGAAATAAGTGATGCTGTGCACATCTCGACTGAACGCGTTTTTTATATTTTGTATGATATTCTGGGCATGAAAAAGCTTTCTGCAAGATGGGTGCCACGTTTACTAACAGTCGACTAGAAACGAAATCGTGTAACAGCTTCTGAGGAATGCCTAGCTATATATAATCGCAATCCGAATGAGTTTATGCGTCGATACATAACAGTTCATGAAACGTGGGTCCATCATTATACACCAGAGAATAAGAAAACAGTCGAAGCAATGGACTTCTACCGGGGAACGTGTCCCAAAGAAGGCAAAAACTGTTTGCTCGGCTGGTAAAGTGATGGCCACAGTCTTTTAGGACAGCCAAGGGGTTATATTCATCGATTTTTTGGATAAAGGCAAGACAATAACCGGAGCTTATTATACTGTATTGTTAGATGGATTCAATAAAAAGTTGATCAAGAAACGACCGCATCTAGCAAGGAAAAAAAATATATTTCATCAGGATAATGCACCGGCCCACTCGTCTGCAATCGAACATCAAAAATTGTCGAATTAGGATACGAATTATTGCCACCACCCTCCGTATTCATTAGATTTAGCCTCCTGTGACTTTTTCTTCTTCCAAAACATGAAGAAATGGCTAGGCGGGCAAAGATTTTCGTCAAACGAAGAGGTGGTAGCCGAAACAGAGGCCTATTTTTCAGGGTTTGACAAAAAATATTTTTTTGATGGGTGGAAGAGGTTGGAACATCGCTGGACTAAGTGCTTAGAGTTCAAAGGAGATTATGTAGAAAAATAAAAAAATATATAAATAAAAAGAGTGTTTCTTCTTTCCAAAGTCATGGACTTATCAAACCGCCCTCGTACTACTTATGTATATATTACATACTTTTTTTTGCTTGTAACTTTTTACCTCCAGTGTTTTAGGTAGGTACATTATGTTGATTTACTTTTATTGTTGTACTTACTCTTCGTACTCACTGTTATAGCTTACATCATGCTTTGGTGACACGACCACCGTTGAGTACGAGCAAAATACATACAAATAATATTATTTTCCGACGTCTGATGATGAGGGTACATCTCCGTCTCCATACACTATCCAGAATAGTAACAAACGAATGAGCAGCGAATCTCTGAACAAGTTTTTTGAAGAACCCTCAATGTAAAAAAAAGCTAAATTACAATCATCTTCTGTGGGGCAAGCAACAAATGATGAGATATCCAACATATTTACAAATACAGATGATGGATCAACAGCAACTAATCTGATAAAAATCGAGAAGAATGACCAAAAAAAAAATTGGCAAGCGTTTTACTAACGGATCATTGGAAACATGCAGCAGACGTTCGAGTGAAGTACTACAACTATCAAAAGAATAACCACCATCATCGAACTCGACAGTTAATATCACAGAAGAAATTTTAAATGCATCTGACTGCAAATAAAATATTGAAAAAATCATCCATATGGCTGGTCGCCTTAAGCAGTATAGTCTTGATGACAAATCACTTGAATTTTTACAACAAGGAGGCGACTAACCAACACCAATTAATTTATTTGTAAAGGTATGTTAATGTTTAAGTTAATGCAAATACATGATTATAAATATGTCAGATATTGCTTTGCATGTAAAAAAATATTTTTTTAAACATTTACTTGTTTATATTTATTTTAAAGATTTTGAAGAAAATACCAAAGTAAATTACTACATATTTGTTAATAATTTCTACAAAATTTAATTAGGTTACAATTACATGTTATAAAGTCAATATGAAGGACTTAAACGTATGTTTTGTTAAAACATATGTTTTACACATCATTATTTAATGTATCTTTATTATTCATTTCAACCAAGTCACTAAGAGACATACGCTTTTGTAAAATTCTCCCAACCTTGCAGAGAACTATTTTTGAGTGGTCTTACAATATCGTTTTAGTAGTAGGGATTCGAGAGTTCTGGCGCACTAAAAACTGGTCTGGTTCTGGCCCCCGCTGGGCTACTTCAAGTCGTTTCCAAAAAAAAAAAGGAGAACCCCCCCATTTGAATCGATTGCGCTGGGTCCCAGAGCGATATCTTTAACCGTTTCCAAAATACAATTTTCGAGCGGCAGCTCTCAGTTGATTTACTAATGAATCGTTAATGACTCCTCGGTCTTAATCACCATTCCCGATGCACATCATTATCTAATGACGTACCGATGCCACTGTACTCTTGTTCAGTTGATTTACTAATAAACCACTGTTAATGACAGCTCGGTCTTAATGACCTTAACAACTATGCGATTGTATTTTATTGATTCTTCAGGAAAGCGCTTTGTCTTCATCTCACCTGATGTTAGGAGATGAAAAGTAAGATCAAAGTGAAGGCATAACTTCACCTGGAATCCTCACTACTAAGGCACTGGTGGCAATAGACTTAGATAAAATGGTGGTACGAAGCTTGCCAAACGGATTTTTCTAGTCCTAGCACCAACCAAACCGAATACACACATGTGCAACCCCTGCTGGGAATCGAACCCGTGACCCGGAGTCTGAGACCGGGGTAGTCCTAACCACTTAACCACAGAGGCGGTTAATGAGTTAATTGTAATCATTCAAGTCCTACCACCAACCATACCGAATACACACACGTGCAACCCCTGCTGGGAATTGCACCCGTGACCTTGAGTCTGAGACCGGGGTAGTAAGGTAACCACTTAACCACAGAGGCGGTTAGTGTGTTAATTGTAATAATGGACATTCGGTATGCATGAAATCTTCGCTTCATGGACCATCTCTCGTGATATATTTTTGCTATAATAATACACCCATACTTACTATCTTTCTGATTATCTATATATCTTAATAACTTTGTTCATTATAATTAGATAAACTCTATTTACTTATACTTTGAAAGTAGTTTATCTGCTCGTTTAAATTAAATTAAATTTGTTTATTCGTGATAGAGAAACACACATTGTTCATTAAAATTAGACTTTGGAAGTAAAATATTCCTAAACTAAAGTTAAAATAATCATTACATTAACTATCTTGTCTTGTTAAACAACATCGAGTTAGATATCTTAAGTAGAGTAAGTTCAAATAGTCATTACTTACTAAAATTGATATATAACACACTGAGTTGTCTATTTTCGATACTCGTGGATAGGAAACTACTACCTACAAGTGCTCCGTTCTGTATTCAACACCAGTACCATGAATGTAAGTAAAACGTTTTTTTTTAATATTTTCTAAATGAGTGTTCTGATTTATTCTGACTTCTGACTAACGTATATGATGTGTATAAAACTGGTGTGATTCGTTTTCATTTTTTAATTACTGAGTGAATGTTCTGATTTATTATGACTTCTAACTAACGTATTAAATAACGTATAAAACTCTACTGGTTGTTACAGATTGCTCGTTCTACATTCAATGAAGACGATGACGATGTGGTGTTCCAAGAAAACACGTATAAACATTATTATTACCCACAGTCGGATGACGATGAAATTCCATCGTTGCAGAAGAAAGAATCAATCGAAGAATTCTTTGAACCACTAAAGAAGAAGCCGAGGACAATGAGATCTTCAACAGTTGGACGTTGTTCCGGGAGAGATTCGACATCTTACGTGTCAACCAACACTGACGACGAAGCAAGTGCAACACATCTCATTAAGATTGATGTGTATGATTTGAAGAAGATTGAAAACATTGATCAATAGGACCATTGAAAGCATGCAGATGTTCGTGTGAAATATTACACAAAGTCTACCAATGACGATCATCATAAGAAAACTCGTCAGCTTATTTACAACATAACAAATATATATTAATTTTCAGAAACAAACGGCAGGCGAAAGACAATTCGGAGAATTGGATATTCGGGAATATCCAATTCTCCGAATTGTCGGAAGTACTCTTACAGCAACAAAAATAAAAAGTAATACGCCTAAATCCATAGTACTTATTTGTGATTTTGTAGAACGGAGCACTTTCTTATGTCATACAATAAATCAGATATTGGTTTGTAAGTATAAAATAAATATATTGTTAAATCATTTACTTGTTTTTATTTATTTCAAAGGTTTTAATAAAAATACCAAGTTAAATTTCAATATATTTAATAATCATTTCTCAAAAAAAAAATAGGTTACAATTACATGTTATTGAATCAATAAAAAAGACTTAAACACATGTTTTATTAAAACATCATTAATATGTATCTTTATTAAACATTTCAACAAAGTCACTAAGAGGCATACCTCTAAGCTTAAGAAACAAATACACAAGACGTTATTCACCATAAAGAATAAGAAATATCGAATACAATATAACTTAAATTATATAAAATAGTTTTTTAAAATTTTATTTATCGTAATTTATAATGAAAGTCTTGTATCATTGTAAGACAAACAAATTTTATTTATCTTTTGAGTAAAAATGACATGTTTAATGGATCTAAAACGATACATTTCAGTAAATTCTACATTTTTTTTAAACAAACAAGTTTTATAATTATGTAATTCCAATTGTCTAGTTACACATTTGTTTACACCTTTTGCTTTAGTTATTGTTTTATTCTCTACTTGCTTAACATACATTTTTGAGCGTAAACCGACAAATTCAGAAAAAACATGGCCATTGTGTTCATCTTTAAAATAACCTAATTTTTTATTATTTAATAAAGGAAAACCATAAATATTGTTTCGTGCGTAATCCGATGTGTCAAAATAATAACGTATATCGGGTAGAATTTCTTTATAAAATTGCACAAAAAATTTGGTAAACTAAGCTGCCAGTGTCCGTATACAACAATTTTAAATTTTCAAATTTACACTTCATGTGTTTGTAATGGAAATCATACATTAAAGTTTTTGATAAATCTAAAACAAGTAAATGATTTAACAATATATTTATTTTATACTCACAAACCAATATCTGATTTATTGTATGACATAAGAAAGTGCTCCGTTCTACAAAATCACAAATAAGTACTATGGATTTAGGCGTATTACTTTTTATTTTTGTTGCTGTAAGAGTACTTCCCACAATTCGGAGAATTGGATATTCCCGAATATCCAATTCTCCGAATTGTCTTCCGCCTGCCGTTTGTTTCTGAAAATTAATATATATTTGTTATGTTGTAAATAAGCTGACGAGTTTTCTTATGATGATCGTCATTGGTAGACTTTGTGTAATATTTCACACGAACATCTGCATGCTTCCAATGGTCCTATTGATCAATGTTTTCAATCTTCTTCAAATCATACACCTCAATCTTAATGAGATGTGTTGCACTTGCTCCGTCGTCAGTGTTGGTTGACACGTAAGATGTCGAATCTCTCCCGGAACAACGTCCAACTGTTGAAGATCTCATTGTCCTCGGCTTCTTCTTTAGTGGTTCAAAGAATTCTTCGATTGATTCTTTCTTCTGCAACGATGGAATTTCATCGTCATCCGACTGTGGGTAATAATAATGTTTATACGTGTTTTCTTGGAACACCACATCGTCATCGTCTTCATTGAATGTAGAACGAGCAATCTGTAACAACCAGTAGAATTTTATACGTTATTTAATACGTTAGTTAGAAGTCATAATAAATCAGAACATTCAGCAGCAGCATTCAACAGTTAATGTAATGATTATTTTAACTTTAGTTTAGGAATATTTTACTTTCAAAGTCTAATTTTAATGAACAATGTGTGTTTCTCTATCACGAATAAACAAATTTAATTTAATTTAAACGAGCAGATAAACTACTTTCAAAGTATAAGTAAATAGAGTTTATCTAATTATAATGAACAAAGTTATTAAGATATATAGATAATCAGAAAGATAGTAAGTATGGGTGTATTATTATAGCAAAAATATATCACGAGAGATGGTCCATGAAGCGAAGATTTCATGCATACCGAATGTCCATTATTACAATTAACACACTAACCGCCTCTGTGGTTAAGTGGTTACCTTACTACCCCGGTCTCAGACTCAAGGTCACGGGTGCAATTCCCAGCAGGGGTTGCACGTGTGTGTATTCGGTATGGTTGGTGGTAGGACTTGAATGATTACAATTAACTCATTAACCGCCTCTGTGGTTAAGTGGTTAGGACTACCCCGGTCTCAGACTCCGGGTCACGGGTTCGATTCCCAGCAGGGGTTGCACATGTGTGTATTCGGTTTGGTTGGTGCTAGGACTAGAAAAATCCGTTTGGCAAGCTTCGTACCACCATTTTATCTAAGTCTATAGCCACCAGTGCCTTAGTAGTGAGGATTCCAGGTGAAGTTATGCCTTCACTTTGATCTTACTTTTCATCTCCTAACATCAGGTGAGATGAAGACAAAGCGCTTTCCTGAAGAATCAATAAAATACAATCGCATAGTTGTTAAGGTCATTAAGACCGAGCTGTCATTAACAGTGGTTTATTAGTAAATCAACTGAACAAGAGTACAGTGGCATCGGTACGTCATTAGATAATGATGTGCATCGGGAATGGTGATTAAGACCGAGGAGTCATTAACGATTCATTAGTAAATCAACTGAGAGCTGCCGCTCGAAAATTGTATTTTGGAAACGGTTAAAGATATCGCTCTGGGACCCAGCGCAATCGATTCAAATGGGGGGGTTCTCCTTTTTTTTTTTGGAAACGACTTGAAGTAGCCCAGCGGGGGCCAGAACCAGACCAGTTTTTAGTGCGCCAGAACTCTCGAATCCCTACTACTAAAACGATATTGTAAGACCACTCAAAAATAGTTCTCTGTAAGGTTGGGAGAATTTTACAAAAGCGTATGTCTCTTAGTGACTTGGTTGAAATGAATAATAAAGATACATTAAATAATGATGTGTAAAACATATGTTTTAACAAAACATACGTTTAAGTCCTCCATATTGACTTTATAACATGTAATTGTAACCTAATTAAATTTTGTAGAAATTATTAACAAATATGTAGTAATTTACTTTGGTATTTTCTTCAAAATCTTTAAAATAAATATAAACAAGTAAATGTTTAAAAAAATATTTTTTTACATGCAAAGCAATATCTGACATATTTATAATCATGTATTTGCATTAACTTAAACATTAACATACCTTTACAAATAAATTAATTGGTGTTGGTTAGTCGCCTCCTTGTTGTAAAAATTCAAGTGATTTGTCATCAAGACTATACTGCTTAAGGCGACCAGCCATATGGATGATTTTTTCAATATTTTATTTGCAGTCAGATGCATTTGAAATTTCTTCTGTGATATTAACTGTCGAGTTCGATGGTGGTGGTTATTCTTTTGATAGTTGTAGTACTTCACTCGAACGTCTGCTGCATGTTTCCAATGATCCGTTAGTGAAACGCTTGCCAATTTTTTTTTGGTCATTCTTCTCGATTTTTATCAGATTAGTTGCTGTTGATCCATCATCTGTATTTGTAAATATGTTGGATATCTCATCATTTGTTGCTTGCCCCACAGTAGATGATTGTAATATAGCTTTTTTTTACATTGAGGGTTCTTCAAAAAACTCGTTCAGAGATTCGCTGCTCATTCGTTTGTTACTATTCTGGATAGTGTATGGAGACGGAGATGTACCCTCATCATCAGACGTCGGAAAATAATATTATTTGTATGTGTTTTGCTCGTAGTCAACGGTGGTCCTGTCACCAAAGCATGATGTAAGCTATAACAGTGAGTACGAAGAGTAAGTACAACAATAAAAGTAAATCAACATAATGTACCTACCTAAAACACTGGAGGTAAAAAGTTACAAGCAAAAAAAAGTATGTAATATATACATAAGTAGTACGAGGGCGGTTTGATAAGTCCATGACTTTGGAAAGAAGAAACACTCTTTTTATTTATATATTTTTTTATTTTTCTACATAATCTCCTTTGAACTCTAAGCACTTAGTCCAGCGATGTTCCAACCTCTTCCACCCATCAAAAAAATATTTTTTGTCAAACCCTGAAAAATAGGCCTCTGTTTCGGCTGCCACCTCTTCGTTTGACGAAAATCTTTGCCCGCCTAGCCATTTCTTCATGTTTTGGAAGAAGAAAAAGTCACAGGAGGCTAAATCTAATGAATACGGAAGGTGGTGGCAATAATTCGTATCCTAATTCGACAATTTTTGATGTTCGATTGCAGACGAGTGGGCCGGTGCATTATCCTGATGAAATATATTTTTTTTCCTTGCTAGATGCGGTCGTTTCTTGATCAACTTTTTATTGAATCCATCTAACAATACAGTATAATAAGCTCCGGTTATTGTCTTGCCTTTATCCAAAAAATCGATGAATATAACCCCTTGGCTGTCCTAAAAGACTGTGGCCATCACTTTACCAGCCGAGCAAACAGTTTTTGCCTTCTTTGGGACACGTTCCCCGGTAGAAGTCCATTGCTTCGACTGTTTTCTTATTCTCTGGTGTATAATGATGGACCCACGTTTCATGAACTGTTATGTATCGACGCATAAACTCATTCGGATTGCGATTATATATAGCTAGGCATTCCTCAGAAGCTGTTACACGATTTCGTTTCTAGTCGACTGTTAGTAAACGTGGCACCCATCTTGCAGAAAGCTTTTTCATGCCCAGAATATCATACAAAATATAACAAACGCGTTCAGTCGAGATGTGCACAGCATCACTTATTTCGCGTCACTCGACGGTCTGCAAAAACAATATCATGTATTTTATTAACCATGCCCTCCGTAGTGACCTCAATCGGCCTTCCTGGGCGCTCCGCGTCATTAGTGGTAGTACGTCCACGACGAAATTCTGTGAACCACTTATGTACCATCCCATGAGAAGGCGCAGAATCACCATAATATTTTTAAATTTGTCTTTGGTCTGCTTAATAGTTTTACCACGTAAAAAATAGTGTTTAATTAGCACTTCAAACTCGCTTTTCTACATTTTCAAAGAATACTTAGAAGTGGCCTAACTTTTTGTTTCTAAGAAGCTTGTTTTCGCGTCAAAGGAAAACCGGCAATTTCCATAGAAAAAATGCATAATTTGTAAACAATAGAATTTGGTCATAAAGTAAAGCTAATATTATTTGCTACCTTAACCAAGTTTTGTCTTATTTTTATCGAATCGCGGATAAGAGTTATTTAATTATTCATATTTTTTAATATGGAAATACTAAATCCTCAAAAGACAGATAATGTTAGTTTAAAAATGTGTAACGTGGCTGCATAAACCATAAAATGTCAACAATGCCGTCACGTCATGTTTGATTTGACAGCTAGCGGCTGTCTTTTGTCAACAACTGTCAATTGTTGACAGATATTGCCAGTTACTTATTGAACATCAGATTAAAAAATTAAAAAAGTATACAACTTAAGCATAAAACGCCGGGTCTCCTTTGAAAAAAGAACACATGCGCATCGTAGTGAGTTTCCAAAAATGAAACAAAAAAAATATTAAAAAAGTTTTTATTCAACCTTTAAGGGCCGCTTGCACGGAAATGTTGAGTTAAATAAATAACTCCGAGTTAACTAACTCAGGGTTAATTTGTAAAATCTTTAACTCGGACCTTTCATTGCATCCATGACAATAAACCCGGAGTTAACTAACCCGGCAATTCGGTTTTGAAGGTTGGCATCTGTTGACAGTTATTTTCACATTCATTCATTCTATTCACATGCGGCCAAATGAAACAGAGCGAACGATGAATGAATTAAGTATACATTTCTCTTTTACTCTTCAGTAAATAGCTTATGTCGGTTTCGCTTGGTCAGATTTAAAATTACCATGCCGTTTTAGTCGTGTTTGTGTTTATTGTCAATCGGTGTTTAGTTTGGATGTTTTGTTGTTCTTTCTCGCCTTGTGTGTTTATTTGTGATATTATTACTGATTCTCTTTACAATGGATATGAAAAAAATCGTTTACGTGAACCATATTTTTCAAGTAGTTAGAATTCGCTACTTTGTGATATTAATTATTAAATACATACTTTATAGGTTACAAACACATACAACATGAAACAAGATGAAGATGTTTTACCTGTTGTGTGTAGGCTGTTTTAATTTAAGTAAATAAATATAAATTATTTTCTTTTTCTATTCGAAAGCGTCGATGAACCGCTTTGTCTCTTTGCAAATTGAAAAGGTCAATCCTTTCAGACACTCTCCGATTAAAAAAATTGGAACTTATACATTCAATAATTTCTTCATCGTAGTTGGAAAATAATAAGTCTAGAAGTCACTCATGATTACGATTAGTACTAAAAAACTATTTTATTTCTTTGCACCGACCGACAACAAACTTACTCTAACCTCACAAATTTAACATTTGGCATAAATAACCCAGAGTTAAGGACCTTAACCCTCCGATTTGGCCGGGTTAAATATTTAACGTTTTAACCTGGGGTTAACTGTTAACCCTTAGCAGTGCAAGACAAATTATTGAATTAACCTTGGGTTAGCACCTAACCCTGAGTTAAATATTTTAACTCTGGAATGCGCAAGTGGCCCTAAGTCATTGAGTTGCCAAACTGCCCTCGTACTTACATCCTTAATGGTTGTCTTGACTCTGGAGCAGTACTCTTCGTCTTCGATGACAGTAAATAATATTATTTTGTTAGAAAATTATACTTCGCGCCTCGACCCTCGAGATTACATTATTGTTACATGTAGTGCCGCATATTATGTGGCCAATCGTGCACTAGTTTAGAGTTTCTTTGTAGATTGTAATTTAAATATTGTGGGTAGTCGTCGTAGTAGTAGTCTTCGGAAGAAACGCTCAGGTTCATGAAGAGACGGCGCGAAGATCCACCTGTCACTTCGTCCGAACAACGGGCCTGCAATAAGAAGATTGGCATACTGGTACGATATAAAATCCGATGCTCCAATTACAAGAGGTTCATTTCGGTTTCCCATACAAACTTTTATGTCGAAATTTTTAAAAACCAATCAACCATTTTTGAAACTTTACATGCAAAAGTAAAATACAGGGATCTAAATAGTTTGTTGAAAACATTTGTAAAAAACGTTTATTTAACTGAGTTATTGCGATTTAAAGTCCACTATAGAAAGTTTAAAATCGCAATAACTCAGTTAAATAAACGTTTTAGAAAAATATTTTCAACAAACTATTTAGATCCCTATATTTTACACTAGCATGCAAAGTTTCATTAAAATTGGCTTACTGGTTTTTAAAAATTTCGACTTGAAAGTTTGTATGGGAAAACGAAATTCGAAAACCCTCTTAAACGAGCAATTGAGCAAAATCTGGGGTCCAAAGTATAATAAAGTGCAACCTCTTGGTAAAAGCCACCTGACAAAGTTGACTATGGTCCGCAAAGCAGTCGTTGCTTCGAAGCCAGACGTCCTTTCGGAAATAGAAAACTTCTTTAGCCAGCTATATGCCTCTCATGCATCTCAACCTGATCCCGAGAATGAGGACACCAGAGCCAAGTTGTCCCGCTACTTTACCAAAGACTTGCCAGAAATCAGCCTAGGCGAAATTGAGATTGCTCTTGGACAGCCTAAAAACAAAAAAGCCCCGGTGAAGACAGTGTTACATCTGAGCTCCTGAAAGCAGGCGGTAAACCTATGTTAAAGAAGCTCCAATACATCTTTAACTTTGATGGAAGAACTCCGGAGGCGTGGAATATTAGTGTCGTCGTGTTGTTCTTCAAAAAAGGAGACAAAACGCTACTGAAGAACTACCGACCCATTTCGCTCCTGAGCCACGTCTACAGGCTGTTTTTAAGAGTCATCACAAATCGTCTTGCGCGAAGACTAGATGAATTTCAGCCCCCGGAGCAGGCCAGGTTTCAAAGAGGATACGGCACCATAGACCACATTTTGACAGTGCGGCAGATTATACAGAAGACCGAAGAGTATAATCAGCCCTTATGGACTATTTGACTCTATCGAGACCTGGGCTGTTTTTAAATCCATGAAACGATGCCAAGTCGATTGGCGATATATCCTTGAGGTGACTCTTCAATGCCGCCACCATGGCCGTCCAAGTACAGAACCAGCAGACGAAGCATATCCACTTACATCGATGTGTTAGACAGAGGGATGTGATATCTCCAAAATTATTCATAAATGCCTTAGAGGATACGTTTAAAACGCTGCACTGAAAAGGACGTGGTATCAACATCAACGGCGAATACATCTCACACTGGCGATTTGCAGACGACATCGTCATCATGGCCGAAACGTTGCAGGAGTTACAACACATGCTGAACGGCCAAGCTGATTCTTTTCAAGGTTATGTTCAACGAACATGTCCCGATGAACCGATTGCAAAACAAGGCGGTGCTCTTGAAGTTGCTTTTTTTATATGATCGATGGTGGCAAACGAGTAGGCGGGTCACCTGATGCAGAGTAATCACCGCCGCCCATGGACACCCGTGAAACCAGAGGAATCGCAGACGCGTTGCCGGCCTTTAAGGAAGGAATAGGTTTAAGGAAGGAATAGAAATTGTGAGGGGGGGAGGGGAAGGGGCCTTCAGAACTCTCACTCGCCGGACGAAACACAACAGCACCAAGTGCCCTTATTTCACGCCGAATATTCGTGAGAGGGTGGTATTACGCCGGGCGAGCCGGCCCAATGCGTGCTGCAATGCAGCGTGGCTCTACCACTCAGTCAGTGTCACTCATTTAGCACCACCCAGGGGTCACGTATAGGGTCTCAAGGGTAAACCTACGGACGCAAGTAACTTTAACCCCCTAAAGTTAAGTTGATAAAGAATATGTCTACCTTGGGTAAACTTTACGATGGGTAAAAACAACTTCGAGAAAGAGGGCAACAGACAAAAGGATACGACTGGGCTGGGCTGCGTATGGGAAATTACGTCGAGTCTTTACGTCGCCAATGTCTGTAATGTCTTAAGACGAAAGTCTTTAATCAGTGCGACCTACCCATCATGAGCCGAAACGTGGACACAGACGGTAGGGCTGGTTCACAAGTTTATCCTATGGCGTGCCACAATAAAAAAAAAATATATATATGATAACAGAAGTCGCTAGTATGTAGTAAAAAAAAATATTTAATGAGGTCCACATATGTGTACACCAGCTCTGAAGAGGTTAAAGTCACTCAGCGGGCTATGGAAAGGGCTATGCTCGGAGTTTCTCTGAGGGATCGGATTCGAAACGAGGTGATCCGGCAGAGAACCAAGGCAACCGACATAGCCCACCGAATTGGCAGGCTGAAGTGGCTTTGGTCTGACCATATCAGTCGCAGAACTGATGAGCGTTGATGTAGACGTGTAACTTCGCCACCCACCTTAAATCTCTACCTTATTCTACCTTATAATACATACACACATCATCGCCGCTTTTACCTTAACTTAACTTATTATCTAATTCTTAAAACTATTTAACCTAATTTATCTACAATCTAATGGTTGTGTTTGTAGTTTTTGTGGAGTGCGTAGTGTCTGTATGATGATGAAACCTTAGCATAGCTTAATTCTATTTGCAGTGAATTTCAGTCAAGCAATGTAATATTATAATAAATACTATTTTGGCCAGATCGTCTAGTGAACCCTCCGTTGTTAACCGCATTTAAGTAACTCAAGTTCTTTCGTGAAAGTTTAGTAATTGGCTTATCCCTGTGTTAAATTATTTCCTCCTGACCTAATTACCTACCAGTCTATAAATCATAACATAGATATGTGTAGCCAAGCAATGACTCCGTCTGAACTGTGACCTAAATCCTTCACTGCAGCTGCGGGGAAGATTTGTGACCACTCAGAGATAATCAGATGATAGCTTAGCTTGCAGGTATTATTATTTATTAAAAGTAGCATGATACATAAGAAGTCTTGTGCAATTTACATAAAGGTCTTGTGGAATTGTCTTGTGGAAATATAAAAGTCATGTGGAAATATAAAAGTCTGGTGGAAATATAAGAGTCTTGTGGAAGTTTAAAAGTCTTGTGGAAATATAAAAGTCTGGTGGAAATATAAGAGTCTTGTGCAATTTACGGGCCCCAACCGCCGCCCTATAGCGTGCCTTTTATCTCATTGGTTAACTATGGCTCCGTCACATTGGCTTTAACTTTAATTATTAGCTTGTGCCTTTAATTCTTTAAAACTGAGAATTTACATCTCTCCTCAAAATTTAATTTCATTTTACATTATGAACTATGTGTTAGCAATTTAAATTCTTATTATTCCACATAAATCAATAGAGTTTATCTCAAGGCTTGCTATCATCCAAATATCCTTTTCACATTAAGAACTTAATTATTCAATGCAATAACTTATGTCTTATGATTTCACTTATTGAACAGAGGTGGAAAGCCAGCATTCTACCGGACACACTTATTCCTCTGATTATTGTGTCTATTATAAAGAGATCACAATGTAACAATATTAACTGACTGTCCTTTTGTCTTATTAGAAAATTAATATTCAGTTCTATAAAGGGTGGATAATTTATTCAAACCCCACTTCAGACGGTGGCTAAAATAGAATGCTATTAATACAGGTAAAATTACTTTTATTTAATCTTAGTATTTATTATACAGGTCTTATAAAGTTCCAATATAACTACATTGGATTGGCTGCATTGGCAGATTATCACATCTTAAGTTTATTAAAGGATGTTTGATTCATTCAATATCCTACTCATTTAGGAAGTGAACTTAAATAGAATACTATCATTTGAAGTAAATTACTTTGGTTTACTCTTAGTGTTCATTATACAGATCTTATAAAGTATAAGTACATCTCAAGTTTATTAAAGGATGCCTAATTTATTCAATATCCTTGACTTTTAGGAAGTGAACTCAAGTCAATCATTCTTCCATTAACTTCCACCCCTGTCTCTCAGACTGAGTGGTTAATTTGATAGCCTACTAAATCATAGTTAGTATGTTTTTAGTAGGTAGTAAATCAGGTAATTATCCCTGTTAATAATTGAATCAATTACACTTAGGAGCTATCCTTCACTCACTTTAATAGGTATAAATTAGACTGTACTAGGTATTAGTCTGATTGGTTTAGATTGTTCCCATCAAATATTTCTATGTTTCATATGATTAGAAGTAAGTACTTACATATCTTAAGAGGTCTTTGACCATTAAGGTGAATTCAAATGGTATTAGTAGACCATTATCAGGCTAATTAGCAGGTTGTTATCAATCAATTATTTCTATGTTTCAGATTATTAGAAGCTCATAGCTTGCAATGTCTTCCTTCAATGAATTATCCTAGTTTCTAAACTGGTTTTAGTTGTTCAGTTTGTATCAGCTTATATTTTACTAATAGGTATCGGATGTATACTTTTAATACCTTGAAGAGTGTAGCAATATAAGGCCGTATTGCACCCCAGGGAAAGCTAAAAATGCCTGTTTGGTCATTTCAGTATTAGATATCAAACATCACAGTACAGCTATGCTTATTTGCTATAACTTTTAGTATTTTTCTTGTAATAGGAAATCAGTCTAGACTTTTTAGGTATTCCAAAGTAATGATGGTACAATATTATCATACTTCTGTTAATTATTTAAAATGAATAATTAATTGGTAACAACTTTAGGAAAACAATTAGAATTTTATCGGCCTACGGTAACAGATTATATGCCTAGATAGGACCCACATCACTTCATCGTAAATTTTATTTAACACCGCAACTTAATTATCCCCACCTTATTAGTCCGTATTAATCTAGCCTGGCCCCGCGGCCCACATACCGAGTTTATGTACGTCCAACGTGCTCGCACCATACTGTCCTCCCACTTCCTCATAACAATTATATAGAACCGCCTACCTATAGATTCCTACAACTTTCCTCACTTGAAATGCCTATATTTTGTCGAACTAACAGTCCCTACTTGTGTACCTTGCAATCTAGGCCCAAGCCACATTTAACGTAATTTCGTGGTGAGTTGTGTAAGCCGAGTCGCCCCTGCAAGCAACTGACTTCTAAATGTACTATCAGTCGAGCCAGTATACTCAGTGTGTTATTCCTATCACTACACTGTGTGTACGGAGGTAGACTCGAAATTGGACTGGGTCATACGGGTCTACCTCCAGCTAAATGGTGTTTGACCTATCTTCAACTTTCACTAGGGAGACAACTGTCTCTCCCCCATTACTCCGTCGAAGATAGTGTATTGTTTAGCGTAATAATAGAAAACGCCGACCTTATTAAATACAGTCAAAGGTCATCCAGACCGAAGTCTGTTGAAAGCTATATTGGTTTCGTTGCCACCGTTATGCGTTTCCGCCAATATACCCCGAAATACATAATTTCGTTAACGGATTCAAGTTGCGATCGCAATAGTTTTACTTTATTAATCACTTTCAATTTCACAACCAATGTTAGTTAAAATCGCAACTCGAATATCACTTAGCGCGCTAAAAATCGCTCGGACGCTCACTTTCCCGTATGAGTATTTACCGCACTCTTAAATTGGACCGCGCCTCCGACGTCCAATAATTGAATGCCCGCTAATTTTCCGCCCTTTTCCCAAGCATCTTAACTTTCGCGCCACGCGCGCCTAACATCCCTCCCCAACTTTCCGCTTTTCCTCCCTTCAACCAATCGCTAGCTGTTTTTCGATGCGCCTCGCCTTCGCGTCGCTTGTTATTTGTTATACGCGAACTTCGCGTTGCGCCACGTGGAGATAACATCCTACCTCTCTTTCTATCTTTTTCCCAACCTCTCGCTCGCTCATTTCCTCCGCCCGCCGCGCAATTCTAAAGTTTTTCCATAATCCAACCAAATCTCGTCAGATAGCCAATATTACATCTTTGAATATCTAAATGTAGCCTTCTATTAACAATTCCCTCTAAATAATCATCCACTTAAGCCAATAATCCTGTATTTTGTAAAATTATAAAAAGTTCCGTATTCCGACCATAGGTGGCGCCCGCCCGTATGTCTACCGGCTTGCCAACCTACGCCTATGTCACAAGGCCACACAGAGCAGTCCCCGCGAAGTTCAAAATAAAGATAAAGCCCATTGCCAACCTAAAACGAAGCTCAAGTAAATAACTCGCGCTAGACGGCGCCTATGTCGCAAGGGGCGTACAGAGCAGTCCCCGCGAAATTCAAAATAAAGAAGTCAAACTAGCAACCTTACGCAAAGCTCAAGTAAATAACTCACGCTAGACGGCGCCTATGTCGCAAGAGGCACACAGAGCAGTCAGTTACAGACGGTGGAGACCGCGTATCAGCAAGCGTAGCGTAGGACGCCTTTAGACAAAGTGGAGCGACGATCTTCGTAAAGAGGCTGGCAAGAGCTGGATAACGTTTATTCTCACCATAGTCAAACATGGATGAGAGTGACCGCTGATCGTGCTCAGTGGCGTATTCTTAAAGAGGCCTATGTCCAGCAGTGGACGAATATGGGCTTATGATGATGATGATGATGATATAAATCTATAATAATAAATAATAAATCTTTCCTACAATCACACCAATTGTCTAGCCCAAGAGAAGCTTCGAAGAAACTCGTTAAATGGTTACTACACAACGGATAAACATACTTAAAATACTTAAATACATACTTATTATACATAGAAAACACCCAGACCCGAGAGAGTTTAGAAAAACAATAATTTCTAAATTGACCCGAATGGGGATCGAACCCGGGACCTCAGAGATGGCGACACCATGAAAACCGGTGTACAAACCACTCGACCAAGGAGGTCGTCAGTGTGTCGTGAGTGATGATGATGAATAATAATAAAAATAAAAAATAAGTAAGTACTTCCGTAATTAAATATATATAATAATATAATAAAAATAAAAAATAAGTAAGTACTTCCCTAATTAAATAAATTAAATATATATAATAATATAATAAAAATGGTAGTAATGTACTCATAAGCCTCTAAGTTCCAAAACTTGGCTGCCATCTCAGATCATAGGAAGGAATTCCCTTCTATGATCTGAGGCTGCCATCCATTTTTTGTCTTCCTTCTAATCATTGTCGCGTCCAGGAACTAGGCCATAACTTAAAATTTTATGGCATACTGTGAGACTTGCTCTTAGTATCTCTAAATTTATTATCCGAGTTTGAATAGTCAACCCCCCGTTGACGCGAAAAAGATTCGTTCCGCATATTATTTGTTGCATTCGTCTTTGGTTTTATGTTTACATTTTTTTAGCCCAGCGAACTCTTTGCACGTGTTTGGGACGGCTATTAATTATGAAAATAAAAAAGCTCTATGGGAGATAAATATGAAAAAAAGCTTTAAACATTTGGTTGGGGAAACAATCTTTTCGCATATTGTATGTATGAACTTGTATTTGTGTTTTTTTTAAGGAACTAAGGAGTATAAAATGTTACGCTTCTCAGAATACTTTTGAAGCCTGCGGAATTGAAATCCCTTTACATAAATTATTAGTTATTTGTCTTTACCGAACACCCACGTCTGACCCTAATATTTTAAAAAACTAGAACAGTATTTAAACGAAATATACAAAAAATACAAACACAATATGAACATAATTATCACAGGTGACTACAAAGCCGGGGAAAATAACAGACTATTTAAAAGATATTTGTCATAACTATAACTTACAAATTCATATTGCCGTTCCAACCAGGGCCCTTATTCTGTAACGATTCCTTGTTTCAAAACCACGTTAATTCCTTAAAAAGTTACGATATCTTCCCAAAAACGTATGCGTTTGACGTTTGTGCGCGGTAAGGTTTAGGTGTGGAATCTATACATTGCGATACAGAATCAGGGCCCAGGAGAGACTCTTGTATAGACCATATTTTAAGCAACATACACAATGCATCTGCAACGGTTCTACCTCTCTACTTGTCTGACCACGACACAGCACAATTATTGATTTTCCCTGTGAAGCATAAAAGCTTAAGGCCGATGTCACATTTTATTTATAGAAAGGACTATTGTTTTGACAACATTAGGAAATTTAAGGCCTGCTTATGTAAGCTGTCATGGTCCAACATATATATAGAGAATGATTTAAACAAACCATTTAGCAGCTTTCATGAACTCTTATGTATGTTTATAATCTATGTTTTCTGAAAATAAAAATAAAGATATATAATACAAACCAAAGTAGCGTGCGCTGGATTAGTAGAGGTCTAAAAACACTTGCAAAACTAAGCGATCTTTACGATACCGATATTCTAAACAAAAAACAGTTATACATAAAAGTAGAAACATACAATATTCTAAAATATTAAAAAAGTGTATCCAAAGATCGTAAAAGAATTCTAGCATAAAATTTATAAACAGAAGTCAAAATAAATGTAGAGCTACATGGTCTGTTATTAACAAAGAAATTGGCAATAATAAACTAGACACTAACATAACGGAAATAAAGATAAAAAATTAATGCTTAACTAATCCAACGGATATAGCGACTGCTTTTAATAATTATTTTATCGAATTAACAAATACCGCGCCAAACAATAGTATGAGATATTTTAATAATCAGATCATGGACTCAATGATGGTTAACTTTATTTTTCTGAAGCCCATGACCGAAGATGAGGTCAAGAGGGAAGTTGTAGCTTTAAATAATACGAACTCTGAAAGCTATGATGGAATAAGTACTAAGCCACAGTTCTCACGTATCTCATTAATTTATCATTTAGTGAAGGTACGTTTGCGGAACTATTGAACTTTTCTGTCGTTAAGCTATTGCACAAAAAAGATGAAAAAGATGAAGTCGACAACTATCGTCCTATTACTCTTGTACCTATTCTATCAAAAGTATTTGAAAAATGCATGTATAAGCGAATTATAGAATTTTGTAACAAATACAACATAATAACAAAGGCACAATTCGGCTTTCAAAAAAGGAAGTCTACTACTTTAGCAATGTTTACCCTACTAAGTACAATTTTAACAGGTCTTAGTAATAATAAGTATACGACAGGGCTATTTTTTGACCTATCAAAAACCTTTGATTAGTTTTCCCACGACCTTTTGATTAAAAAATTAGAGAATGTTGGCATTAGAGGACTTGCTCAAAAATGGATATCGTCTTATTTATTTGATCGAAAACAATTATAACTTACGTCCTACTCTTCCAAATATAGAGAGAACAGATACGGTGTCCCTCAAGGAAGCGTTCTAGGACCAATATTATTTATTTTGTACATAAACGACATTTCTCAAATAATTAATCATAAGCGTTGTTTTGTTCGCAAACGATATTTCTGTAATCGTGACATCTGATAAAAATAATAATGCAATAAATAATAATCCAATAAATAATCAAGAAGTTGACATTAATAATACAATTGATAATATAATAAAATGGCTAGAATGTAATAATCTTAAAATTAATCTTAAAAAATCAAACTATATCCAATTTAATAAATCGAAACATAGGTACTAAGTATAATTTAAATTTAGATGTAACTTAAGTTAAAGAAGTTACACATACTAAATTTCTTGGTATAATTATTGACCAAGATCTTAATTGGAAAAAAACATGTAGACAGCTTATGTAGTAGGGTAAATAAATTTGTTTATGCTCTGAACCAAGTGAAAAACGTAACTAATAAAAAAACAGCAATTACATGTTACCACGCATATATAGCGTCAATATTACGTTACGGAATCATAATGTGGGGTAACAGTACGGACAACAATAGGGTATTTATAGCTCAAAAGAAGTGTGTCAGAACTATATACGGAATCTCCTCTGACGAGTCATGTAGACCATTATTTAAAGATCTTGGTTTATTACCGCTACCATCGCTGTACATCTATGAAATACGTAATTTTGTTAAAAAACATAAAGAATTGTTTAAAACAGCGAGTGAAACTAAATCTAGATTAAAAAGAAACCAACACAGACTTGTACTAAAAGACACGCCGATGTCTGCAAAGTTTAATAATAGTTGCTTGACCATGTGCGTAAGAATTTTTAATAAAATACCTAATAATATGAAGACAGACAATGACATTGCATTTAAAGGAAGTTTTTATAAATGGTTAAACGACAATAATTTTTATAATATTCAAGAATTTTTTAAAATATTGAAAAAAGAGTAAACGTTAAACTATTGACTCACTGGGAAAATCGGGGTAAAAGAAAAGGTGCGTCAGATCTGATTGCGAAACCTGAATTTCATAGTTTGTCAGTTTTCTCTGAGAGTTTAGTAGCAGTCCAATTACAAAAGACTAAACTTTTTTACAATAAACCCATTTTTTTAGGTTTTAGTATATTAGATTTATCAAAAACTTTAATGTATGATTTCCATTACAAATACATGAAGTGTAAATTTGAAAATTTAAAATTGTTGTATACGGACACTGACAGCTTAGTTTACCAAATTTTTTGTGCAATTTTTATAAAGAAATTCTACCCGATATACGTTATTATTTTGACACATCGGATTACGCACGAAACAATATTTATGGTTTTCCTTTATTAAATAAGAAAAAATTAGGTTATTTTAAAGATGAACACAATGGCCATGTTTTTTCTGAATTTGTCGGTTTACGCTCAAAAATGTATGTTAAGCAAGTAGAGAATAAAACAATAACTAAAGCAAAAGGTGTAAACAAATGTGTAACTAGACAATTGAAATTACATAATTATTAAACTTGTTTGTTTAAAAAAATGTAGAACTTGCAGAAATGTATCGTTTTAGATCCATTAAACATGTCATTTTTACTCAAAAGATAAATAAAATTTGTTTGTCTTACAATGATACCAAGAGATATATTGTACTAAATTCCACTGACACATTAGCATGGGGTCATTATAAATTACGATAAATAAAATTTTAAAAAACTATTTTATATAATTTAAGTTATATTGTATTCGATATTTCTTATTCTTTATGGTGAATAACGTCTTGTGTATTTGTTTCTTAAGCTTAGAGGTATGCCTCTTAGTGACTTTGTTGCAATGTTTATGATGTGTTAATAAAACATGTGTTTAAGTCTTTTTTATTGATTCAATAACATGTAATTGTAACCTATTTTTTTTTTTTTGAGAAATTATTATTAAATGTGTTGAAATTTAACTTGGTATTTTTATTAAAACCTTTGAAATAAATAAAAACAAGTAAATGATTTAACAATATATTTATTTTATACTTACAAACCAATATCTGATTTATTGTATGACATAAGAAAGTGCTCCGTTCTACAAAATCACAAATAAGTACTATGGATTTAGGCGTATTACTTTTTATTTTTGTTGCTGTAAGAGTACTTCCGACAATTCGGAGAATTGGATATTCCCGAATATCCAATTCTCCGAATTGTCTTCCGCCTGCCGTTTGTTTCTGAAAATTAATATATATTTGTTATGTTGTAAATAAGCTGACGAGTTTTCTTATGATGATCGTCATTGGTAGACTTTGTGTAATATTTCACACGAACATCTGCATGCTTCCAATGGTCCGATTGATCAATGTTTTCAATCTTCTTCAAATCATACACCTCAATCTTAATGAGATGTGTTGCACTTGCTCCGTCGTCAGTGTTGGTTGACACGTAAGATGTCGAATCTCTCCCGGAACAACGTCCAACTGTTGAAGATCTCATTGTCCTCGGCTTCTTCTTTGGTGGTTCAAAGAATTCGTCGATTGATTCTTTCTTCTGCAACGATGGAATTTCATAGTCATCCGACTGTGGGTAATAATAATGTTTATACGTGTTTTCTTGGAACACATCGTCATCGTCTTCATTAAATGTAGAACGAGCAATCTGTAACAACCAGTAGAATTTTATACGTTATTTAATACGTTAGTTAGAAGTCATAATAAATCAGAACATTCACTCAGTAATTAAAAAATGAAAACGAATCACACCAGTTTTATACACATCATATACGTTAGTCAGAAGTCAGAATAAATCAGAACATTCATTTAGAAAATAAAAAATAAAAACGTTTTACTTACATTCATGGTACTGGTGTTGAATACAGAACGGAGCACTTGTAGGTAGTAGTTTCCTATCCACGAGTATCGAAAATAGACAACTCAGTGTGTTATATATCAATTTTAGTAAGTAATGACTATTTAAACTTACTCTACTTAAGATATCTAACTCGATGTTGTTTAACAAGACAAGATAGTTAATGTAATGATTATTTTAACTTTAGTTTAGGAAAATTTTACTTTCAAAGTCTAATTTTTAATGAACAATGTGTGTTTCTCTATCACGAATAAACAAATTTAATTTAATTTAAACGAGCAGATAAACTAGTTTCAAAGTATAAGTAAATAGAGTTTATCTAATTATAATGAACAAAGTTATTAAGATATATAGATAATCAGTAAGATAGTAAGTATGAGTGTATTATTATAGCAAAAATATATCACGAGAGATGGACCATGAAGCGAAGATTTCATGCATACCGAATGTCCATTATTACAATTAACACACTAACCGCCTCTGTGGTTAAGTGGTTAGGACTACCCCGGTCTCAGACTCACGGTCACGGGTTCAATTCCCAGCAGGGGTTGCACATGTGTGTATTCGGTATGGTTGGTGGTAGGACTTGAATGATTACAATTAACTCATTAACCGCCTCTGTGGTTAAGTGGTTAGGACTACCCCGGTCTCAGACTCCGGGTCACGGGTTTGATTCCCAGCAGGGGTTGCACATGTGTGTATTCGGTTTGGTTGGTGCTAGGACTAGAAAAATCCGTTTGGCAAGCTTCGTACCAGCATTTTATCTAAGTCTATTGCCACCAGTGCCTTAGTAGTGAGGATTCCAGGTGAAGTTATGCCTTCACTTTGATCTTACTTTTCATCTCCTAACATCAGGTGAGATGAAGACAAAGCGCTTTCCTGAAAAATCAATAAAATACAATCGCATAGTTGTGAAGGTGATTAAGACCGAGCTGTCATTAACAGTGGTTTATTAGTAAATCAACTGAACAAGAGTACAGTGGCATCGGTACGTCATTAGATAATGATGTGCATCGGGAATGGTGATTAAGACCGAGGAGTCATTAACGATTCATTAGTAAATCAACTGAGAGCTGCCGCTCGAAAATTGTATTTTGGAAACGGTTAAAGATATCGCTCTGGGACCCAGCGCAATCGATTCAAATGGGGGGGTTCTCCTTTTTTTTTTGGAAACGACTTGAAGTAGCCCAACGGGGGCCAGAACCAGACCAGTTTTGAGTGCGCCAGAACTCTCGAATTACTCGTTTTACTATTTGAAAAGTTATTTTCATTTATTTAAGTAGGTAAGAACAAAATGAGTTAAATTTAAAATATTAATGAAATAAAAGAAGTGTCATCACATAAGGTCAGGCTCAGGTCACTTAAAATATTTATTTTTAAGCCAGTTTAATTTCCTGACGTCTCAGACCTGCATATAAAAATTTATCAATATATATTTTTATGTGCGCATGGAGATTTTATTGTTGTTTCCACCACAGTGCCTGTTCAGTCTTTAAAAACTTCTAATCCGCGTGTGATAATTTCAAGACGCGGTTGCTAAGACCGCCATCGGTTGTCCTAGCGACGACATGCGTCGCTAGGTCTCTTCCACTGCAGCGTCCAATTGCAAGATCATCCTGTGACGCACCTACATAACGACGTATGCGTCTTGTTACCAAAACTAGCAGCTGTCATCGTCGTTGTATTTTAAATTTGACTTTTTTATGTTTTCAGTGTACATTTTAAGCACGGACCTGTTTCAGGTCCGTCCTTTAGACATCCATCTCATTATTCCGAGTGCCTCTACTTATGTAGCCAACGATCCAACCCCTTTCCACACATATCTTAGCCATTTGAAAAATAGTATACCCATAGCTAAAAGAATCCCTCAAGAAGCTCGAATAACCGAAGCTACACATTTGTCACTCTTAATCCAGAAATGTTACATAAGCAATTGTACTCATGACTGGCAGAACCTATTTTTATTTTCATACAGCACACTACATATAATAAAAACTGATGAACCAAATTTATCCTTGACACAAAAAAAATTAAGAATAACTGTGCTGTAAGCTCCACGCCTTTTCCCGCACCTCTAATCAAACATGATGCCCCTCGTAATCGCAAACTCATCGAAAACAAAATCTGTGACGGAGATCTCATAGATGCCGCTCGCCTTTTGTTCTCCAACGACGTGCTATCACCTGATATCCCTGACACCCTTCAGGCCTTACGGACAAAACATCCTCCGGCTCCAGTAAACCCATATTTTCTCGACCCACCAACAGCAGGGCAAGCATGCCTTCAAATTCAAAACAAAAATGTTACGTATGCCATTTTATCTTTTAAACCAGGTTCGGCTGCAGGTTTGGATGGAATCTCACCCCAACATTAGAAAGACTTAACATCGCATTATGTGGGTGGTAGTACAGGCGAGCAACTTGTAAATTCGATCACTAAATTAATCAACTTTATGTATTCCGGTAATGTCAATCCAGAAATTGTTCCCATTCTTTTCGGCGCAACCTCATTGCCCTCACCAAAAAGGACGGAGGGGTAAGACCAATTATTGATGTTGGATCAACACTACGACGTCTGGCCTCCAAAATTGCTGTTCGACATATTTTACCAAAATTAAATTCGGAATTTGAACCCGTTTAGTTAGGTTTCGGTGTAAAAGGAGGGTGTGAGGCAGCCGTCCGTGCCCAACGCTCTTTCCTAACTTACGGACAGCCTGACGTGTTACTTAAAATTTATGTCAAAAATGAATTCAATTCGGTAAATAGGGATTACCCTGCTGACAGAAATAAAACAACATATACCGAAAATATACAATTATCTTCTTCTCAGTTACGCTGACATATACCGAAAATATACAATTATCTTCTTCTCAGTTAGGTTGTCAACAAGGACCCTTGGGCCTGCAAATTTTTGGTTTGGCTGTAAATCCGATAATGAAAAATTTTTATTCTAAATTTAACGTTTGGTATTTGCAAGACGGAACCCTAGGAGGTGACGTGGTTACTGTGTTTTCGGACCTTTTTTTAATCAAAAATAAATTTGAAGCCTTTGGTTTGGAGCTTAGTTTTAGCAAATGCGAACTTTTTATAAATACTTAACTGCAACTTAAATTTAAATGATGTAAAACAAAAATTTATTTATTTTGGAGTACGCGTGCTGCTCTCCGAAGTCACCAATTTACAGTCTCTAATATTCCATCACGCACAAAGAAATTTGGTGACTCGTTTCTTTGCCGCACTGCCAAAAGATGGAATAGTCTACCAGCACACGTATTCCCTCCTACCTATGACATAGGGTCCTCCAAACGAGGCGTGAAGAAGCACTTTGTGGGCCGGTAGAGTGAGGGTGACTGATGCTACGTCTCTTACGCTGCACCAGTTGTCCTCGCGCCTGGACTTCATTTCCACTTAACATCAGGTGGAGTAGGGTCATTTGCTGGGCTTAGTATAAAAAATAAATAAATTATATTTTGACTCCAAATATTAAATTAGTTAACAGTAGGTAATTCCCTTTACCTTTTAGGTTCTGCAATTTTTGATGAATCTATTTCTGAATATATTAATAATTGAGTTACTAAATTTAAAAATTCTGCCGACCGTCTCCTTGAAATTAGTCCACATTATACACTTTGCATCTTAAAATTCTGTCTTTTCGTCCCAAAATTTACGTATGTGCTCCGTTGCTGCTCCTTTTGAAATCACCCAGATCTTTTGACACAAATAGACGACTTAATCAAAATTTGCTTAGAATCGATTTTTAATATGCAGCTGAACGAACAATCTTGGACCCAAGCATCCCTTATGGTGGTTTAGGGATTCGCAAAATTTCCAGTGTCTCTTTACCAGCCTTCATATCTTCTGTCCATAGTTCAGCAAATCTCATAAGTAAAATTTTAAGGGCAACCACTTCAAACTTTGAAATTGCTGGCTTGAAAGAAGCTAGAAATGCTTTCTTAATTGCACGCCCAGGTCAAAATTTTCCAGTTTCTCCAAATTCACAGAGGAGCTGGGACGACATAAGCTACAAATTGACTTATGACAATCTTTTGAGCTGTAGTACAGGTTCGGCGCGTGCTAGGCTTTTGGCCGTGGGTACACATGAGGCCAGCTACTGGCTTCACGCGTACCCTTTTAGTTTTAATAACATTTTAACAACAACAAACATTTAGTGTTAATTAGCACTCGAAACAAGCTTTTCTCCATTTTCAAAGAATATTTAGAAATCGCCTAACTTTTTTGTTTCTAAAAAGCTTGTTTTTGCGCCAAATTTGAAAAAAGAACAGCATGCGCTTCGTAGTGAGTTTTCAAATATGAGACAAAAAAAATATTAAATAAGTTTTTATTCAACTTTAAAGTCATTGAGTTGCCAAACTGCCCTCGTATATGACGTAAATATCACGCTTTGCACTTTTGAGGCAGCCGGAAGGTCAACCGATATAGGTCCTACGTCGACGAGCGCCTGAGCGCGACTGATTGAGGCCTTGCGATCTACCCGATTATATACTCAATTTGAACAATTATCTCATAAAAGATTGAAGAGGGATATTTTTTATTTTTTACACATTTATAGAACAATCTTTTTTCTGACGTATAAAATTATTTTTTTTGCGTAATGACTTCTAGATTATGATATATAACTTGTTTTCTTGTGGTAAAAATCTCGATTTTTTACTTTCTTAAACGTATTACATATACAAGTTAATGAAATAAAAATAGAATTTTTTTTGATACATTTTAAATTTAAGAATATGTTCCTTTAAATGTATATTTTTACCTTCTCATGTAGTAATAATAATTGTTGTAAAATTACTTTAAAGTTGAGCCTTCGTGAAAAATGTTAATACCCTCTTATGGCCGTTTCGTACCTCAGGGAAAGCTAAAAATGCCTGTTTGGTCATTTACAGTATCCAAAATCAAACTTCACACAGTACAGTTATGCTTATTTGCTATATTAGGCGATTAGGCGATTTCTAAATATTCTTTGAAAATGGAGAAAAGCTTGTTTCGAGTGCTAATTAACACTAAATGTTTGTTGTTGTTAAAATGTTATTAAAACTAAAAGGGTACGCGTGAAGCCAGTAGCTGGCCTCATGTGTACCCACGGCCAAAAGCCTAGCACGCGCCGAACCTGTACTACAGCTCAAAAGATTGTCATAAGTCAATTTGTAGCTTATGTCGTCCCAGCTCCTCTGTGAATTTGGAGAAACTGGAAAATTTTGACCTGGGCGTGCAATTAAGAAAGCATTTCTAGCTTCTTTCAAGCCAGCAATTTCAAAGTTTGAAGGGGTTGCCCTTAAAATTTTACTTATGAGATTTGCTGAACTATGGACAGAAGATATGAAGGCTGGTAAAGAGACACTGGAAATTTTGCGAATCCCTAAACCACCATAAGGGATGCTTGGGTCCAAGATTGTTCGTTCAGCTGCATATTAAAAATCGATTCTAAGCAAATTTTGATTAAGTCGTCTATTTGTGTCAAAAGATCTGGGTGATTTCAAAAGGAGCAGCAACGGAGCACATACGTAAATTTTGGGACGAAAAGACAGAATTTTAAGATGCAAAGTGTATAATGTGGACTAATTTCAAGGAGACGGTCGGCAGAATTTTTAAATTTAGTAACTCAATTATTAATATATTCAGAAATAGATTCATCAAAAATTGCAGAACCTAAAAGGTAAAGGGAATTACCTACTGTTAACTAATTTAATATTTGGAGTCAAAATATTATTTATTTATTTTTTATACTAAGCCCAGCAAATGACCCTACTCACCTGATGTTAAGTGGAAATGAAGTCCAGGCGCGAGGACAACTGGTGTAACAACAAGTATAACTTGTTAATATTTTGGTTTTTATAGGAAGTCAATCTAGATCCTTAGGTGTGCCTGCCACCCATACTACTGCCGGTACAATACTGCTTTAATTTTGTTATTAAAAATGGATGGTTAAACCCATCGAGCGATCGATACGTACAAAAAAGGCCTTAATCAAGGAACCTTAATCTAGACCTAATATAACTTAAACCTATTAGTAACAAACTTCAGTCAAGCGATGTAATAATATAATAAGATTCTAATTTGGCCAGATCGTCTAATGAAACCTACGTTGTGAACCGTGCCTAAAGTAACTCAAGTCTTTACCGTGAAAGTTAAGTAATTGGCTTATCCCCGTGTTGAATTATTTCCTACCAGTCTATTAACCTAACCCTCTATACCTAACATTTTAGATATGGAGCAACCTAGATATATCCAAGAGCCATATATCGGAGCGATGCAGAAAATGAAAGCTCGAGGAAATGCGCGACTCTTCCAGTGCGCTGGTCCGGGCAACGTCAAGGCGGTCATTGCCGGTTTTGACCTCGACATTGACGTTGTCCAGCACCCCGAGTACACCACCACTAACATAGTAGTTGTCGAGGTCAAGACCAGCGCCTGGAAACTGACGCTCGTTAGCTTTTATAAAGCTACAGGCTTTATCACACCGATCGAAAGGCTTCATCATAAGGATTATTTTTTTGCTAAATAACATAGTGTCACAAATAAAAGGAAGACCATGAATTTTAACATTTGTTGTGAAATTTTGTTCAGAAAAATGAAAAGCTGACATTGCCGTAAGGACATACAATTGACATTGAAATAAATATAGACATAAATTGATTAATTTTGTATTAAAAATGTTAAAATTCATAGTCTTCCTTTTATTTGTAACACTATGTTATTTAGCAAAAAATAATCCTTATGATGAAGCCTTTCGATCGGTTTGATAAAGCTACAGGATAATTATTTCTCCCATATAACGGGTTCGGTTCCCGGTTCAACCATGTAATTATTTAAATATCTATGAATGCAGTTTAAATTGTTTTTTTAATTCAAATAATGGCTTCTTTCAGTAATATGTTCCATCTACAATATTCAAGGTACTTTCCCTCCATGTGGCATATCCGTGGGACGCCCTGTATAATACAAAAAAGGCAAATTGGCAAAAGTTTAATACAGATTTTAAAAACATCAAAATAGATAAAAATTTATGTATAATGCCTTTTCGTCAGGACGGACGTTTGCTGTCGACGTTTGCGCTGCTTGGAGGATGTAGAAACATCCTATGGGTACACGTGGATCTTGGTTCCGAGAGCCATGTCTACGCTTGCCTGTACCGTTCCCACTCCACGAGACAACTCGGTTATTCGACTACCTGAGCCAAGCAGTTGACGACGTACAGGAGCGGTTTCCGTCTGCCGATGTGGTACTTTTGGGAGATTTGATTTCCCACCATGAGACCTGGTTGGGCTCTTCCAAAACAGATCACGCAGGCCGAACTGCCCACGCATTCGCTCTCACGCATGATCTGACTCAACTGGTTCTCCAGCCCACCAGGATTCCAGATATATCGGGTCAAGCGCCTTCCCTGCTAGACTTACTGGTGACGAGTCGACCAGCCGGGTACAGAGTGTCGATAAGTGCTCCGTTGGGCACTTCTGACCATTGCCTGGTTGGTGCCACCGTACTGCGCCGTAAAAGCTCTCCCTCAGTGGAGTCTAAACGGCGTTTATGGCACTACTCGTCGGCAGATTGGGATGGTATGCGCGACTATTTTACGTCCATCCCGTGGGGCCAGCGCTGCTTTGTGGGTAGGGACCCATCGGAGAGTGCCTCTGCTGTCGCTGGCGAGATCATGTTGGGGATGGAATATTACATTCCCTACACTGATGTCGTCAGCGGAAGTAAGGCGCGCCCTTGGTTCAATCGCGAATGCGCCAAAGCTGTTGAACTTAAACAGGCGGCGTATCGCGCTTGGACCAGGGCTCGCACGCTCAACGATCGTAACATCTCTTCCCTCAAGGTAGTCTTCAACAAGGCTACCAAAGTCTGCAAGAGAGCTCTCTCGAGAGCGAATGCCCAGCGCGTTGCTCGCGTTGGCCAAGAGCTGTTGTCGCACCCAACGGGTAGCCGAAGTTATTGGCGACTGGCCAAAGCGGTGCAAGGCAACTTTTGCGCGCCTTCTCTGCCCCCACTGCGGTACCCTGATGGCTCGTTGGCCCATCGGCCGCTAGACAAGGCTAACCTCTTAGCGAAGCTCTTTGCGGCGAATTCGCGTGTCGATGAATGCGGCGCGGAACCACCTACCATCCCTCACTGTGGTTCCTCAATGCCTGACGTCCAAATCAGACAACGTGACGTCCGTGCCGTGCTGCAGTCACTTGATGTGCGGAAGGCTAGCGGTCCTGACGGTATACCGGCAGTCGTCCTTAAAATATGTGCTCCCGAGTTGTCTCCAGTACTGACACGCCTATACCACCTCTCGTACTCTACTGGAATTGTGCGGGAGGCTTGGAGAAAGGCGAACGTCCAGCCGGTCCCCAAAAAAGGCGTTAGGTCTGACCCAGCCAACTATCGACCTATTGCTGTCACCTCTGTCCTTTGCAAGGTTTATGAGCGAATCATAAACAGGCAACTCATTCGCTACCTAGAAGATCACTCCCTGATTCATGATCGACAATACGGGTTCAGACCGAAACGATCAACGGGTGATCTCCTGGCGTTCATAACACACCTGTGGGGTAAAGCAATGGACAAGCACGGAGAAGCACTGGCTGTTAGCCTGGACATATCCAAGGCTTTCGATCGAGTTTGGCATCGTTCGCTTCTCTCCAAGCTTTCGTCATACGGCTTGCCACCTCACCTATGCGATTGGGTCGCCGGGTTCCTGCATGAGCGCAGCATTCGCGTACTCTGCGAAAGCAGTGCCTCACAGTTTCTGCAGGTGAACGCCGGAGTGCCGCAGGGTTCTATAATATCGCCCACGCTGTTCCTTCTGCATATCAATGACATGTTATCCCTGGGTAACATTCATTGCTATGCAGACGGCAGTACAGTACATCGTCGTTATTTGGGTCACCCTGCGGCAAAGCAGGCCGATGTAGTGGAGTCGAGACGAAAGATTGTCATTGAGCTGGACGAGGAGTTAGACCGCATTTATAAATGGGGCTCTGATAACCTGGTCCAGTTCGATGCCAAAAAAACACAGGTCTGCGATGTCACTGCTAAAAAGTCCGCATTTCTCCCCCAACCCTCCTTCCAGAGCAACCTATTACCCATCCAGACTGGTCTCAGTCTCTAAGGTATGGACATACACAGCGACCTCAACCCGAAGAGCTATATTGAGAGCATTATAGCCACAGCTTCACGTAAACTCGGAATTCTGAACAAGGTGAAACGGTTCTTCACGCCGGAGCAACGTTGTCTTTTGTATAAGACTCAGGTGCGCTCCTGCGTGGAGTATTGCTCTCATCTTTGGGACGGATCCGCCAAGTACTTGCTCGAAGCTCTTGACAGGTTGCAAAGACGGGCTGTCCGTATTATCGGTAACGATGACGTTACGACCAGTCTGGAGCCGTTACAGCTACGTAGGGACATTGCTTCCCTTAGTGCTTTCTACCGCCTTTACCACGGTGAATGCTCTGAGGAGCTCTTTGACCTCATCCCTCCCTCTCTTTTCCTTTCCAGATCGACGCGTGCAGGTCTTAGAAGCCACCCTCATACCGTGCTGACCATCAAGACACGTACCAAAAAGTTTGGACAATCGTTCTTTTGCCGAACTGCCCGTATGTGGAATGCGCTTCCCGCACACGTGTTTCCTTCCTCTTTCTCTCCCGGGTTATTTAAGAGGGGCGTGAAAAAGCATTTTTGCATGCCGCCATAGTGAGAGCGTTCGGCATAGCGTGATAGTGAGAGCGTTCGGCATAGCGCTGTGATGCACGCTTTCACTTCTTGGGCTTCACTGGCTGCTTTTCATCAGGCAGAGTGTGTAATGGCGTTGGGACGGAGACCCGAAATGAAACAATGTCTTGCGTTGAATCAATCTTCTTTATCCTCTAGTGTATCATCTTAAATACTAATTAACATCACATCTATACGTGACTAGAGGAAGGACGCCTTGTCAATCAGGAAGACCTTAATTATCACATACTATTGAGTACGTGCTGATAGTGTAATTCACTATATCACACCTCCCCTGAAAAGGCTAGGCATCCCTTCCCTGAAAAGTAAACTCTTATTTTCTAAATATCTTAGTCCTATTCTTATGAACTATATGTTCTTTATTATTCTTTAATATTTTTACATTAGTACCTAGCTCTTCTAAAACTTCAAATGGACCTAAATACAAGTCATTCAATTTATTATAATTTTCATTCTTATACAAGAGTAGATCACCTTTTTTGTAGTGTACTTCCTTACAATCTAAATCATAATTAGTTTTTCTACTTTGTTTTGATATTAATAAGTTGTTCCTGGCATCATTATGAGCTTTTTGCAATCTAAATTTTAACTCCGATGGATAATTGTCGTATACATATAAGGGATCAACTTTACTAACTAAATTACTAGGTACGTTACATGTTTTCCCAAAAACTAGTTCATAAGGGGAGTATTTGGTACTAGTATTTACAGAATTATTATAAGCAAAGCACCAATATGGTATCCAGGTACTCCAATTTGCCGACTGATTCTGTGTTTGTATTCTCAAGTAACATCCGAGATGTTTGTGCCAGTTTTCTAGCGAACCTATACTCTCATGATGATAGGGTGTTGAATTTAACTTATCAATATTTAGCAATTTACATACTGTTTCTAACGTGGAATTAATAAATTCCGTTCCACAGTCAGTCGCAATAACCCTGGGAGTACCATATCGTAAAATAAAATTTTCAGTAAAAACCCTAGCAACGGTTTCAGCTGACTTATCAAGTATTGGGTAAGCTTCTACAAACTTTGTCAATTCGCATTGTATTGTTAATATGTATTTATTACCCAAATTATCGACCTCCAACGGCCCCACAATATCTAAATATAATTTTTCAAAAGAAGTAGATGCTGTAGTGGTTATTACCATTTTCTCCTTATTATTTTTATTACAAAATTTCTGCTTTTGGCAATCTTTACAGCGAGTCACATATTCAGTTATGTCTTTTTGCAAAAATATTTTTTTCGAATATTCTTAGTCATTTTATTTATGCCTACATGACCACTTGTCGGCAATAAATGATAATCATTTAGTATAACACGTATCAAGTCTTTATTTGTAACATGTTCAACTTGGTTATTAATAATACATAACCGCGGTAATTCTTTATGTTTCATGAAAGTTTGGGTCAAAATTTTAATAAACTTTTTATTAAACCCATTTTTAATCACAACGACTTCTACAATATTATATTTTTTACATAATGCACTCAGTTCTCCTATCGTTGCGTCTCGGCGCGCCTCCGTTAGTAGAGATTCCTGATTTATGTAAATAGTAGAGTCACTAAATAACATATCACCCGTCTGTGAGACGTATCTTTTCTTTTTCCTCAACTTCACGAAGTTTTCATACGAACAAATATCTAACCTTACATCATTTTGTGATTTCTGCATAATATCTACCACTCTTGGTTGCCTATGATCAACAGGGGGCTCAACCCTGCTACTTCCAGAGGTAGCGGGTTCATTATTTTGCTCCATGGTTCTTTTCATTGAACGGGTTAATACCCCCAAAAAATTTGAATTTAGATTTTTTAACTCGTCTGATGTTATAATGACTCTCGATAAGGCATCTGCCGTTACATTTTCGGAACCTTTTATGTATTCAATATCGAAATCATATTCTTCTAAACAAAGTCTAAACTTAGTTAAACGGCTACTAGGATCTTTTATGCTAAATAAATGAACCAATGGTCTATGATCTGTTAATATTTTAAATTTTCGTCCGTATAAATATGGTCGAAAATGTTTTATAGCCCACACTACCCCTAATAACTCTTTATGAATGGTTGGGTAGTTTATTTCTGAACTGTTTAATTGTCTGCTTGCATAAGCTACGGGCTTATTATTTCCATTTGATAATACAGCCCCCAAGGCTACCCCTGACGCATCGGTTTGCAACCGGAAAACATTATCTTTTCCAAAATCTGGATAATCTAAGACAGGAAATGAACTAAGTGACTTTTTTAAGGTCTGAAATGCCACGTCACATTCTTCCGTCCACTGAAACTCGACATGTTTCTTACAAAGACGGTTTAGTGGGTACACTATTGTGGCAAAGTTTTTTATGAATTTCCTATAAAAGTTCGCAAAAGCCACAAAACGACGAATCTCATTTACATTTTTAGGTACTGGGAACTTTTCCAAGACCTCGATTTTACTGTTGTCTGGCAACACCCCGTTTGGCGTAATAACATGCCCTAAATAATTAATTTCTTTCCTCAAAAATTCGCACTTACAAGGGTTTAGTTTTAAATTAACTGACCTAAACCTCTCAAATACACTCATTAAATTTGTATTATGCTGCGATAGGCTTTTCCCGAAAACTATTACGTCATCGAGATATAGAAAACATATCTCGTAATTTAAACCCGATAGAGCCATAGACATAAGTTTAGAAAATACGCTAGGACTCGTTTTGAGACCCATAGGTAATCTTTTCAGTTGATATTGCTTATCAGCTGTAAAAGAAGTGAATTTCCTACATTCTGGTGATAACCCTAGCTGGTAATAACTAGAACTGAGGTCTAAATGAGAATAGTATAAGCATCCCGAAAGTGAGTCAATAATTTCTTGTATATTTGGTAACGGGAACTTTTCGTCTACTATTTTTTTATTTAAAAGTCTATAATCTATTACGATTCTCCACTTTTTTTCACCGCTACTGTCAGCTTTTTTCGGAAGTAATAATAATGGAGAAGACCATTCGCTGGTACACTCTTCGATAATATCTTCTTCTAACAATTTACCTACCTGTTTTATTAACTCAGCCTTCTGAGCGTGCGGTATTCTATACGGTTTGACATAAACAGGAGACGCGTCATTTTGCAGTTTAATGTTGTACTCGTATAAGTTTGTAACGGATAGCTTATCACCCGGCATATGAAAGATATCTGCATATTTTGCACATATTTTCTCAATAGACCGTCTCTCTTCATCACCAAGATATGTTTTTAATTTAAGAAAATCGAATAGTTGTTTAACCCTCTCGACAGATTTTCCGTTTTCCGTATCAAAAGAGCATACGAAATAATCCGAGTATTTTCTAATTTTCGGGCTAAAGTTATTTAATTTTACATCTTCTTCCCGTGTGTTTAAAAATCGCACCGGAATCTTTTTCCCGTCTCCTACTACCACGGCGCCTGCTACAAATACGCCTGCAATAACTTCCTCCGCTAAAATGACACATTCGCCCTTTATCTCTGACGAAACATATTTTACGACCTCACATCTCCCTGGAATAGTCGTTATTATGTTTTTACCTAAGCCTAATTCTAGACTTATCTTATCCTGTAATGTAACCAGCTTATTTTCATAGTTAATTTTACAACTATATTTTAATAAAAAATCTTCTCCTAAAATTCCATCATTTTTACAGTGGAAGTTGCTAAACACATAAAACTTATGCCTAAAATTATAATTGTTAACACATAAGTCTAGATAAACATAACCTATTGATACTAAATCCCCACATACTCCTTTAATCTTAATTTCATCCCTTACTAGCTTTGCGTCGCGGGACACGCTACGGAGTTTATTTAACCAATCTAACTTTAAAATTGAAATGCTTGCTCCTGTGTCTACTAATAGAGAAATTTGAGTTTGACTACAAGTAAAACAAACGTAATTACCACTACCATAACTACAAATATCTACCTCAGCGCTATTCAGAACGAAAAAAATCATCGCTATGATGTTCGTTCTGACGTATACTCTGACGTTCACTTTCGTTCTCGTCATTAGACTGTTCTGCTGAGTCAACTAAGAAATGTACATTCCTACGTTTATTATGAGGTGACGTAAACCTGGTGTTGCGCTGACCCTGAAACCTATTCGAGTTATAGTAGGCACGACCCCGACCTTGCTGACTCGTCGCGTTGTTGTTACGTGACTTATTATATTGTTGATGATAGTTTTTATTTATCTTTTCAAATCGCTGGTTCGAAACATAGTTAACATAATTGTTTATTGGTGGTTTCACTACCGAGTCTTCTTGTTCTAAGGCTATAGTTATTGCCTGCCTAACTGTGCTTACGGACCTAGACGTAACTATAATGCTTGTACGAGCATTGTTTAGGCCGTCAGCGAAACGCTTGATAGCCATTTTTTCATTAATCGGCTTTAATAAATTATATGCCGACTCGTCTCCATTAGCCTGTGCTGTACTTAAATCGTTGGACATTTTTTCGATTTCACTACCAAACACTTCTATGGTCTTGTTTCCTTGCCTACATCGTAGCATTCGGTCTAAAATGGCTGTGTATGATTTAATCGGAATTAAAACATTTTTTATATCTTTTATTAGGTCTGCCACAGACACATAAGACTTATTAATTTTTGTTTTAGCACTGCTAGAAAGACGAGTTTTTAAAACAAAATTGATTAACAGAGGCTGGTCCTCGTTTCTAAGGGTACTACTATAATACTCTATTCCGTCTATTAGTTGGTTAATTTGCGTTTCGTCGCAATCTACTACTGGGAGGAGCGTGAGCGCGACTTTTAGATCGAACGTGGCCATGGTTGTGATCGTTTCTGAATGATGCGGGTTAACGAGTGACTCGATTTCCTCAAAATTACATAAAAACTTTGACGATATTGCTTTTGTTATTTGTAATTCTACAGCATCTATCCCTTTTTTACATAAGTCTGCAGATATTTGTTCAAAAATATTTTTAATTTCCTTTGCTCTTAAAAACTTATTCTGCCCCTGAGCGGAATAACGTTTGTCCTTACTTAATTTAATAATAGAGTCTCTAATAGCCTTAAGCTCACTCAAGAGTTCTGACAGGTTTGCCATGAACACACTTTAGAAAAAAAAAAAAAATCACTCACACACACACACATAGATTCTTGGTAGCATAGTTATATTAATTCGTGCTGGCTTACACGTTCTGTGCTGGTCCAATTGCCCGTCGAACCGCTCTGCGTTCTACCTCTTCTAATAGTCGTGCGTTGAAGTAACGTAGCAGCCTAAGTACTATATAGCCCGCTAGTACAACGACGATGGTCAGTAAAAAGATCTCTGAAAGTTGCATCCCAACGGCCAAGGGAGTTGATGCTGCCGCCGATTGAGTTGGTGATTGACTGACAATAATATTGTCTTTAGATTGTGGGTTTCCCATAGTTAAACAATTTTGGCTTACAGTTTTTCTTCTTATTTCCTTCGTCCTTCTTGTAGGCCCGTGTAGCACTATTTTCCTGATATTTTGTAGACTTCAACTAGCGATTTCGCGGCGCGGACTTGTGACACCATGTCACGGTCGCCATGTAATGGCGTTGGGACGGAGACCCGAAATGAAACAATGTCTTGCGTTGAATCAATCTCCTTTATCCTCTAGTGTATCATCTTAAATACTAATTAACATCACATCTATACGTGACTAGAGGAAGGACGCCTTGTCAATCAGGAAGACCTTAATTATCACGTACTATTGAGTACGTGCTGATAGTGTAATTCACTATATCACAAGTGAAGCCATTATGGCGTGCCACAATAAAAAAAATATTAAACACAATTAAGCACAATTTGTACGCATCAATAAAATTGTATAACATTTAATGATAATAAAATAAAAAAAATCCATAAAATACAATTCATAATAATTGAATGAAACAATAGTTAATAATAGTCTAAAAATACTAATAATAAACACCAGTACAAAGTAGACTTATTTCCACGCATTTTTGTCTGCAACATAGTCATTGATCTTATAATAAGCTTTCGAAATTAACACACGTTTAATGTGAGTGTTGAATTTGTTGTCTGTCAATGCAGTGATGTCGTCAGGTATTTTATTATAAAAACGAATTGAGTTGCATATTAAAGATTTACTACTTTTGCTAACTTCAGAGCACACAGTTTGTCCCTGTTCCTTGTATTATATCCGTGAACCTCATTGTTCCTGGTATAAAGGTGTAGATTTTTACGAGCGTACATAATATTTACAAATATGTACAAGGACGGTAAAGTAATATTGTCTATATCCTTAAATAGTTCCCTAGTAGTTTCCCTAGTAGAGTGGTGTGATGACTGTGCCTTTTCAAGAAAACCGTTTAACAATTTTTTTTTACCTGCCTATTTTTAAACTACTTATGTAAGATCATTATGTGTGACTCAATCACTAATAAACCAGTTCGGTAGCTATTTTAAACGAGTAGATAAACTAGTTTCCAAGTACTAGTAAATGGAATTTATCTAATTTTAATGAAGAAATTTATTATGATAGGTACATTCTCAACAGAAACGTCATAGCTAGTAAGTTTAAGTGTATTATAATAGCAATAATATATCACGAGAGACGGTCTATGAAGCTAAGATTTCACGCTTACAGAATGTCCATTATTACAAATAACTCACTAACCGCCTCTGTGGTTAAGTGGTTAAGACCACCCCGGTCTCAGACTCAGGGCCCCGGGTTCGATTCCCAGCAGGGGTTGCACATGTCTGTTTGGTTTGGTTGTAGGACTTGTAAAATCCGTCTGGCTAGCTACCACAATTTTACCTAAGTCTGTCACCATAATAACAATGTGTATTGCATTGTTGTGTTCCGGGAGTGTGAGATAAGGTACCAGTGCCTTTAGTAAGGATTCCAGGTGAAGTGTGCCTTCACTTTGGTCTTATTTATCATCTCTTAATATCTGCAGGTGAGATGAAGACAAAGTGCTTTCCTGAAGAATCAAGTAAATAATTTTTTTTTTTATTGTGGCACGCCATAATGGCTTCACTCTGCCTGATGAAAAGCAGCCAGTGAAGCCCAAGAAGTTAAAGCGTTCATCACAGCGCTACCACGCTATGCCGAACACTCTCACTATGGCGGCCTGCATAAATGCTTTTTCACGCAATGATCTTTTATAAAATATCATTGTTTTCACGCCCCGCTTAAATTACCCGGGAGAGAAAGAGAAAGGAAACACGTGTGCGGGAAGCGCATTCCACATACGGGCAGTTCGGCAAAAGAACGATTGTCCAAATTTTTTGGTACGTGTCTCGATGGTTAGGATATGAGGGTGGCTTCTAAGACCTGCACGCGTCGATCTGGAAAAAAAAGGAGAGGGAGGGATGAGGTCAAAGAGCTCCTCAGAGCATTCACCGTGGTAAAGGCGGTAGAAAGCACTAAGGGAAGCAATGTCCCTACGTAGCTGTAACGGCTCCAGACTGGTCGTAACGTCATCGTTACCGATAATACGGACAGCACGTCTTTGCAACCTGTCAAGAGCTTCGAGCAAGTACTTGGCGGATCCGTCCCAAAAATGAGAGCAATACTCCACGCAGGAGCGCACCTGAGTCTTATACAAAAGACAACGTTGCTCCGGCGTGAAGAACCGCTTCACCTTGTTCAGGATTCCGAGTTTACGTGAGGCTGTGGTTATAATGCTTTCAATATAGCTCTTCTTAGAAAATAATACAAGAATACTATCGCATACCTAATAAGGTGATTAAGACTGAGCTGTCATTAAAAGTAGTTTATTAGTAAACTAACTGGTCAAGAGTACAGTGGCATCGGTACGTCATTAGATAATGAAGTGCATCGGAAATGGTGCGATTATGGCCTCATTAACAATGGCATGTATTTAATTACCTAATTAATAATTCCCTCTTGTCAAACAAAATAAATCAAAAATAGCACACGAAAAATGCACTCTATGTAATTCAAACTGGGCATCGGTTTTCTGGTCTAAGCAAAACTATTTGAATTGTATGCTCATCTGTTTTCGGAATGCAGACAGGAACAGGAACAGGACTGTTGTTGGTATAATAAAAAAAATAACCTCGAAATTCAAAACAATCGCTACGCTACGCGATTGTCTTAAATTTCTAACATATCACGTGACCTACAGGAGTAGGGCAGACTTTTGATAGGCTGTTAGTATTTTTGCTTTAAGAAAAATAACTCTGTTGTATGAACTAGATTTTAGTTGTAAATAGATTTAAAAAGATAGCTGGTTTTGGTATACTTTTTAAGTTTTTTAGAAAACATGATTTGATGAGCAGATAGTTTAATTATTGTAGAACAGTCATGTTTCTGATGTTCAATAAGTTTATTAGAGGAGATTATGTTTGCATAATATTGTAACAGAGGTGCAATTAAAATATTATTAAAAATAAAAACCTTTTTAAAAACAAGCTTTTATTTAAATGCGCTAAAAAGAAAAAAAAATAACTTTAACTATCAATTTATGACGTTGTTACACAATTTATATGATTTAAAAGGTTTTTGCGAGATTATGTAAGTAATGGTACTTAGATTGACAATTTTAACCAATCACATTAAGTTATTTAATTTACTTTTTTATTTACACATGTAAATCTCGCGACTACCTTTTATATCATATAAATTGTGTAACGACGTTTAATGTTGATAGTAAAAGTTTATTTTTTTCTTTTTAGCGCATTTAAATAAAAGCTTGATTTTTAAAAAGGTTTTTTTTTTTACTTTTAAGTATTGGATTAAGAGTCATCTAGCACTAAAGTGCACGAAAAGACAAATCCAACAAACCCAAACTCGATGAGTTTCCGCCGTTTCGTTTAGGAGTTCCTATGGCCACCTCCCGACTCCATCATCAGGACGCTGGACATCATTTTGCACTAAAGTGCTCGAAAAGACAAATCCAACGAACCCAAACTCGATGAGTTTCCGACGTTTCGTTTAGCAGTTCCTATGGCCACCTCCAGATTCCATCATCAGACCAACTCAATGGTACCACAACATTGCATTATCATCGTACTTACATAAGCATACCAAATTTCAGCTCAATCGGTTGAGGAGAAATCTTAAATTCATACTAACACACAGGGGAAGTCAGATAAAAGCTTGTAAAAAATTCCCATTAAAATTTCACAGTGGTTCTTTAGTAAATCAATTGAGAGTGTTAACTCTAGCTAGTGCGCACTAATTTTTGCAAGGTAAGTTACAGCGTTGTATTGTAGGTTTGGTAAAAAAAGATGTTGCCAATGTATCCGGCCGCCGCGGCGCCGGCCGAAAGGTGACTAACAAACTAATAAATATAATTAATCATATTTAATATTATAAAATAATTGCTTTAAAAATTTTGGGTAAGATACAAAATCTATCTTCAATTGATTTGAAGCTAATTACGAATTCTTCTGCCGAAGAATTAATTAATTTTAATAAAGTAAAATTACAATGTATGGTGTCCGTTCGTACGTATGTACTGCTGCGTCGTCGGCGCTGGTCGGTCCTTTTTATGGTTCCGTAGCCAAATGGCAAAAAACGGAACCCTTATGGATTCGTCATGTTTGCAGCTACAATTGAACCAGGCTCACGTTACTGTATGTTTGTCTGTCTGTCCGTCCGTATGTCACAGCCACATTTTTCCGAAACTATAAGAACTATACTGTTGAAACTTGGTAAGTAGATGTATTCTGTGAACCGCATTAAGATTTTCACACAAATATTGAAAATAAAACAATAAATTTTAGGAGTTCCCCTTAGTTAGAAATGAAACTCAATTTTTTTTTTCATCTATACCATCCGTGTGGGTTATCTACGGATAGGTCTTGAAACCTCAAAAATGATATTGAGGTTTCTATTATCATTTTTTTCTTAAGGGCCGTCCATTAATCACGTGAGGCTTGAAAGGGGGGGAGGGGGTTCGGCAACAATCACGAAATATCACAAGGGGGGGGGGGTGTAGAAAAATATCACTTATATTTATTTTTTAGTCAAACGCGCGATTTCTAAACCGAAAGCGGCGTGTAGTGTGATCTTGACTCGCCGTAAAAAAAAACCTACAAATGTCGGTTCTAAACAAAAATGGTGTCAACCCCGGTCTCGTCACTTTTACGCAAGATATTTTTTTTGATATTATTTGTTATTTGCATATAAATGAATGTTTTTGTATCTGTTTTTAGTTTGTTAGAGGTTACTCCACTCAAAAACATATAACATGTGTCTTGCAAGTGTTATTTAATTTGCTAAACTGACTCTCGTTATAGTTGTCCGTCACCACGGACAACGCCAATCCCATAAAAATGTAGGGTAAAATCTAGTTGTCCGTCATGTCGGACGTCGTCAATTGATTTGTCATATGTGTAAATCCGAACTTGTCCTTTCTGACGGACACTGTCAAATAGGTACCTAAAATTTTCAAATGTTTGTGGTTTGAACATGGCTCTAAATGGGTTAGGTATGGTTTTTTTTGCAAAGTTTATTTTTATTTTAATTGGTGTCGCATCTGCACGAACACAGAAAGAGAATATTGGCGATTGTGCCTAAACAACGTGCTCCATCAGGAACATGCGAAAAATCTGATAGTGGATGTAGAGACAAGTTTTATGCACCAAATAATTGGAACGAATCTTCGCCTGCTCCTTCTATCGCCTCCTCTTTGGTACGTTTAATCGATTTAGATAGTCCCGATGATGACGACCCGCCACTATGCAACGATACTAATGAAGAAATGGACCAGTATGATACGGCCTATATTATGCATATATTACAATATATCCTACCGAATCCCTTAGAAGAACGAAACTTTTAAGATTTGCCATATATATCATCTCTGCCATCTTTACCCACTCCTTCATTATCCACTCACAAAACACCTGTCACTAGAAAAAGTCGAAGCAGAGTCTCCACTGTTGCTGCTGTTGCTGTCATAAAAAATCCTCGTAAATTAAAAAGACTATCACTCCGTTTCACTTGAAAGGAAGAAGGAATGTAAATTTCTTCACAAAGCTGAAATTGATGATGCAATTGCAAACGAAGACGAGTTTTCAGAGAACCATACTCCCTTGGAATATTTTACATGTTTTTTCGCCAAATATTATTGCAGATATTGTAACTGAAACGAATAAATATGCCACTGAACATACAGGTCGATCTCTGCAGATTACTGAAGATGAAATGCGTGACTTCTATCCATTTATATAATAATGTGTGTGGTTTCCATGCCTTCGTACTTAGATTACTGGTCAACTAGATACAGATATCCCAAAGATTCGTCGATTTATTTATTTCGCTGATAACAGCTTTGAAAATAGCGATAAGTACTAGAAAGTCAAGGCTCTAATAACCATAAACAGGTCTGCAAAACTCATGGGTGAAGAATCTTCTGTACGCAATGTCTGTAAGCCCAGACCTCCTGATGACAGTCATTATAATAATGTCGGACATTTTCCGTCAACCAAAGAAGAAGGTCGTTGCATGTATTGTACAAAAATGACTTTAGTGTTTTGCTTGAATTGTGATACCAGGCTTTGTTTCGTTACGGGAAAAAAATCTCGTAACTGTTTTTTACATTTTCATGTAAAATAATATTTCATTTTATGAATAAACAATTTTTTTTTTGGCTTTATCTTGTTATTTTTTTATTACGAGATTTCTCCGATATGTATTCGGCAATGTCCGGTACAGAAAACAAGTCAGTCTACTATTACTCTTCTGTAAGTTTGGGAATGTCCGCTGTGGCGGACATGCTTTTCCTGAAAAACTACATATTTCAGATTATTCTTATTTTTTTTTGAGGTCTCTGAGATACTGGTAATAAGATTATTCATCTAAAATTTTTAGATATTGGTACTAATATCTCTGTCGAATTAAGGGTTAAGTACTTACTCGTATTTTCTTAGATTGAAAATGTTTATAGTTAAAATCAATCACATCAAGGTATTTAATTTACTTGTTTATTTAAACATAAATATATAGCACTTAATTATATAGTTAATCTCGCGACAACCTTTTATGTAATATAAATTGAGTAATGACGTTAGAAGTTGTTAGTAAAAGTTTTTTTTTTCTTTTTAGCGCATTTAAATATAAGCTTGTTTTAAGAAAAAGTTTTTTAACTTTTAATTTATTTTTTATTTTTTAGTTATCCCTGGACACGTTTTTTATCTGTTCTTCTCACTGAACGTGTAGGTATACAGAAGTTATTCACATCCACCAAACCACCACCACTCACCACCCATCAAAAACGGTCTACCCATTTAGACGAATTAAACTCGACGCCGTTGTGTCGCTTAATTACTGAGTTCCTATGGCCACCTTCCAGCTCCATCAACAGACCCTGGTTACCATCTAGCACTAAAGTACCTACTCGTCAAGACGAATCAAACAAGCCCATACTGGATGGGGTTATGTCGTTTAATTATTGTTCCTATGGCCACCTTCCAGCTTCATCATCAGACCCTGATTACCATCTAGCACCAAAGTACTCGTGAAGACTAATCAAACGAGCTGAGACCTGATGGAATTGCGTCGTTTTTTTACGTAGTTCCTATGACCACCTTCCAGTTCCATCATCAGACCCTGGTTACCATTGAAAGACAAACTACTCGTCAAGACGATTCAAACGAGCCCAAATTCGATGAGGTTGTGTCGTTTCATTGTAAAGTTCCTATAGCCACCTTCCAGCTCCATCATCAGATCAGCACCATGTCATCATAATATTGCATTGTCACACGATTTACACATGTATGCAAAATTTCAGCTCAATCGGTTGAAGATATCTGCTTCAAAATTGAGTTGCAAAATTGCACCCGAAGAAGACATACATAATACATTGCAAGTTAAATAAAAGCTTGTAAAAAAATTATAAGATGTTTTGTAGGTCTAAAAAACACACGTGATTTTGGGTGGGGGGGGGGGGGGTGGGGGTTAGACTTCGTAGGTCCACCCCCTGTAACTTTTAGAATAAGGGAATGATAAAACTAAAAAAATATATGATGTACATATTACCATGCAAACTTCCACCAAAAATTGGTTTGAACATGATCTAGAAAGTAGTTTTTTTTAATTCGTCATTTAAAAAAAATACACTGTTATTAAAACATCGATCAAAGTTACAACGAACTACAAGAACTTTTATGCTGCTACGGAACCCTTCATGGGCGAGTCCGACTCGCACTTGGCCGATTTTTTTAGGTTTGGTGGACAAAACGACTTGAACTAGCCAAGCGAGGCGGCCAAAACCAGGCTAAGTTGAGTGTGCCAGAGCTCTCGAATCCCCACTACTTACATTTGTATGAAATTTATAGGTGCAAAAAAGAAAAGTAATCAATTAACAGAAATCATAAACAAGTCATAATTTTAAATTTAAGGGGATCCTGCATGAAATTGTGAAAATTTACGTATTTTTAAGTTACTTGTACCTACTATGCGCTGAATTAGTTAAATGCATTATAAGAACTTACGTAAGTTATGATAATTGTACAAGGTCGTGGCCTTGTTGAAATTTGAAACAAATTCTTTAAACATAACAAACAATACATACATCGAATGACTCCTAAAAACATTTTTTTTCGACAACTTTCTTAATTTTACACATGAAACAATAATTCTTATATGAAAATATTTGTATTGATATTTCACAGGTCGCCCCCTATCTTAAAATAGTAAATTTTAATTTCTAACACAAGCTGTTATAGATATATCCGTACCCAGACATGGTTACGACACAGTGCATTATCACTCGACTCCAAGGGACCCACAGCTGTCTCATGTCATGTGACACCAAGGAACTCTAGAGATAAGTTACTAGATTAAGTTAACTGCCTGCTGTATTTCTTTTAACGCTTTCCATTAATATGTTAACAGTAAGACCCTAGAGATAAGTTACTAGGTTAAGTTGAAATGTCTGTTCTATTTCTTTTAACACTTTAATAAAGATTGCTCCAGTTCCCACAATCCTGCCCCGATAGGGACCCACGCCGCGTCCTTTCCCTCTCCTTTCCACCAACCCTATATAATAGAACATTCTCTTTAAAATAAGGCATTCTGTACTCTGCATTCTACCTCGATACTACTAAGTCTTTGTAATAAATAAAGGTTTATTTTTAAAAACAACAATTTTGTTCTCACCGCGTAACAAAGCGCGTGATGGTTTTGTATATTTCGCAGAATAAAAACATTGCTCTTATAAATTACTAGGTCTGAAACTTCAAAGCAAAATAGTTCTAATTTTACATATCGATAAGATTGATTTTTCTTTGAAGGTTATTAAGAGACTGTCAGGTTTTGCGATCGCGCGGCCCCCTCTTAAGCAGCCCGCCCGCGACTTCGTCCACGTAAACACCACGTGTCCCCTGACAAATTACCAAAAAAATATCTCACTGTTGGTAGGAAAGAAATTCTTTTTTTTGTTGTGTTTGCGGCAGGACAGATCAGAATTAGCCTATTAGGTAACGTTTGTAACGTTCTGAATTCTACGCGATTCATGGCAATTTTTTTTAAATATTTAAATACATTATGTTCAATCTCCTATCGTTTTTATTTTCATATACAAGTATTGGACTTAAAGACATTGAATTTTATTCTCATAAGACCTTATTTTAATGTTCAATTAAAATTACATTGTTAACTATTTTTTATTTCATAAAAAAATGTAGGGTTTTGGAATATTACATTGACTTACTTCTTTATGTAAATTTTAGTAAGAGGTAGCAATATATCTTATTTTATGACATCTTTTTTTATTTAATTAATTAATAATTTAAAGTGTAGGTACGCACTGCAGTACTTGCGTACCTATGTCTAATGTACACCTACCATGACTAACCACGTGACAAGCAAAAAATAACTAATAAAAGAAATAAACGCGAGGTCTTTGTGTAGCAGAGCAAAAAAAAGAGAAAAAAAAAGAATAAAACCGCGAGTCGGACTCCCCCATCGAGGGTTCCGTACAAGTAGGTGCATATTATAAAAAAATTAAAACCCATCATAAAAATAATTAAAACTCTGTTTAAGCTTGTGCCAATGAAGCCCTTTTATACGATACCCCACATGACACGGTTAACTCAATTCAAAATTTGGACCGCCGCCGTTCCTGGCATAAAGACCCTGTTTATTAATGATTTAATTACAAATGTATAGTTTTCAGATTTTTCCCTATATGACGGTAATACTTGCCAAATTTCAAAGTTCTAGGTCAACGGAAAATACCCTATCAATTTTGATTTCCTTGAAAATGTCGAAATATACGTTTTTTGGCTTAGACCCTGTTTTTAATGATTTAATTACAAATGTACAGTTTTCACATGTTTTCCTATACTTGTAGTATAATACGGTAATACTTTGCAAATTTCATAGTTCTATGTCAACGGAAAATACCCTATAATTTTGATTCCCGAGTGTCGAAATATACGTTTTCTTGCGGCATAAACAGCCGTATCTTTTTTTTACGTTACCTTAGGAGTTTGATTTTTTCACAACTTCAAGAGATTGTAGATTTGAGTACATCGTTTCAATTTCAACTGGATACCTCTACGCGTTCCCGAGATAAAGGGTCTTGACAGAAAGACATACGGACAACAAAGTGATCCTGTAAAGGTTCCGTTTTTTCCTTTTGAGGTACGGGAACCCTAAAAAGACTACAGAAAAAAAAAGAAATATAATCTAGAATCAACAAACATTAATATACTGCTTACGGGACATACCGTTCAAATCTACGTGATGGTATGTAAATAGGAAGTATTATTTATTTGTTATTGGTAGATTTTCACACGTAATAAACGTGACATTCCATATTCAACCCCACCGAAATAATAATTGTATAGTTTATAATATCATTGTTGTTTAGTTTTATGCATGGTTAAAGTGAATTTAATATACTTACATACATAACATAAACATTACAACTGGACTACTTATTTGTACACGTGTGCAACAGATATCTTTTTTAAAATTACGTAATTATAATTAATGTCGCCGTTTCCTGTGCCTGTAGCTTCACTTTATTCTTCTACTAGCGGCCAGCCCCCGCCTTCGTCCACACTAACTCAGAAATACCTAATACCGTCATAGTTCAACCATTTATAAAAAAATATATCTACAAACTATAAACAAAAACTATCCTCAGTTAACGACCTATCTTTTAGTGAAAACCGCATAAAATCCATTGCGTGGTTTAGGAGAATAGTGCGGTGCCACAGACGTAGAAAACGGCGGCTTTACTTTATGATATGTAATGATAATGAAGCTACTCACTAATAGAGGGACGATAACTGAGGATGGTTTTTGTTTATAATCTGTAGATTTTATGCATAATTATAATTTGCATAATGTTTTTAGGCAGTTTTTTAATGATTTTCATGCAAATTGTTTAAAGTTATTTACATGCATCTGTAAACATAACAATTAAGTATGTAATGTATTCTATTTATACTGTATTATAAAGTGTCAAAGTAGGTTTAGGTGCGGCGGGGGTGGCCCTTGGACCACCCGTAAGCCGCCTTTTACTTTTTTACACAAGTAAGTAAAACTTTTTTTAATACATCTGAAAAGAATTTACAAAACTTACATTTTCTTTTAGAGCATTTGGTTCATGATTGTAGTTTTTCATTTTTAGATATAATTTCATATTGCAGTTACATTTACAAATTGTCATTTCGTCGTAATTCACACATCCAATAATATTCGTTAGTTTGTTAATTATTTTGTTTTTTATTTTCTTTCTCGTCCCAGACTTTACCGCAATAGGACGTGTAGTTAATATTTTTGAAACTAAATGTTTTTGAGTGTCTCGGGCTTCGCCATCTGTGATTCTCCGACGGCTCCAAAGCCCTGCTTGACTTGGTGAAACTAGAAAAAATATTATATCGACGGTTGAAAGGCTAATTGATCCTTTTGTAAAACTTGCAGGAGGACGGATTAAAGTTTTTGCTTTTAGAGAAAAAATCATAAATAATTAAACACCTATCTATTAATAGACTTTGATTTATTTAATACAGTGCATACCTAATTAAGTAAGGAAGTATGGCATGTATTAATGCCATGCCGTCCTTTAGGAGTAGCTGATGTGATGCGGGGACGACCGGTTAGAAATAATACGCACGAATGTTGGAAAAATACTGTTCTTTTATTATAAAATTCTTCCTTTATATATTAATTCTAACTTATGACTAATACAGTAGGTATGTAGGTTAGGTAGGTTTCGGGTTTCTGATGTTTATCTTAAGGTACTATTTATTACATTATTCATATTACATTCTCATTACCAAATATAGATACGTCTCATATTATGTTATGGTTTCTAGTTACACTGTTTACATTTGAACTTGATCTGTTTTCCTAGAACTATGCCTTTGATCCATACCGACAACCATACTTAAAATCTCTCTAGTCTCATGTTACATATTTGTTTATGAATTCTTTTGATATACCTACCTACACGTGGTACACCCACTACACTGAATTGAGCGCCAAATTAACGAGCAGTTGAAAAGGCGCAATGAGCAACATGATGGTGTTGCGCCAGGAGTGAAGTAGTTTTGATGCAGATGCCCATTAGGGAAACTACAGGATAAAACGAAATGAACCCTTGTACATATTGATGCTTAGGCCATCATTATTTAGCAACGTCCAATGTCCATAGGATATTTGTGAGCGACATAGTTTTTTAATGTAGTTGAATGCAAAATAGGTCAAACGAAAAGCTTCTTTTGTTTTAGTTTAATGCAAAATAGACCAAACGACGAGAAAACACAACCATGGCGAAAAAGCCAAATGCCATAATCGACACATTTTATAAAAGTTCGATAAATCAGAAAAAAGTGGCAAGCAAAAAAAATCTGCAGTCGTCACATAATTTATGCTACGCTACGATCATTGAGGTATTATAACTAGAGACGCACCGAGGAAACAATGTTTTGAGTACTGATTTGCGGGCTTGCAAACGAATAGTCACTTAATTTCTAAGCGATTGCGGTGCGTTTGCAGCCCACGGGCCGCAATTTAGTGTGCAAAAATTGTTTCGCTCTGCCGATGCCGTCTCTAGTTATAGTACTTCAATGGCTACAGTGCAGAGAAGCGAAGTTAGCAACAGACGTGTCGCGGTGTCATGACGACGCGGACGCGTGGTTCAAATCGTTCCCCGCCGGTGCAGCGAGTAGAACTGTTCAGTATGCCCACAGAGTACTTTTTTATAATACAGTCTGGTCAGTCTGCCAACAGCCGAAGGGCGCAAAACATTAATATTCACCGCAGTCCCTATCACATGTCTACTTCGGTGATTAGGTCTTGATGTTGACCTTCCCTATCTTGTTTTTATTACAATGGAAACGGAAAACACTGTGGCCTGGAGTTGATGTGTTTTTGTAATTGGACTTTTTTTGTGAAGTGTGAGATAAAATAACAGTGATTTATAAGGATTTTTTGGAGCGCGCCGATCGATGATTTGGAGGTTTGTTATTTGCAATTTTTTATTGTTATCTCGACGTAGGTACAATATTTTATAAGTAGTATTTTTTAAAGTTAATTTTTATATTTTTTCTACTTTTGTCTTTATGTAGACAATAATGGATTTTCTTAAAACGAGTAATATTGTAATAATATACTCGTTTAAAGTTCTCGTCCAATAATGTATTTTACTTCTAACCTCGAACTTTAAGAATTTTGATCTATATTTACATCGCACATTCTAGTTAATCAATAATTAACTCCTATTTCTACTAAATTTTGATTATTTAGCACATACAACTTAGATTTAGCCCATTTTATAATCGAAGATTATAAAATTTCAATAATAAAGATATTAGGTAGGCCTACTTAGATATTCAAATAGCGGCGCGGCGATTGTAATATTTATCAAGTTGCCGCCGTAAAAGTTGGAACGTCTTAACATGGATAATTTAAGCTTACTTGAATGTTTTTTTTTAAATATACCTACAATATATTAAGTATACTTTTAAATACAAAAATTCATATAAGTAGTATTTATTTACACACAATAGATAATAAAACAATTAACATGAATAAATTATAAACTAAAATCTATAAGTAGGTAAAAACTTAAAAATAAAAACTTTAAAAAATCCTTGTTTTAGTAGTTACATTGTGTCCCACTGCTGGGAAAAGGCCTTACCTCCACGTATCCATTTGTCCTTATCCCAGACCGCGTCAGACCACCCAGGCACAGAATAACTAATAGTAGGTACCTATACTAACCGTACCGACCCAGGTAAGAAATTAAGGTCATCATTCCATCTCGGCCTCGGCCTGTCTCGCTTCCTATGTCCGTTACACACGTAAAAAAAAATTAAATAAAAAAATATCTCGGGTTGTTCTCTTGTACCTGTATTTAAGTACCTACAATTGGCTATTTGACAGTTGTAACAATAAAATATGAAATATGTCGGAAATGGTAGGTTATGATTAAACGATAATTATCCTATAGTTTTTTTTATTAAGATAAATTGTAAATATTTTATTTTTACAAAATAAATTTGCGTTTTTTTATCTGTGGATTACATCTTCTTCTTCTTCTTTATTCAATGGCGTTTTCTTGATAGATTTCGCCAGTATCAAGTATTCTGCTTAGGCGCTGTGGATTACATGACCCGAAACACGGGCGGCCATGATTGAGCTTCATGTGACGGATTGTGACGTCACATTTCACAAAGTATACAGAAACTATCTGTCAGGTTTCAAGTTAAGTTTCTATATTTATTGAAATGTTACGTCACTGAGCAAAATGTCACGTGACCAACCGTTTTCGCACGAAGTTTGAAATCAACAAAGAAAAATATGTTTTTTTCTGTTAAATAAAGGTTTTTCGAGAAAGAAAATATTGTACGGGGTATAAAATAAGCGTTTGTAACTTTTTAAATACTTTTTCGAAAACTGTCAAGTAGCCAATTAATTTACATTGATTTTTACGAGTCTTTTTATTTATTACGTAACAAACAATTAGGTACCTACTTACTCAAGATGAATATGGGCTTGACTAGACTAGCGTTTGAAAGGCATTGTTATTGCTTCTGCTTGCTACACAAAAGTAGGTATTTAAAGTTAAACACGTGTTTTAATGTTGTCTCTGTCTAATCTAATATTATTGATGAAAGTGCAATCATCTGTTTATTTGAACATTGTTTTGAAATAAAGCCGTTACAGTGGTACTTAACTCATTTATTTTTATTTATTTATAGAAACAAACAGTCTTACAACAAGAATATTAACACTAATACATTTGTAAATGAAAACCTTTAGTTTCCTAAATTTATACTATGCAAAATCCACCTACTTAAAGTAGGTAATTTAATACACATTAACAAAAAAATAATGTGAACACAATTTACGTAGGTACTAACCTACTTGTTGGATTAATAAGTTAGTGCTGTGATTGGAAAACGCCCAAAACCAAATGCATTTCACAAAATAGGTAGGTATATTCATCGACCTTGAAGCAAAACAATAAAAAAACATTGAAAAAAGCCAACGAGCAGCCAGTAAAAAATCTATTTCGAATAAATTATCATTAAGTATAAAAACAAGTTCTTCTGAAAAACTGTTTTGAACATAACATGTCTTTAAAATAGGAACATAAAATAACTCATCTTAGACATTCATGGTCTAACAATCATGATTGCTAGACTGTGCCGTAACGGTTTAAATAAGCTTGAATTTTTTTTTTTTTCATTTTTTATTAGGTATTAAATCCATAATTTTAATACACACAAATACGTAAGTATATTTGTTTTTTTTCCGTTAAAAAACGTTTAATATTGGAAAAAGTAAAAAAAAATTCGTCAGGTCTAACTAATTTATCTCGGTGGCGGAGTGGTCAACGCAGCCGCCCGGATTGCGGTGGACGCGGATTCAATTCCCGCCTGAGTAAGAAATTTTTTTCAACGTTTTGTTATCTATTTTACCTATATTACGTTATCTAGGTTATCTATTCCATTGCATTCGTGCGCCCAGTTGAGAGTGAGCGTGTTTATCGTAAAACAAGTGTTCTTCAAAATAGTTGGATAGCATTTACATCTTTCTGTGTATTTTACTAAGTGTTAGGGTACAACTGTTAAATGAAATACTATCGGCCGCTCGCGGTTTCACCCGCGTGGTTCCCGTTCCCGTAAGAATATTGGGATAAAAAGTATCCTATGCATTAATCCAGGTTATAAACTATCTGTATGCCGAATTTCATCCAAATCCATTCAGTAGTTTTTACGTGATAGAGTAGCAAACATCCATCCTTACGTTCCCGTAGGAATAGCGGGATAAAAAGTAGTTATAAACAATCTGTATGCCGAATTTCATCCAAATCCATTCAGTGGTTTTTACGTGAAAGAGTAACAAACATCCATCCATACTTACAAACTTTCGCGTTTATAATATTAGTAGGTACCTACCTACCTAGGATGTGCAAAAGTTATAGAGCCCTCTTTAATTGGCATCGCTGCTAAAGGTCGTAACAACGGAACGTCATTTCAGACACAGCAATACATTAGATGCCATTAGATGGCAATAGAGGCATTTGTCTCTGATTCACGCCAAGACGATATTAGCGGGGAGAAGAAAATTGTTGTTTTAAAAAATAAACTTTTATTTGTTACGAAGACTTAGTAGTACAGAGGTAGAATGCACAATACAGAATGTCTCAGTTTGAAGGGAATATTCTATTGATATGGTAGGTGGAATAGAGAGGGAAAGGACGCGGCGTGGGTCCTTATCGGAGCAGGATTGTGGGAACTGGAGCAATCTTAATTATAGCGACAGACAGTTCAACTTTATCTAGTAACTTATCTCATTAGTACCTACCTTATCTCTAGGGTCTTACTGTTAACATATTAATAGTTTTGGTTTTTAAGTCTTGTCTAGATTTCCTTAGGTGTCACATGATATGAGACAGCTGTGGTTCTCTTTGAGTTGAGTGATAACACTGATAATGCACTGTAACCATAATACGTATCTGGGTAGGTAGGTACGCACATGATATGAGACAGCTGTGTGTGGGTCTCTTGGAGTTGAGTGATAATGCACTGTGTCGTAACCATATCAGGGTACACGGACATATAATAAGTCAGTTACAGCAAACATGTGATTTACATAACCATGTCCAAACACTTGAAAATAAATTATCTGCAATACAACAACAAACCAGAGAATGTAATATTGAGCTTGCTAATTTACCAGACAAGCGTAATGAGCCTTATTAAAATTGGTAAAAATCTTAAAAAATGGTGCATGAATTTAGGGGGATGGGAGGTGGGGGTGGAGGGGTTGGGGAGGGGTACCCCCCAGTGTCATTCCCACTTACAGGAGATACATAGTTATGGAGATATAAGTATTTGAATTCTCATCAAAACACCATAAAACGTGTAAAAAAAGTCTCTGATTAAAAAAAATCTCTGATTTTTTTTATAACAAAGTGGAACTCGTTATAAACAAATTCGTGCACCATGTTTTAAGATCCAAGCCAAAATTATATTGAACATAGGAACAGCTAGGTATCAAGCAGCAAATATTTTGACGACCTCCGTGGTCGAGTCGAGTGGTTAGCGTCGCGCTATCTCTGAGGTCCCGTCTTCAATTCCCGGTCGGGTCAATTTAGAGAAAACGGTTTTTCTGAATTGATTTCGGGTCTGGGTGTTTTTCTAGGTTTATGTTATACTAGCAGCCGCTCGCGGTTTCACCTGCGTGGTTCCCGTTCCCGTTGGAATATCGGGATAAAAAGTATCCTATGTGGTAATCCAGGTTATAAACTATCGGTATGCCGAATTTCATCCAAATCCATTCAGTAGTTTTTACGTGAAAGAGTAACAAACATCCATCCATACTTACAAACTTTCGCGTTTATAATATTAGTAGGATTTATCCGTTATCTAGTTTAACCATATTAACGAATTTCAATAAAAGCTTGTCTTGGGCTAGATAATTGGTGTGAGCGTATAAATATTGGCGCCGGATATTGTGGCAATACACTTGTATTATTATGTATTCTATGGCAATACACCGTGTTCCTCATGCCAGGCATAAGGACACCCGGGCAAAAAACATTATTGTCAATTTTACGACAAGGATATTGTGTGATATCGTTCCTTAAAGAGCATCACTACAGAACATCTAGCAATAACGGCACGGCACGGCACTGGCACGAGTCGCACGGCACGACAAAATATACAGGGCGTCCGACGGATATGCCACATGGAGGGAAAGTACCTTGAATATTGTAGATGGAACATTTTACTGAAAGAAGACATTATTTGAATTTAAAAAACAATTTAAACTGCTTCATAGATATTTAAATAATTACATGGTTGAACCGGGAATCGAACCCGTTACATGAGAAAAATAATCAACCTGTAGCTTTATCATACCGATCGAAAGGCTTTATCATAAGGATAATTTTTTTGCTAAATAACATAGTGTCACAAATAAAAGGAAGACCATAAATTTTAACATTTTTAATACAAAATTAATTAATTTATGTATGTACTTATTTATTTTAAATGTCAGTTGTATGTCCTTTACGGCAATGTCAGCTTTTCATTTTTCTAAACAAAATTTCACATCACATGTTAAAATTCATGGTCTTCCTTTTATTTGTGACACTACGTTAATTAGCAAAAAATAATCCTTATGATGAAGCCTTTCGATCGGTATGATAAAGCTACAAGTTGATTATTTTTCTCATGTAACGGGTTCGATTCTCGGTTCAACCATGTAATTATTTAAATATCTATGAATGCAGTTTAAATTGTTTTTTAAATTCAAATAATGTCTTCTTTCAGTAAAATATTCCATCTACAATATTCAAGGTACTTTCCCTCCATGTGGCATATCCGTGGGACGCCCTGTATATCAATCAATGCTTCTTACTATACTTACAAAATAAAACTTGTTTCGTAAGTGCCGTAACAGAGCTAATATGCACAAGTAAAGATATGTATGGATTAAGCATGGTGTCATACTCGTTCGCAAGACGGATACATCATTTCCTGTGCTGGCAATACGATCAGCAAGACATCCCTAAAATCAAAAAAATAATTTCGAGATATAGATTTCTATGACACCAGGTATGGGTGTCACACGAATACCTCACTACATGTTAAAATAATACGAGTGTTGTTAATTTCCTTTTTTCAATTGCTTACAATGTTTTATTTTACGTTTATAATAATCTACATGACGAAATAAGAAAGAAAGTATCCTATTGTAGACTAGGTACTTAATAAATGCATGTATTTCATCGCTTATATAATAATTCTCTCTTGTCAAACAAAATAAATCAAAAATAGCACCATAAGCTTAGATTAAATCAAAATAGCGAATTTGTTTTAATCTAAGGGCACGTCCTGAAAACGGGCATGATGCACAACACTCACGCACGCTGTGATTCTGATTTAACGTTGTACGATATGCAGGAAAGAGACCAACCAATTTGTTTTGACGATAGCATGAGCGAGACAAGCGTGCTTGGTGCTACACTGGTGTGCGTCAGCGTCGAGTCCTGCCAGGCCTGCGACCACATTGAGTAAAGAAACGTTTAGAAAGAAGTGTTATGGTGTTAGTACTTAGATTAAAACAAAAAGGGAAGATACGGCATGCTCCTACTTGTAGTCATTCAAAATATAGTCCTACTCAACTACTTAAGCAAACACTCACACACGCACACCTATAAAGTGTAAATCGAGCGAGCGAGACAAAGCGGTAAGTTTCAACGTCAGCGCGAGGGAGTCAGCGAGTAGCGCGTTGACGTCTCGGTCGCTTCGCAATAGACGAGTACGTACGACCGATTCCGACGCCACTGCGGAGTAGCGTCTTTCTCTTTTTCACACAGTAAAATATCCGCAATAGTGCGATGTAGCCTGTTCGCTCGGCAAATTGTGACTGATGTGAAATTGTGCCATTAGGCCTAGTTTTGGCGGCTCACTCACGGAACGCTAATGCCGTATCTTCCCTTTTTGTTTTAATCTAAGTGTTAGTAAAGAAAAGTTTCTTTACTCATGTGCTGCGACTGAGTGAAATTAGGCGTTAGGTGACGGGGACCTGATTTAAGCGGTCCTTGTGCTAAAGGTGAGTCACCCATCTTCCGCTATTTTGATTTAATCTATGACCAAAAGTACTGACTTGCACACGAAAAACGCACTCTATGTGATTTAAACTGGGCATCAGTTTTCTGGCAGATCTAATAATTTATTCGTATAACAAAATATGTCAATCTATTTAATCAAATTCAAACATGACTTGTTCTGAAAAGAACATCATTTATTCTAAAGTGACCTACAGGAGTTAGGCAGCTAGTATTGCTGTTGTTTAAAAAAAATAACCTCGAAATTCAATTTAAATTTCTAGTTTTTTTTCATACGATAAGACATAATAACATTAATCTAAGTATGTATTATGGTGTCATTGGAAATCCAAACAAGAATGATTTTTAATATCAAATGAGTACTAATTAAACAAGCTTCTTTTTAATAGCATTATTCGCCTCAGAAAATTTAAGTTACCTTCTAAATTACTAAGTCGGCCACAACCAACACGCGTCTGAATAATAGTACCTATCTCAGCCACTAGTTATCTTCTATGTAAGCCACTGTAAATATAACTCAGCATGGTGGTTATTTTTTAGCATCTAAATTTGTGGTATGCATTCAAATAGCAAACTTCTAAAATATTATGACACCAAAATAGTAATTCTATTAGCTTGTAATTGTATAATTTAGTATGATTAAAATGTAAGTCATCCTACATTAATCGATCGTTATATTTACCTAAAATTGTCATCAAATAGTATATTAAAGCCACTATTATTATTACATATGAACTATTGAGGACAGACAAAATAAAACACTTTATTTATGAAAATCAATTTGTGTATTGGAATACAATCATTTATAGTAATTAATTAAAATTAGCACGTGTAATTACGTAATAAATAGAAAAAGAAAACATTGCTGGATTATTAATGCCGCTCGCGCTTAGTTGGCCTTCCACGCTTTCTTTTCAGTCCAAGCGGCTGTGCTTTTGCCTCTAATGGTGGCATTACGAATTTCAGTCTCATTGCTAGGCCTATCAGATGCTTGCAGATGTATTTGCGATAAAAATCAGGACAATCACAGAAACCAGTAATCCAGTCGGTCTGATTGTTTGGTAGTGTTACTTTCAAAAAACACTTTTTTATATTCGTCAAAATTATTGAATTTTTTCTCAGCTTGAATATTTTTGAGCGAGTCTTTGCCTGGAATTAAATATGTGTTGCTGACAATAAACAAACACGGGCGGGTCGGCACAAGAATCAAATGGCGCTCGCTGATTGGTGCAAATGGCCGGGTCGGCACAAAATTCGAATGGCGCTAGTTATGTAGGTTTAAACCACCCACATAGCACGATAAGACACCACGTACCAGGAAGCAGCCATGAAGATAACACGTAGCAGGAAACGAGGACAATCAACACCATTGTTATGACCATGATTGCTAAACGACCTAATTCATGTACAGCATTAATTAGATAACCTTTTGTCATGTAAACAAGAACATTAAGTATACTATATATTGTAATACAAGATTAAATAAAGTGAGTCTTAACCAGCTCCTCCAAGCATCAACACCTTCTTATCTGTTTATAAATTAGCTTTTTAAAAAGCCTTTCGCCCTCGCCCACATCCTAACTGGCGCAGTCGGTAAACCACGCGTTCATAAGCGAATCAAGTTCGAATCAGTGAGCTCGACTTCGTAACGCGGGTCAAGAATCTACAGTGGTCGTCGGCAGCAGATATCAAACAGAAGACTCAATCTATCATCGATAATGCTCAAGTGGTAAGCATAAAACTCTGTTTACTACCAAGAGTCCTTTCACACTAACCTTGTGTAACCTATATTTTGTTGTGTTAATTGTGGTATTTCTAATCTGAGGATAAAAATGGCCAACGAAAAGAAATTAGACATTAGCACAGTCGAGGAAAAAACTATTGCAATTGACTATAGTACCCTCTCTATATTGTTACCATCATACGATGGCAACAAAAGAACATTAGCATTCTATTTAGAAGGCGTAGAAAACGCACTAAATTTAATCACGAATGGGGACGACCCCAGTGTAGCTTGTTTAATAAGAAACAAACTTACCGGTAAAGCTGTTGAGGCGCTCTCAGAAGGAACAGGTGCAAAAACCTGGTCCGAGATAAAAGCGACGTTAAAAAATAGATTTGGCGAATTCCGTAATGAAATTCAATTAATACAGGAATTAATGCGCCTGAACAAAGATAATAACTTAGATATTTTTTCAGAAAAAATAAGGGCTTTAGAAAGTACACTTATACTATCTGATCCCAACAAAAAAGAATTTTATCGGCAAATGGCGCTTAATGTATTTTTAGAAAAGATAAACCCAATGACTGCAATATTCATAAAATTACAACACGTTGAAAATTTGGAACAAGCAGTAACAATCGCGAAACAAGAAGAGGTTAAACTTAGGAATAGGAGGGCCCTACAAATCAATAATAAACCTCCTTACCAGAAACCTAACTTTAATACAAACACTCAGACCAAATCCATAGCTCAGAATAGGAAGGAACAATATAATAAGAAACCTTCACCAAACCAATCAAATAAAAATTTCCACTTTCAAACATTGGATCAAGAAGATGATTCAATAAATGAGGAAATAGATAATCCCGAAAATAATGAAGATGTAAATGATGACGAGTTTGCTTACCCCCACGAACCATGTTTGAAGATCACCGACAAAGACGTCATCTGTAAACATCTAGAATGGCAAAAACTGCAGCAATCCAACGATTGCATAGCACAACTTATACAGCACCAAGAACCACATAACTGCACATACATACTAGCAAATTACAGAAATAACCTAATTCAACAAATTCAAGATAATAGCTGGATTGCGATGATAAAGCAAGAAGAAGTAGCGAAAACAACATGCGGAAACGATGTCCAGTATCAGCGAATTAAAGGTGTTTATTTAATCACAATAGACAATAAATGCACCATTCAAATCGCAGATAGATACCTAACAACACATCAGAAATACATTAACATAAAGGAATCGATTCCACTGCCACGCGCATATAAAACACCAAACCCATCTGCAATCGCAGTAAACCTAGAAACAATCGAATTAGATGATCTAAATAAACTACTACAAAGGTCAAAAGAAATAGCACCCCCAGAAAAAGTGTCATGGATAACAACCTCACCCAGCTGGTCATCCATACTATTATACATAATAATCATCATAGCAGCATTAACGACGGCAGCATACAAATTCTGGTGGCTTCGAAGAACCAAGACCAGGAGTATCACGCCAGAAGACGGCGAAGAAGTTGTTCTCAAGCCGCTTCAATCTACGACGCGCCTTTCTCTTAAGAGGGGAGGAGTTATGTAGGTGTAAACCACCCACATAGCACGATAAGACACCACGTACCAGGAAGCAGCCATGAAGATAACACGTAGCAGGAAACGAGGACAATCAACACCATTGTTATGACCATGATTGCTAAACGACCTAATTCATGTACAGCATTAATTAGATAACCTTTTGTCATGTGAACAAGAACATTAAGTATACTATATATTGTAATACAAGATTAAATAAAGTGAGTCTTAACCAGCTCCTCCGAGCATCAACACCTTCTTATCTGTTTATAAATTAGCTTTTTAAAAAGCCTTTCGCCCTCGCCCACATCCTAACTCGCTCTCTGATTTTTTTTATTATTCTACAACGGGTAAGCGCTTGGCCTTCATCTCACTTGATGGTAAGTGACGTTAAGGCCGAAGGTGGAAGCGCGCTTCACCCGGAATCCTCAACCACTGAGGAACTGGCTATCTTATCTCTATGCTTTTGGATTGGTGCAAATGGCCGGTTGCTGTCATGTCACGCACTCGTGCCAAACTCCATTGGCTATTTTTTCGATAAAAGAATATGAAGTATTATTTTACATGTTAAGTTATAATATATTATATTGTCTATTGAAGCTTGAATATATAATTTGTGAGGAGCTTGAATTGAAGCTGTAAAACGTAAAATGCTGATGAGTTGCAAGATCCGTGGCCGAGTTAGTAAATTAGTTGGCAATGTATAAATCAGAAGGACAAGTAAAGTAAATTGTTGATATTGACTTGACGCTTTCTTTAACATTTTTAGTTCGCGTTGTAAAGAAGATGAATTAGTTAATTAAAGGCTCTGTCATTTTCCCGATGCTTAGTTAGTGAGAAGTTTAAGCACGTGGCCAAAAAAAAATTCTGTGGCCGGATTTATTATTTCTCATATCAAATTCATCAAAATCAGAATCTAAATATTCAACTAAGTCATACGACATTTCATGTTCATCATTATGAGATATTGCACCAATAGTTGGATTTCAGATATACCAGACTCATTATAACTATAAGCAATGAATGCTTTATAGTGGAGCGTGCCACGGTATCATGACTCAATAAGAAACAACTGTTTTGTTTTAAAGCAAATACGTGATAAAATGCAAATACGTGCTTAAACACGTAAAAAGGGGAAATTGTATCGATTACTCAGAACTGGCAGTCAATACTTTCCTTTGTCTATAACACTATAAAAACACTGTTTTTCCCTAAATAAAGTTAGTTAAGAACCAACCTTCGTCGTATCATTTCGTCTCCCGATGGGTCACTTTCACCGCCACCAACATTAATAGCTCGGTCGGTACTTCTTTACAAACTGCATAAAATTCATGAACTTTTTATGGTTTAATCGCACACTTCAAAATCATCTAAGTTAATTTTCTTTTTTGATTTTGGTTTATTTTTCTTAAGCATAGAAAATACAGCAGACGTCTGTCCCTCTTCGTATTTTCACTAGGTACGTAAGAACGAGACACACCTAAAAAACATAAACTACCTACATAAAACAAAAATAGAGTACAATCCTTGAGACTTTCTCTCCAACAAACATTTATATAATATTTATTTATATAATATAAATTTATATAAATCAAATTATAATAAAATAAATTACAATACAATTAAAATATACTAGAACAATTAACCTAAAACTAAAAACCTTAATTTATATTATACATTGTAAACTACTATTCTCTTACGACTATAAATAGTTTTCGGCATTTTAACGCATAAAAATATCATTAATTAAAAAAATATTCCGCGCTGACACTTTAACAGCAATCAACATATGACAATGATGTCATGTTAATGACGTTTTAAAGTTACTGTTGCCAGTAAAAGAAATTAGTGCCATTAATTTTCCGCATCATAGCCAGGTTTTCTATTTTTCTGGTCAGGCTTTACAAGTAAACGACTTAACTTTTTTTGTAATTATTTCGTCAAAATATAGGTAATGTTATTTATTAAATCGTATATATGAGACAGATTGGTAAACTGCAGCAGTAAACAGAAAAAGTGAACAAACAGAGGAGGAGGCTTTTGCCAAGAGTGAGTTATCTATCAGTGTAGGCAAAATAAGCTGATAGTTATAATCAATGATGTTACAATAAAAAGAGGTAGATGTGTTACATGTGCCAAAAAGTGGCAACAGAAAACTATGCTAATTGGCTTACCTTAGGCGTAGTCTCACAAAAGCGTTAGCAGTGTTGACACTTTGACAGTGTCAGTTTGCATGTATTTGTTTCAGAAAATTAATTAAAAATATGCTGTCCTGTGTCATGCGAACTACATAAAAGGTCATGAAATTATATATCATGAGTGGCATGCGTGAGTTTAAATTTTAATTGATTTAAGTTCTTATTATTTATCAACTACAAAATGTCAGAATAAATTGTGTCATAAAAATATAGAGTGCGACAGTAAATTGACATGTAATTCGAAATGACACAGCGCTACATGTATCTGTCTTGTTTACGCTCTTACTAGTTGTTATACTATCTTGCTCACACTTAAGAATACGATCAAGTTAACTCGGCAGATGCGGCCATATGAGATCATCGACTAGAAGTGACAAGTTACCTCGGCCGTATAACATCGTAATATTTAGTGAGTATAGCGCATGCTCAGGTTTTCGTATGTACGACGCTTCGGTCCATTATTGAAATCATATTAGTACTGACATTCTACCTCTTTTTAATATAATATCATTGGTTATAATAGTAAAATTTTTGTCATCAAAACGACACAAGTAAAATAAAATTTAAAATTATTGATTGGTATTGACTATCGAGTCTTTTACTTACCTTTATAGGAGATATATCTGAATTAACAATCATGATAATAAATACAAAAAGAAAAGTAAAATATTAATTTAAATCGATTTTTAAAGTCGATTATTGAAATGTCATGTCAGGTCTTAATATGTCATTTTTCAATACGATTGTTATCCATTCATTCATTCTCTTTGCTCCATGCATTGTAGAATATTTTGTGCCGGCTTTTCTTTCTAAATAGTTATTTTCTCACGACATTTTATGTTAAATTATACCCCTGAATACAGAATTTAATCTAGATCAAAAAAAATAAGCTTGTAACTACACAAATAACTAGGAAAGAGTGTAAAAGCAGAACATGGCATCGAGGTAAGCAACTCACGTGAATCCTCTATAACTCTAATCTGCGGAGTTGTACATGCAAAATAATGATACGTCTGTAATCATTCCCTTCAAAATGCAGTAATTGTTATGTCTGTAACACAATTTAATATAATGGCCCAAACGTCCATACAAGCTGCCCTGCCCTATCTCCTTTAAGTGAAACACTCCTAATTAAAAGTCGTTTTACACATTTCGGTATCTAATTCTTTATGGTCTAAAATTGTATAAACCTAATCAAATGAAATGTTTAAAAACCAATGAGTAAAATTTAATATAACTATATAATAGAGATGGGCCGAACATGGGTTTCACCGAATACGAATATTCGGCCGAATGTTCGGTAAAACTTTTACTGAACCGAATAGTCGGCATAATTGATTCCTTGACGTAAACAATACAAATCTGAACTTGTTCACGCAAAGCGCGAGGATGGAAGCAGTACCCCCCGCCCGCTACCCCCGCTGTACCCGATGTTTTTGCTATACTAATGTTACATTTGAGATTTTGTCCCTTTTGGGGAAAAGGAAGAAAATCCCAAATGCAAGCTTCAGTGGGTTGTTATCAAATAAAACCATAAAATGTTCAACAGCTAGGCAGTATATTGTAAAAGAACACACAAATATTTTGTCCAACAACAATAAAATAAAATTATAAATTTTATTTCATTCTTATTATTTAAAAGAGGGGGGTTAGTCACAATTTTATCTTATATTATGTTAGGTACAATTCATCTACGTTACTCCTTTTAATTTATTTAGCCGAAAATCACAAATAAAAACTATCAGTCGAAATTGACCCTAGGGTCAATCTCAAATGAAAGTTCAACAAACTTTCTATTAATTTTGCCAACTATAATTTACTGTTTAAAGTAATCTAAACCTTATTCCAAAGCTATATCACCCCCTAAAACACACTAAAATCCTAAGAGTCAAAAGTGACCAAGCGGGTCGGTGATAATTTTAATTTAAAATAAATTTTATAATACTGTTCCTACTACTGCCTAACCAGCCAGCTAATATCTCAGTCGTACGAGCTATGGTCGTGAGTGGGGGTCGGGATAAAGCCAATACCGTTCGGAGTATGAAGTTGAAATTAAAATTAAATTACTCCGTCTATAAAAATATTAAATTAAATGTTTTAAACCGTTTAACCGTATTAAAACTCTCACACGTTTAAAGCCGATACTCTAGAGAACCGTGGGGTTATACCGATATAAAATTACTAATTTTGGGCGCCAGGGTCTGGATGTAGACCCGAATCTGGAGACGATTTCTCCATACAACTTCACACAGGTCGAACTCGCAGATCCTCAAAGGTTTCATAACTTCACCAACGCTTGGTGTAGTTGGATATAAAAGAAAATACTATAAATACTATGTTAAGGTTTCGAAACCCTAATGTAAAAATATGTCCCTGAATAAAGAACGATTAAACCCAGAGTGGGGGTACAAAAACCGTCAACGCCTGTGCGGCGACAGCTCGCTGGCAGCAGGTGGCCGTTGGTGCCCCGAAGAGGCAGGTCTCGCGTCCAGGCTTTAGGGCCCAGCTCTAAATCCTGGCGGCGAGACGGGCCTCTCGAAGCATCTGAAATTATCAACACGGGGCCTATTTATAACACTACACGCCTAGTTCAGAACTGTTACATAAATTAGGGTCCCGCAGTCTGCTATCTGTGTATCTGGGGCTGCAACCTATCATAACCAGGGACTCGCAGCGCCATGGGTTATCAAAAGCTTCCCAACGCTGTTGCACAACTAAAAACTCACACTCCAACACTAACATTTAACACCATGTTTTAATTTTAGCTTTGTTTCACATTTAACTAGTACACAAGGCACTACACGGCTACGATATTCCAATAAACATAACTAAACAATGCCAGACTACTGTTGGATGGGGGCAATATCCACTTAATAAAGGGGTTTGACACGTCTGCCACATGGCCAAGAGCCTTGCGTCGCCTGGCGACAAGGCAGGATTCAGACACCATGAAATATCGATTTGCTTTCCTAGTATGACGGCTTATTATATTTAAACAATGCTATTGAGATACTCACGCGTTGTGATATCCTAGATTTACGCGTGGCTGCCAGCGGCGTCACGACCGGTTGGTTGTGGCACGGATTCCTGTAAATAAACCACACACTTGTTGACTATATTCTCAAGCTAATGACGCTTCAAATCCACTACATTATTACGACCTCAGATTAAAACAAAAGGTGACTACGACGGCTCATGCCTACCTGAGTGCATTGATCTCAACTCCTCGCACCACGTCACACCAGAGATTGAACTCGTTTCGGCGTCGCAACTCGGCAGCTCTCCTTTCGCCGGAAACACTTATAAATCGAAGGCCAGCTTATAATTTATACTCCCATTGTCGGGTAATTCATAAGAAATTGTTCTTTTAAAATTTTCCTTCAAACTAACAAAACATCAAATATGACGTCTGTCACAACTCGCCCTCTGCTAACAGAACTTGCCAACAATAACAACACACGACCTAAAAAAAAATTAACGTTTAGCAATGGGAAATGCATTTTTCTTTAATTTAAAATTGTGTTTTGTGATATTTAACTCACTAATTACCCTGTCTTAATATTAAGGAGTATTAGTTTCCTCTCTGGTAACCCCTACGGGCAGAGACAATATCCATATAAAAAATATTACTCCCGTTCGAATGTTCTAGATAAAAGTCCTTATAGAAAAAATTAGTTCTATTTCCGGATTTGCTTGAATTAAATTTAATTACTTAAAGTAATTATTATACATATTAATTTATTATGTAATTTATTATTAGAACTGTTTCGACTATTTTTTAAAATTGAATCTTTTATGTGAAATTAAAAGCTGACAGCTACTTCGCCCCGCTACCGCTAGGCGTCGCTACGGTGGCTGTCATTTTGTCTATGGTATTATGTCAAATACAAAACGTAAACACGGAATAAAATCTCTTTAGATGTAAGTTTGTCTTACTAAAACTGATTTAGAAATATGTTTTAATTGAAAATGCAAGAAAAGTGTGTCTTGTAATGTGTCAGCCAAGGCTCCATGTCTTTAATGTGAAGAAAAATGGATTGAATTCAAACAAGCTACACGGACTAATGTTTTTGGACATTTGATCATTCTAAAGCAATTATTTCAGGTAAGTACTATTCAACCATTGCGAACTTCTTTTGTAGATAAGTAAAGGCAGACAGGGCCCTGAATTTACAACGTAACACTAAGTAGAAACTAGAAGCACAGTTATAAACATAACACTTGATATAGACTCATAGCTCCTCTTCGATGACCATATTGATGCAATGGTTAAGAGAGCTTCTAGGGCTTTTGGGTCTATTATGTGAATCTCAGCCAGTTTCAAGGAAATTAAAACTATGAACATATTATACTGTTAATTCGTGAGAAGTATTTTGGAATATGGGTCAGAAATTTGGAATCCACGATATAATAAATATGTTGACAGTATTGAACGTTTGCAAAAGAAATTTATAAAATACTTATGTTTTCAAGCTAAAGTCCCGTATAATTCTGATAACTATTTACATTTATGCAAACGATTTCATATTCTACATTTATAAGCGACGTGAGATAGCGGATATTGTTTATTTTCTCAAAATTACAACGAATATGATTAACTGTCCTCAACTCCTCTCCAAAATTAAGTTCACCATCCCTACTACTTCCCCTAGACATTACACACCCATTCATACACCATTGGTTTCGTCTAATTACCGCCAAAATTAATTTATGTTGCGAGCGAGTACAAGTGTAAACCAAATATGCAATGATTTAAATTTCGACATGTTTTATTCTGGCGTGTCCTCGGCGAGGCTACTTTAGTGAGCAATACTTTCTTTTTTAGAGTAAACTATTAATCATGATATTATTATGTAGCTTTTTAGTCTTATAAGTTTGTACTTAATAGATGTTCCCACTAAAATATTACTTAGCTAAATTGATATTTATAAGTGAAGACCTTTTATTGGCTATCAGTGTATACAATGTTAATTTATAAAATTACTTGAAGCTGTTGTTTTTCCAAAAATGTAATAATAAATAAATAAATAAGTTAAAGCAGTAAGGAAGCTAAGTACAAACGCTCCAAACGACGCACGCCCACAGACGCACGTCTTTACAGTGCCCCTAAGCGGACATCGCAGTGCTCTCAGTAGCGCGTGCCGCGTCGAGACATGTGGTCACTGTTGTGTATTATTGTATTGCGTGCGCTGTCCTCGCGATTTTTAAAAATGCTGCGGGTGTATTACAAAGTTTACGGCTGCTCTAACTCGGCTGTATTAATTAATTATATAAGTTGTTGTAATAATTTACAAAGAAGTAGACAAAATCAATTTTGTAGTGCCGTGTCTATGTTTTCCGACAACTTATTTAAAAAAGCTATTCATTGGAATGAAATTTTTTTTCACTATAAAATTTAATAATAAAGCTTTTCGAACGTGTCGTAGCAGGCGAAAGTATTTTTCATTGAGTAATTTATAATAACTAACAAAGAATGGACTTCTTAAAATGTTAAAGTTTTTTAATTACTCAATTTTGTTTGTGAATTAGTCAATTTATTCGATTATTTAGTCATTATGGAACCTAAATAAACGTTTTGATAAATAATAAAAAAATACCTTTTAATTTTATTAAAATTAAAAGTGACAACCCTAATGCTTTGCTTTAACTCAAAAAAAAGCGCTAACTAGCTGAGATAAAGCGCTAACTAAACAAAAACTTTTTCAATTTAACAAAAATAAGAGGACAACCCTAACGCTCAATTGGCGCGTAGTTATATAAAACAACAAAAAGGCCTAGTTTCCGTACTGCTATAGCTTATATTTATACTGTGCTAGAAATATAGTTAATTTTTTTAATGTAATTTAATCATGCAACTCTTGATTAATACAACTAACTTGCTTAATTTCTCCACAATAAATAGACCTGATTTTATTAACATATTATTTTATGTGTAAAGAATTCACTGTAGCTTAATCACAAAACAGCCACATACCTACTTATATTTTGTTTTTAAAAAAACATCTGTTTTTATCTGATGTTATTGGAAATAAAGCTACAGTGTCAATAAAAAACATAAAACCTTAAGCCTTAGGCTCTACTTGTAAAAGTTACTGTACCTCATAAAAATAACACATTTAACACTCAACTCATACATGGCTCAATACAGTAAAAAGTTTGAGTAGGTACCACTTTGCCGAACATTCGGTAATTTAGCCGAATATTCGGCCGAATACGAATATTCGGTAAACCTGCCGAATATGCCGAATACCGAATATAAAACGAATTTTCGGCCCATCCCTACTATATAATAAGTACCTATATGATAAACATCTAATAATAAGTATATGAAAGCAATTAAAAACGTTTATTTCAACTGGGTTTATGCGATTTTATACATACTTTAGTGGACTCTAAATCGCGTAAATAAACTATTTTTAAATATTTTCTACTAACTAGGTTATTTATCTAGTTGAAAACCTCATTGAAACACTAACTATATCTCATAAACTTATTTACAAAATATAGGTACCTACCTATAATAAAATATGTATATACCACATCACCTTCTGTGACCTCCATATATTTCGAGACAATCCTTAATATGCGTGGCACAGTCGTAAAACTTTGTAAACATACCTCACCGTTACGCATATTAACTGATCAGTCCCATGATGAGAAAATTATATTTTCTAGTTAAGCTAGTTATTTTACGACCGTGAAATCGGGGAATTTATGTAAAGTCACGTAGAGAAATCTTGACTTGATAATGAATCAGTACAAAAGGCTAGCAAGGGCCGAATGGAGATCATTCTACCAGCACCTTCCTAGTCGTATAGTTAAGGCCATACACTTGTTTACTTTTGTACTTTTTACTTAAAAACGGTTTAATACCAAATCGCTGTTGATTTGTCTAAAGCTTTCCCTGATCTTTTCATAATTTCCCGATGCCGGTACTCGACCGTTAGGAGGCCTATTACAACTCGACTGTGATTTTTGTGTAAAATGCCCATTTTCGCATGTTGTTGTAATTTTGCAGTTGTATTTATCGTTTTTATCGAAATAAAATCTTTATTCCTCACGAAGTAACGATTATTCTATTAATAATATATAATATTATCGTTGATAGGAGAAATTCACGGTTCGAAGTTTTTTTTTTTTTTTATACTAAGCCCGGCAAATGACCCCACTCCACCTGATGTTAAGTGGAAATGAGGTCCAGGCGCGAGGACAACTGGTGCAGCGTAAGAGACGTAGCATCAGTCATCCTCACTCTGCCGGGCCACAAAGTGCTTCTTCACGCCTCGTTTGGAGGACCCTATGTCATAGGTAGGAGGGAATACGTGTGCTGGTAGACTATTCCATCTTTTGGAAGTGCGGCAAAGAAACGAGTCACCAAATTTCTTTGTGCGAGATGGAATGTTAGAGACTGTAAATTGGTGACTCCGCAGAGCAGCACGCGTACTCCTATGGAGGAAGGGAGAAGGAGGGATGAGGTCAAAGAGTTCTTCAGAGCACTCGCCATGGTATAAACGGTAAAAGACGCTGAGTGACGCAATATCTCTACGCAATTGCAAAGGCTCGAGAGTTTTAGTGACCTCTGCATTGCCGATAATGCGCACAGCGCGGCGCTGCAATCTGTCCAAGGCATCGAGAAGGTACTTTGCGGAGCCGTCCCAAAGGTGAGAGCAATACTCCACGCAAGACCGCACCTGTGTCTTGTATAATAGACACAACTGATCAGGCGTGAAGAATCGCCGCACCTTGTTCAGGACACCGAGTTTACGTGAGGCATTTTTAATCACGGTTTCGATGTAGTCCTTTTGGTTCAGATCGCAGCGGATATTCATACCGAGCATGTTAATACTGCTCTGCAGGCCTAGAGATGTACCCTGAAGAGAGGGAAGGGGAAGGAATGGCGACTTTTTCGCTGTGAACGTGCACACCTGTGTTTTTTTGGCATTGAACTCCACCAGATTATCGGAGCCCCATTTAGAAATGAGGTCCAACATCCGATCGAGCTCAATGACAAGATTTGCTCGCTTCATTTCGGTGTCTACCCGCCCAGCCGTTGGGTGCCCGTTATATCCCCCATGCACTGTGCTATCATCTGCATAGCAATGAATGTTTCCAAGAGGAAGCATATCATTGATATGCAGAAGGAACAGCGTGGGGGATAGAACGGAGCCTTGAGGAACACCAGCGTTCACTGACATGAACCGCGAAGCGCATCCATCCGAAAGGACACGGATTCTACGCTCATGCAGGAAGCTGGCAAATCAGGTACAGAACTGAGCGGGCAAACCGTATGCCGGGAGCTTGGAGAGAAGAGCTTTGTGCCAGACCCGATCAAAAGCCTTGGCTATGTCAAGGCTAACTGCCAGTGAGTCGCCACGCTTGTCAATAGCCTCACCCCAGAGATGTGTGACGTACGCTAGAAGATCAGCCGTTGACCGTTTTGGCCGAAACCCATATTGACGATCGTGAATTAGAGAGTGATCTTCTAGGTATCGAATAAGCTGTTTGTTCAATATTCGTTCTAGGATCTTACACAACACTGAAGTTACGGCTATAGGGCGGTAATTAGTCGGATCTGACCGATCTCCTTTTTTAGGGATCGGTTGCACATTAGCTTCTCTCCAAGATTCCGGCACACAACCCGATTGGTTTTTAGAATAAGATTTTTTTTCTATAAGTACATATAAAATCAATGATATCTAAAAATTCCAAGGCCGCTACGAACTACTTATACGACTATATAAGAGATAACACCAAAAAAAATTAACGCGAAGAGGGGCAATATTAAGAAGGGAGCGTAATTTGTGGCGTAAGTCTCTCTACCCAATCCTCGAGGTACATCGAGATACCGCAGTGCAGAATAGCCGCAGCCCGAGTACAGTTTTCTACAAAGGAAAAGCAGTCGTTTCAACGGCCGGGTGAGCTGACCAAGAGCACAGTATAAATATAAGCTAAAGCAGTACGGAAGCTCGGCCCTATTTTTGTTTTATATACCTACGCGCCAATTAAGCGTTAGGGTTGTCCTCTTATTTTTGTAAAACTGAAAAAGTTTTTGTTTAGTTAGCGCTGTATCTCAGCTAGTTAGCGCTTTTTTTGATATAACTAGCAAAGCATAAGGGTTGTCACTTTTAATTTTTAAAATTAAAAACTAATAAGTTAAATATGGCGGCTAATTTCCTCATTCTATTATCAGATTTATTGTCGGAAACCCCACAGATCCCCTGATATCGATTTTTAAAGCAATCGGTCGAATAACTAAAAAGTTCAAGATGGAGGCTATTTTGTCTCATACTAATTACGGAGTCGTTGTCAGAAACCACACAGATCCCCAGATATCAATTTGCAAAGCAATTGGTTAAATAACTAAAAAGTTCAATTTGGCGGCTACTTTTTCTCATTCTAATTACGGGTTCATTGTCAGAAACTACACAGATCCTCAGATATCGATTTTTAAAGCAAAGTTTATTAACGATTAAGTTCGTAGTATCAATTCTTATTATTTTTCACCATTAAAATAACGCGCGCTCAAAAAATCCTAAACAACCAAACGATTTATTTAAAAGAAAAAGCTTTTTATTTAGTAATAATAAATCATTCTTACCTTTCAACATCAGCAGGAAGTTTAAAAAACGAAAGCTCCGGTTTTGAAGAAGCCGAGTTCAAGTAGCCGAATACTATGCAATACACACACTTGTGGCATTTTTAAAAATCGCGCTCACAGCGCACTCATAACACAACAGTGAACACTCGTTCTCGACGCGATACGCGCTACTGAGAGCACTGCGATGTCCGCTTAGGGGCCCTGTAAAGACGTGCGTCTGTGGGCGTGCGTCATTTAGAGCGTTTGTACGTAGCTTCCTTACTGCTCATATTTATACTGTGCCAAGAGCATCTAGAGGACGTAATGCTACAGTACAGCAACCGCAGCAACGGTATTCATATTTTATCCTTTTTCTTTTCGAGTTTGTAGAATCGGTTAGGTATTATAGAGGAATCAGAATCCTCATACCTATACTTCATTTGAGTAAATCTAGTTGTTAAAAAAATTAATTTAATACACAGAAGTACTAACAAGTACGTGTGGATAAGAGCAGTTATCTCTTTACTTGACGCCAATCTTTTAAAAATAACGGAATTGTATAATTATTACATAAAGCTTGTGTCTTGGGATCGAGCGTCATCATAGAAGTTAAACGGAGATTCGCTATAATTAGTGATTAAACGAACTTACCTGAAGTGATGTTCTATCACAATTATACGAGTTGCTTCGTCCGAAGAGATTAGGTAACACTTGTAGTAACACGTATCGTGTCGCCTTTCATCCACTAAGTTAAAAGAAGAAAAAAAAAACATTTTTTTGTAGGGTAGTTGTCGTTTTCCTCTGCGCATCGATTGTACGACCGCTCATATAGTTGAAAGCCCTGAGCCTAATATTTCACGCAAAGGGGATATCTAGGGAGGGAGGGACCTAATCTCTTCGGACGAAGCAACTCGTATAATTGTGATAGAACATCACTTCAGGTAAGTTCGTTTAATCACTAATTATACATTCGTTGTTTCGTCCTTTGAGATTAGGTAACACTTGTAGATTTTGAAAGATAGTGAAATATTAAAACGTCTTTTTCCGTGTAAATTAATAACTAGGTATATTAATTAAATATAATCAAAAAACAAAACCTAAATAAACCTAGAGGTTTATAATATATTGTAATCAAATCTTTTTTAAAAATTATGATTAACATCAATCTCTGACAATGGACATGGCAAAGTCTGGTTCAGGTTGGATGTTTCTATGGTAGTGTTTTGCAAAAACAGAAGAGTTAGCACTCCACCCAGCAGTTTTGCGAATAGTATCGATACTGACGCTTGCTCTATGTGCAGCTGAGGTAGTAGCATGCCTCATGGTGGAGTGAGCAGAAAATAAAGAAGTGTCAACTCCGCTAGCTAATAAAGTATCTTTTATCCATCTACTAACAGTATTAGAATATACTGCTTTATGAGGTATTTTAAAACATAAAAGGATTATTTTCGTTGTTTCTTACAGTTTTCGTCCTCTCAATGTATGTTATTAATGCTTCCGCTGGACATACTTCTGAAAGTTCTCTGTAAAAGGGAATATTCAGATGAGGCTGTATTGAACCTGGACAAGATGTCTTAATAATGTCCTGTATCTTAATAAAAATGCTAAGCTGATTATTTATGTGCACCCTGTGTGCTGTTACAAGTATAAGAAATGTAACTTTTTAAGTTAGCTGTTCTAGATTTAAAGAGGTATTGGGATGCAATTTTGATAGGAAATTTAAGACTAGTGATAGGTCTCAAGACATACCATATTTTGGGGCTGAAGGACGAAGTCTGTAGAATCCTTTGAATAGTTTTGTGATACGGTCATCAGACCCTACTCTTGAGCCTAATATCAAAGATAGAGCAAAACGATGGCTGATTAGTGAACCATATTGTAAGCTCGAATAGAAAAGCTTTGTTAAGAAATAAATTACGTGCGGAGTTGGCGCCTCGTATCCACACTGTGATCTTTATAAAAGCTTACCTAGCAACGGATTGCAACATCATATTGTTTTATTGAATTATAGGACAGAGAAGCGAGAATATTCTTCTTCTTATTTATTCTTCCCTTCCAATAGATTTTAACCACTTCTTATTTATTCTTCCCTTCCAATAGATTTTAACCACCAAGAAAAATCGTCTTTCAAATACGGTATTAACGACATGTAACTATCGTAGATAATCGTATTATAAATTGCAAGATATTTACACTTTTCCATTTGTTTGGTGTATAACCAACCATATTAGACGGCGGGGCAAGATGCAGTGAGAAGTTCTTCTAGTCGTGCGAAGTGCCTAATTTTACATAGTTCTTTAATTTTAAAATGTAACACTTTTTTGATTATGTTTCTTTTGTCATAAACCAAGATTTTGCAGACTGTATTAGGGACTGTACAGCTCTTTTTGTCATTAATAATGAAACCTAAAGATTCTAAAATTTTTCTTGTTACCAAGACATTATCGAGACAGTTTTTATAATCAGAGCAAGATCGCAGATATCCTTTTAATAGATCGTTGATAAATAGCCCAACGACCGAAGAAGACACATAACTGGTTTTGACAATTTCGTAAAAACAAACGGTGCTGTGTTAGGACCAAATTAAAGTAATGAATTTCTTCAAATCGGATTCGCAAATATTTTTATGATTGGGTGAATACCTACTAAAAAATAAGCATCCTTTAAATTCAGGGTAGCCCTGAAGCTATCCTTTGAAATTAGTTTCATTGTTGTTCTTAAATGTTTAATTTTAAAGTGTTCAATCGTAATATGCTTATTTAATAATTTTAGATTTAATATAAACTTATTTGTGCCGTTGGGTTTCTTGATCAGAAAATAACTAGACAGAAACTGACCTTCACAAGGTTGGCAAGGAGAAGTGGCGTCTGAATCGATGAATTCAAAATTTGGCCACTCTGTATTATAAGATAATGAAAATAAGCGTGGTTCGTGTAACTGAGAAACACGTTTAAAAAAAGGGTATTTCATAACCTTTTACCCAGCAAAAAATAACCGGATTGTCGGTTATTATTCGCAAACTATCGTAAAAATAGAACAGCATACCTGCAGAATGTACCGGATCCAGCGACGAGGGCCGGGCTTCTGAAAGCACCGCGGCGATCGCGGCGGCTGCTGCTGCCGCGGGCGTGGTGCCGGTGCAGCTGGAGGTGCCAATTCCGACCGCCTCGCAAGTCCCGTTTGCCTGGCTACCGGAAGTGGAGGCCTCTGGTTTAAAGGCTGGTTTGGAGTTTGTTTGGTATACAGCTGATCCTTAAAATCTTTCTTTATTGTTGAACATATGAAACTCCATCTCGTCATAGACTCATTATGCTGTGTATCGCATAGCTGATGACTAGTTTCAATCAAGAACTTTATGACAGCTTGGTCTCTATGTTCCAATGAAAGCAACTTGGTCAGAGAGCCTCCAATGTAGGAAATGGCAGCCGCCAGTTGAGCTTACTTATATTCTAACGCTTTGTTTTTCTTGATCAGCGTTTTAGCTGCCAGATAAAGCTGCTCAGATAAAGCTGCCTTTTTCTCTGGCTCTAGCTTTTTCTCTTAAGGCTTTGTCCCAAGAGATTCAGTATCCCTTCGTCAAGTTCTGGACGAACAGTCACAACATTTGGAGGCGGTTCTACTTGCATCGAGTGAATGGAAGTGGCTTCGGATTCTTGCGTAGCTGAAGTAGACGGGCCTGGTCCAGGCTCCTCTAAGAGAATCGGCCTCCAGTCCGCCTCAGGCTGCATTTCGTTTTCGCCTTATTGAACAAGGTCGAATGTTCACTTTGGTACGTCGCTAGAACGTTATTTTATTCACCTAAGGTGAAAATTTATTTAATCTACAATCGTTTTTAAACATAAAGTATAAAAAGTGATGAAAACATTCCTTCTGAATCATCACTAATTAAAATTATTTTAATTCTTATCTTGTCAAAATACGGTAATAGTCCTTTTAAATTATACACACTATTTTCAGATAAGTAAACATTCCTTCTGAATGTGCACATCACTAATTAAAGTAACGGTTTTAAATAACGTGAAGGCAACATCCATTCTAGATGTACACAACACAAATTAAAATTATTTTAATTCTTATCTTGTCAAAATACGGTAATAGTCCTTATAAACTATACACACTATTTTCAGATAAGTAAACATTCCTTCTGAATGCGCACATCACTATTTAAAGTAACGGTTTAAAATAATGTGAAGGTAACATCCCTTTTAGATGTACACAACACAAATTAAAATTATTTTAATTCTTATCTTGTCAAAATACGGTAATAGTCCTTATAAACTATACACACTATTTTCAGATAAGTAAACATTCCTTCTGAATGCGCACATCACTAATTAAAGTAACGGTTTAAAATAATGTGAAGGCAACATCCCTTTTAGATGTACACAACACAAATTAAAATTATTTTAATTCTTATCTTGTCAAAATACGGTAATAGTCCTTATAAACTATACACACTATTTTCAGATAAGTAAACATTCCTTCTGAATGTGCACATCACTAATTAAAGTAACGGTTTTAAATAACGTGAAGGCAACATCCCTTTTAGATGTACACAACACAAATTAAAATTATTTTAATTCTTATCTCGGCAAAATACGTTAATAGTCCTTTTAAACTATACACACTATTTTCAGATAAGTATAGTTGCGCACCTTTCTTTTAGATGTACGATTGTTAATTTAAAAATACGGTACTAGTCCTTACAGCTACACATACTATTTTTTCTTAAATAAGTTTATCGGTAGCGCATATTTGAATCGTTTTGATTAAGTAACACACTGAATTACCTTCAGATCTCAACGATACAGGCTGCGGCGGCGGCGAGTCCCACGCCGACAAACTGCTGCTTTCTATGCGCAACGTTTTTCTTTCTTTCTCATTTTCTTTCTATACAATAATCACTATCGTCGTCACTATAAACTCGTTTAGGCATCGTAACACTACATGAGTATGTTAAAGGGG